>OY856410.1:112562517-113162517 GCA_963693085.1 Alisma plantago-aquatica | reverse complement strand
CAATCACAGAGAGAAAGGGGAAGATTCAGGCTTGCTCGCGTGATATTAAGTTAACATTCGGTGTCAGTTTCTAATAAAAACCGACAATATAAACTTTAAATGTCAGTTTGCAACAAACCACCGACACTAAAGGGAGGTGAAAATTTTCGCGGTTATTCACGCGAAAATACAACGGCGTCAGTTATTATCACAAAACTGACGATAAAAAGTGAGCAAATTTCTATCTCACAGAAAACCTTTAGTTGTCGGTTCCTCTCTTAAACACCGACGCTGTATGTCAATTTTTGGAGGCAATTTTTTTCACTGGAAATTTTGGTTTTAGCGGTTACTTTCAGGTGTCGGTTTCTTATTAAGAAATCGACACTTAATAAAAGTGATACCCGTGTCTGGTCACCCTTCACATATTGATGTCGGCTTATTTTAAACACCGACGTTGTATGATTTAGGTGTCCGTTTTTTATTACAACCAACACCAGAAAAAGTGACGGTATAAGCCATTTCTGTAGTAGTGCTTAGAGCTTTCGTTCTTCGATTGAGAACACTTCTCAATGTCCTAATCAGTCATGGAAATTATTCCCATTAGTTTGTTGGTCTCAAGGACCGATTGCAAATAAAGTGATTATTGTTTATTAGCCATTTATTGTACAAAAGGAAATATATGCAATTTAGTCCAAAAACTTCTTTTTTGACTTGATTGATTTGAAAAAGTTTTACGATATAATTAGGACTTTAATTAATTATCACTCCCACTATTTTTTGTTCAAATTAATAGCCCTCACCATCAATTCGGAAGATTGCAGCATACAATCTTCTATTGGGTCAAGATCTTGAAATCCTCTGAGTCATAGACCAGCTAGGGCTGTCACTCACAACTTAGATCTTCTAGGTAGGCAACTTTTGACAATTGCATCATATGCAACTCTTGAAAGATGTCATATGCAACTCATTTCCATGATCACCTCCATGCCTCAAGGTTCTAGATCCTATCTAGGTCACCTTGTTAAGTCCGACCCAAAGACAACACAATGAATATGCACCTGCTAGGGTAGACCCACATATCCATCCTTCACGCTTCCACAAGATAGACGGTGCACCACGCCAGGGCGTGCCCACACTTGGACAATCAAGCTTTTCATGTGTGTCACATTTGGAAGGCATCTAAAACTTTAAATTTAATGAGGTATTTGATTTTATAGGTACATATACATATCCAATCACCACAATATATAGTATGTATCATATACATGCTATATCCCACAGAAAACATGAGAAATGATAAAAGCGATGATTATGGCCATCGTAATTTGATTCCTCGAGCCAAGAGGAATCACGATCATCTAGGTCTACATCACATGCAACCTGTCCATGATGAAGTGCTATAGCCATTTGAGTTGATCAACTCATCACATGAATGACCTGCTCGCCCTGGCAGGTCGTCTAGGTGCCACCAGATGATCGGTTGGCTCCTCCAACCGATCAGTTTGCATGGTCATCGTGCATCTCCTCATGGCCGTCACTCGATCATCTTGCTCCATGAACCGGTCAACAACCGATCAGTTCAGTCTTTGAACTTATCGTTTGGAATGCCAACTGATCGGTTCACACCTTGAACCGATCGTCTCAGTTGTCGTCAGGTTGTCCTCCGTTCTTTGACATAACATGAAATAAAAGTTCTATCTTATTTTACATTTGAATATGGAAACCCCGAGTCACATTCGGGGGGAGCAAAGGTAGGAAAGAAATCTCGTGTTATCTCGAGTTACATCAGGAATAAGAGATAGGGAATCGGTGTGTAGACCGAGATGCAAGAAACCACATTCAACCAAGCACACATACATAGGGTTTATTGGCCATAACCATGCTATACATCCACCACAAAACTCATTTAAGGGCGACGTTTATCGAGTGCATTTATATTACATATCATATATGTATATTGAGATTTGTGGATTTAGGATTGGACATGCATAAAGTCAATTTTATTCGCATCATATGCAATAAATAAAGGCGACAAACCAAAATCGATCATATCGATAATCCTAAAGTATAGAACAGTTGACGTGGCTCTGATATCACTGCTGAATTATGGGGAGACAGAGAAGGCAGCGGAAAAAAAAATTCTTCTCCCGAACCCAGTATAAAGGAATCACGTCAATGTCTATACAGTAGGAAGGATGGTTTGTAGAGACATACCTTGTCTCGAGCCTTGCTCGGCAATGTTACCTCACGGCTTGCGCGGTCTTCACCTCTGGTCTTGGATGGTGTATGTGCAGCTCCTGGTCTCACTGGGACTGTCGGGATTGACAACTGTCCTCTGAGCAGAAGACGTCTCCCGCCTCTGTAGTAGTCCATACGGACCACTTGGAACTCCGATCACCTTGTCGCACAAGGCACCGGAAGGAGTCGTACCCTCATGTTGGCATACTAGTCACCGACACACTCTCTTGCAACTAGTCGCTTTTCTATAGTTGTCTTTCCCTTGCTGTGCCTCCCTTATTGGGTAGCACTTGATCGGGCTCTCCTGGTTACCACAACCAGAGAGAATGACAACTTTGCAGAGCAACTGGTGTTCTGAGTTGTACTTTGAGAAGCCCCCAATACCCCTATATATAGGAGGGTCATGGGATAGGGTTCTCTACCCCAGGGAATGCGGGATTAAAGCAGGAGTAGAAGGATTCGAGATTTTCCACAAAACAACCAACTGCACCAGCTGAATCGATCGTTTCAAGCATGAACCGATCGGTTGGGGACCTGAGTCGATCGGTTCACACCTGAACTGATCGGTTGGGACACCTAAGTTGAACGGTTCAAGCATGAGCCGATCGGTTCGTGGTCCTGGTCCAACTCTAATTGACTTTCCAAGTTTGTTTCCAACTAATCAAATATTAGTCCTTGTCCAAATCAAATTTGTACAAGTGAAACAAATATATTTTTGCAAAAAGAGTCTTCTGACTTTCCAAATGATCTCGGTTGGACGAATCGACTGATTCAACAATTGAGTCGATCGTTTCATTGACACATGAGCCGATCGACTCACCACTTGAGCCGATCGGTTCATCAACCTGAGTCGATCGGTTCAACCCTATGAGCCGATCGGTTGGGACAGTAAACTGTGTAAATCAGTCAATTGCAGTTCCAATCAATCTGATACTCTTAATCATCTGATCCAACACCTTGAACACTATGATTTTGAGCTATCAATTGATTTAAGTGTTAAATTAAACTACTAAACTCCTTTAGTAATCAATCTAAACATCATTTGTTGATAAACTCCTCTTCCAGGTTAAATCCTATGTGTGTGACCCTGCAGACCCATTTCACGTTGGCAGTGAAAGTCCATAACACTTATGACTTCACAAGAAAAGAGTGGTGCCTATTCGCACATCAGTGCTACCCAAGTGAAAAGGGAAGTTGGAGAACAACTTTCAATCCTACAATCTGTGAATGGTGTTACAGTGAATGTATAATTCATTCGTCGTTGATATCCCGAATGAACTCAAGGCATGGATCAGTCATCCTGTCAACGTTCATTCACTTTCTTGATCTCAGAGTAGATTGGAGGAGATATGTATGACATCAATATCGCATACTGATTCACACATGCGTGCACATGCCTATCTAAATCCTACTCATCAAGTGGCCATGGATATCAAACTCCCTCAGGAGGGACAAATCCCATATCTATCACTCACCCCTTAAAAGCCCCATGTGTCAAAGACACCCAATCATCACCTTTATAATAACCCATGTTTCAGGACTGCGTTTGATGATGTCAAAGTGTACCCAACGACATGTGTTGAGTGTAGTGATTTCAAGTCAAGGAATCACCCTCACCACCATCACTGTGAGAACTGACTATGGCTACCATGTCATGGTTCCATGTGTCAAACTCACGGTGGGTCTGTCTGGTACACTTGTTCTTTAACAAGTACCTATGTGTTTGGTTTGATATCTCCATATCATGACTAATGAGATTCTGTCATCAACCAACACCACAATCTAGTCTTGTGTTTCATTATTTTCTATCTACCTTCGACAATGACATTCGATTAGGGACATAATAAGAATGTACAAACTCTTAGCATATGTATGATCTCATCGTTCAAGTCCTCAACCTGAAAGCATACGCCATTGAGTACTGTCATTCTCTAGACATTCAATCTGTTATATCATTATCTCATATGACTAAACCAGAAAGAATTGGAAGCTTGCCTTTGATGCTTATCAAATTAATCTTAATGTATCCCACCAATCATCCCATGATTGGCTCTCAGGGCATACATACCAACAGTAGATGCCCTAAGTATAGCTATGAGTTTGGTTTCATAAGCCCCAGGTATAAGTTAAGAAGGATACCAAGGTAATAGTTAATTCATGTTCACGTGAATATTTTTATAAAATTTAGATACCACATATCTCTTCTCACATAAAATTTTGAGAAGTAGTGAACCTTAAAATGTTAACTATCATTAAATAAAAAGGTAAGAAAAACCCTAAGGTGTGTAGTATCCTAAAGAAAATTTCATGGGCGATTTTTTTAAGGTGGGTAGAATTGAAACATCCCAAATTTTCAAAATTGATTTAAGCCTTATAATGTAATTTTCTTAAATAACAATAGTTGAAGGATTCAATGTAGAAAGACCATGAAATGAAAATTTCATAAATGAAAATAAAGTCAGGAAACAAAATGAGGCCCAAAATACATTTTCTATCTCATATGTGCATTATGTTATGCTTAAATTCAAAGAGATGAATAATAGCCCCCCTTTACTTTTTCTCTCTCCTAATCTTGAAAATATTTAAAGGAAATGAAATAGAAAGAGAAAAGACTTAGAAATCAAAATATGTATAAGGAATAAAGACCTTCAGAAAGAAGTCCTCCTTTCTCCTTTTATGGCTTTTAATATAGGAAGAAATCATCAATTGACCCTTCATTTCTCTTTCCTCCAAGAAGATTTTACAAAAAAGTCATAAAAGACTACTGACATAAATATCGAGTGAGCAATATGTGTTTATTTTGAAATTTGACAAACACGGAAAATATTTTCCACTTATCTAATCCACTAATGCATTAAAAGTTAAGATAATGACAAAACATGTAAACTATGGACATAATATGATAAAAATGGAAATCTAAGTGTTTATTCATATTCATTAAGTAAATGAACATAAGTGCACGAATTTGTATTAGTTTTAGTTAACATTTGAATAGGAAACAACTTCAAGAAAGATGAGAATATGTGTGATGAATGGTTAGTTAAATTAATTAATTAGAGAGATGACAAATGGATGGTTTCTTTTGGAGATCAAAATATGTTAACAAAGTAGAATTTAAAATTATGATCAAATGTGATAAGATTGAGATTCTTGGATTTTTTAGTAAACATTTTAGAAGATATAGTGATCTCAAGGATGATACTATTATGTTTGTGACTAACATTTATTATTATTTTTTGCTATGTGGAAAGCAATTTTTCTTGAATTCTATTAGAGAAGGAAAGAAGTTTTGAAGAGATTTTCTATGAAAATAAATATGTTTTGAAAGTATAGAACATTGTTAGATTTGTTAAAAAATTTAAATAGTAATAATTATTTAGTGATTGATATCTAGTAATATTGACACTATAACTTTAAAAATGGAAGTGGAGGATAACATGAAATGAAAAAATGTTTCTTGTATTTTCTTGATATCTTTTTATGGAGAAATAATTAGTCAAGCTAAACTCTTTCATTATATGTTATGTGTAAGAAAAACATAGATACATCAATTGCTACACATCTTGGTCTACCATCATCCCCTATAAATTTATAGTATTAGGTGAGATAAGTAAAGTATGAATAAAGGAAACTTTAATGAGATCTAATCTACCATGTATGTCAGCCCAAGGATAATATCTACCAGATTTTAGTCCACAAGGTGTTTTGTTGAATATAAAGGTAAATATATATAATTTCTTAAGCTTATGTTGTTCATTTAATTTTTCTGAACTTAGGTTGATTTGTATGATGAGAAAGCATTTAGTTTAAATTTTTGGACTTTAAATAAATTTTACGAAAGAGAAATAGAGTTTGAAGATGTTTACATGATATCAGAGGATGAAAAGAAAATATGTACAATTTTTGGGGTCAATCCATTATGAAGTGTACCATGGACACAATTGGAAAGGAAAGATAATATTGAAAATCGATGGCTTTTCTTTTATCACCTTAAGTGTGAATGAATGGTGTCCATGTTTTAAATAAAATGATAAAAAACTCAATAGTGTGGTGTTTATGTAAATGAAACAATGTCAATAGTGGGGCATCTGATTTATTATTAGTAAAACCAATTGAATTAAATAATTAAATACAAAAAGGAAATAGATAACACCCTCCTTCCTATTGGAGAAGGGATGAGTGTGGGAAGTTACAATTCCAATTAAAAATAGGTGTCTGATCAAAAGGTAGAATTTAAAGTAGAAGGATCTAGAACACAAAGCAATGATGTATTATAAAATATGGGCCATTGGATATCACATATTTTTCGAGTTGTCTTCCTCTATATTAATAGAAAGGATGGATAAAAGATGTATTCTTGAGGAGCAATGTGTAGACAATGGGAGACTCTCTTTCTTCCCAAATCTGATATTGTTTGAAGGTTCATATGTCAGTGGCAAGTATCATGGTATAATCATGGAGGAGTATACTCAGCCGTGAGCCCTCACCAGAACTCAATGGTACATCCCCACTCAAAGGCATGTTCTATGTGCAAAGTAGGGAAAACGTCACACTTGTGGATGTAGAAAGAAAGAGGAAAGATAACACTTGACCATGAATAGAGTTTATATTTGTATTTCTCACCATAACAGGTAAGTGGTTCATGCTCATGAGTATTTATATTTATCAAACTCAACATGTTTGCATATTTCTTAGATAAGATTTCGATGGTCTTTTTATCAAAAAAATATTTTTATGATCCATTGTTCTAAGAGTTTAAAGTTAAGATATGAAAGCAAGCTCTCCTATACTTTTGTGATTATGAAATTTCATACATTTGATATCTAAAGTAGAGATATACCATGAAATGATTAATGTTCATGAATTAAGTTTATAAGAAAGAATATATTTCTATCATATTTCTTAGTAATGTTTCATATGGACGCTCAAGACTACAAGATTAAAAAAATGCAAGTAAGACTTTGCACTTCCATGGTTATGTGACATTACAATTTATTATGATTTTAGGTGCAAACATGCTATTAATTTTTTTTTATATAAATGGATATAACTATGTGTTAAGTTTTCAAGTTGAAATGTCCTTGTAAGATTTCTAATATATATAAAGATCTAAGAACTAAGAATTTAATTAGATTTCTTAGAATGATTAAGATCCATGAGTTAATTAAAATATCATAATATAAGTTTGAATATCTTAAGACATCATTACGTTTCCTAGATAAAGATTCTCTTGAGGTCAAAATGCATTGTAAATTGAGTTAATAATGATATTATAAGATTGTGGTGCATTAAATTATGATTAATTGCAAGATAAGATTTTTCCTAATTTAATATTTAAGGTTTAAGATTTAAGCTCATATGAATACATTAAGATTCATGGTAAGATCAGATTTAATGAGATTTTATAAAGATTAAGTTATCTTGTCAGAAATCTTATTTTTAATATTTTATACTTAAGTCACTTTCATATACCTTACTTAAGTTACCTTCATATAGTTTACTTAAGTTACTTTCATATACTTAGTATCCTTAAGTTCAGATCATATGATTTTCTTAAGGCTTTAAGTAAGATGTTAGAAATATGATATAGAAGTATGTTAAGTCCTTATGTTACAACAAAGCTTCAGATATAGATTTAGCAGATAATAAGAATATCAGATTTTTGATCTAGAGTTAGATTCAATTTAGGCTTAAATGACATAGATACGAATACAGAGATAATAGATTAGATTTATAGGTAGAAATTAAGGGCAGATTCAGAGACAACATATTGAAATTTGAAAATAAGTAATTAAGAACAAAGATAGAAAATGACATCAAAACATTAATACATCATATGATAAGTCCTCAGAAGAGAATCTCGAGAGGATTCAGATGGCAATGTGTGAGTCATAGAGGTCATGTAGTGCCAATAGAGGGTGTGCTGCACTATAGAGGACACTTCGGTGTCTATAGATGGCACGTTGTGCCAACAGAGGGTGTGTTGCACCATAGAGGGCACTTCGGTGTCAAATGAGGAGGACTTATTACATAATAGTGGCCAAAATTAGATAAAATCATATGTAAAAAATAGCTTAGTTTTGAGCATGCCCATAATCTCATCCATGAGTAAGATGAGAGTAAACTAGATAAGATATTTGTTAACTAGGAACATTGGTGCAGATCATGAGATTGAGGTACCAGAGTATAGGTCTCCAGAGAGAGAGTAGAAAGATAAGAATTAAGTTAAAGAAATAACAGATAGAATTTTTCAAATTTTACTCAAGATCTTGATGTTAGCTTCGTATTTATAATGTCCAATAATAATTTGTAGCATCTCAATTCTTCATTATACTCATTCCACTTACTCTAATGACTATTTTTTCTAATACATGGTTGGGCACGCGATGTCTGCAAGATTTGAAGAAATTTAAGATCAAAAGAGCAAGCAAAGGACTAGGAATTTTCTCAAGCTTAGCCTGGTGGGGTGCCATTTACCAAGACAATCCAGAGATTTAGATATCACTTACATCGTGCCTTAGTTTTGTTGGTTGAAGCTTGGCTTGATAGATTAGATTCCAATATGAACAAGTTGTAATTTTCCTATTTATTAACTATGTATGAATATTATTTCACTCAATGTAAAGTGTTTCATTTACTCAAATTGCAAAGATCAACATATTGTGTTACCCCCTTGAGTTAGAGTGCTTCCGCTCAAAGATATCTATATGTTGTGAAAATGGGGTGTTACATGCACTTAGAGCCAATCACCCATGAATCTTATCTTGAGTGACCTAATATAACCATCATGCTTCTGACGCAAAAGAGACTTTGTTAAGGGATCAATAATGTTTCTCTCAGTTGGTACTCTACAAATCTTTAGATCTCCATGTTGTACGATCTCTTGTATGGGATGGAATTGCCTTTGTAAATGCTTGGAACGCTAGTGCGATCTAGGTTCCTTATCTTGTGAAATAGCTCCATTATTGTCACAATATAGCTTAATTGTGACGTTGATGCTTGGAACAACCCCAAGTTCAAAGATGAACTTCTTGATCCATACAGCCTCCTTTTCTGCATTTTATGTAGCAATATACTTGGCCTCTATTGTAGAATCGGCAACTGTCTCTTGCTTGGAACTCTTCTAGCATACAACTCTATTGTCCAAATAAAACACAACTCTTGATTGTGATATATAATCATCTTTATTAGTTTGGAATCTTGCATTGGTGTAACCCTTTACCACCAACTCTTCCTCTCCTTCATAGACCAAGAATTGATCCTTAGTCCTTCTCAAGTACTTAAGGATATTCTTTATAGTTGTACAGTGAGCATCACCTAGATCTGACTGAAATTTTCTCGTCATGTTCTAGACATACAATATGGTTGGATGGGTACATAACATTACATACATGATTGATCCAATTGCTGAGTCATATGAAATCAATCTCATGTGTTCCCTTTCCTCAAAATAACTGGGACATTGAACTTTAGAGATGGAAACTCCATGTAGCATGGGTAGGTTACCTCTATTTGAGTTCTTCATGCTGAACTGGTTCAACACTTTGTCAATGTATGTGCTTTTACTTAGTCCAAGAAGCCTTTTGGATCTATCTCTATATATCTTTATCGCCAAGATGTAGGATGATTCTCCCAAGTCTTTCATAAAAAACATATTTCCCAGCCATGTCTTTACCTTTTGTGAAGTAGGGATATCATTCTCCATCAATAGTATGTCATCTACATACAATATTAGGAATGTCATTATGCTTCCACTAACCTTCTTCTACACACATGGTTCATCTTCATTTTGAATAAAGCCAAACTCTTTGACTGTCTCATCAAAATAATGATTCCAGCTCTGAGATGCTTACTTCAATCCATAGATTGACCTTTGTATCTTATAGACTTTATTTAGAAACTTTGGATTTATAAAACCCTCAAGTTGTGTCATATACACATCCTAAAGAATATTCCCATTAAGGAATGTAGTTTTGACATCTGTCTACCAAATCTCATAGTCATGATAAGCTGCAATAGCAAGTATGATCCTAATGGACTTAACCATGGACATTGGAGAAAAGGTTTCGTCATAGTCGACACCTTGAACTTGTTTTAAACCCTTTGCAACCAATGTGCCCTTATAGGTATGTACTTTTCCATCCATGTCGGTCTTCTTCTTGAAGACCCACTTGAACCCTATGGGTTTAACCCCTTAAGGTGGATCCACCAAGGTGCATACCTTGTTGGTATACATGGATTCCATTTCAGATCTCATGGCTTAAAGCCATTTCTCAGACTCTGGCCCCTTAGTAGCATCTTGATAGGTTTATTGTCTCATCAACTATGACCAATTCACTTCCTTCCTGAGTCATAAGATATCCAAATCTTTTAGGTTCAAGGTGTGTCCTATTAGATCTACGAGGTTCCTGTGTTACTTGAGGAATTTGAGATTCCACAACACTTTGTGATTCTCTTTGTTCCTCTTGTACATCTATTGGTTCAATGTTTTCTTGTTCGTCTCAAACTTCTTCAAGTTCCACTTGCCTACTAGTAATTCCTTTGGAAATAAATTCCTTTTCTAGGAATACAACATCTCTGGAAACAAAAACTTTGTTGTTAGATGGACTATACAAGTAGTATCCCATGGTTTCTTTGGTATATCCAAAAAATTAACATTTATTAGATATAGAGCCAAGCTTTTTAGGAAAAAAATTCTTGACATAAGCTATAGACCTCCAAATCCTCAAAAAAGACATTTTGGTTTGCTTCCCAGTCCAAACTCATATGGCATGTTTTGAACCGATTTAGATGGTACTTGATTTAGTGTAAACGCTGTAGTTTCTAGAGAATAATCCCAGAAGGTAGTCGAAAGCTCAACTAAACTCATCATCAATCGCACCATATCCAACAATGTGTGATTCCTTCTCTCTGAGACACCATTGTGTTGTGGTGTTCCAGGTGGAGTCCATTGGGATATAATCCCATGGGTTCTAAAAAGGTCCTCAAACTCTTTGCTTAAGTATTCTCCACCTCAATCAGAATGAAGTTCCTTAATACTTTTGCCAAGCTAGTTATGCACTTCATTCATAAACTCCTTGAACCTGTCAAGAGTTTGTGACTCATGTTTCATTAAATAAACATAGCCATACCTATTGAAATCATCAGTGAAGGAAATAAAATACTGATACCCACCTTTAGCAATTGTTCTAAAAGGTCTGTATACATCAGTATGTATGAGTCCTAATAGACCACTAGCCCTATCATTGTTACCAGTGGAAGGAGTCTTAGCCATCTTGCCCAATAAACAAGATTCACATGGCTCTATTGATTCAAAATCAAAAGAGTTCAGATAACCATCTTTATGAAGTCTAGATATGTGATTCTCATTTATGTTCCCTAGATGACAATTCCAAAGGTATGTCTTGTTTGAGTTGTAGAGTTTTAGTCTTTTGGTATTAATGTTATAAACATCTATCTTTAGATCTAATACATAAATACCATAATACATTGGGCACTTCCATAAAAGATCTCATCTTTTGAAATAGAACATCAACCATTTTAATATGAAATTCAAACACATCCTTATCCATACAAGATATAGAAATGATGTTTCTATTTATAGTAGGTACATAATAGCAGTTCACGAACTGTGCTACAAGCCATGTGGGCAGAGATAAACTATAGGTTCCAACTGTGTTGCCCGCAACTCTTGTGTCATTTGCAACTGACAGTTCCACCTCGCCCTTTCCCAAAGGCCCACTTCTTTTCAGATCCTACATATGAGAACATATGTGAGATCCACATCTGGTATCCAGTACCCATGATGAAGAAGTAGATAGGTTTATCTCAATAATGTATATGCCTAAAGTGGAGATCACCATCCCCATGTTCTTCTTCCTAAATGCCTTCAAGTAAAAAGGATGAGTTCCTCTTGTACTATTTTTTCTCCTTAGTTTGAGTGTTGAAGATTTCGATTTGGGCTTGATCTCAAAACTCTTCTCAATCTTGCCTTGACCCTGGAACTCATCTTCATTGATCATCATCACAGGCTTTTCCTTCTTCAATCTTTCTTCAGCTTGAATCAACATGGAAAGCAAGTCTAACATCTGGTTAGCCACATTATTCACATGATAACATGTAATAAAGAGGCTATATGATTCTGGCATTGACTTTAGAACCATATTCGTGGCCAAATATTGGATCAAGGTGAATCCCAGTTCTTCAAGATGATGCATATGTTCAATCATATTCATCACATGTTCTTCTATTGAGGTTCCCTCTGTCAGCTTAGACTCAAAGAGCATCTTCATGATATCATCCCTTTCTTACTTTGTAAGGCCAAGGTTCACTTTCTTAAGATATGTTATCATCTCAAGAACTCCCACATCCTCACACTACTCATGCAACTCATAGATCATGCAGCTAAGCATAAGGTACTTTATCTCTAAGGCATCAATAGCATACTTCCAGTAAGCATCTACTTGTTCCCTGGCGCATCAAGAGTAGGTATTTTTGGCACTAGTTTGTCAAGGACGTAGATCTTTCACTCTTCATTAGAACCCTTCTCAAAATCCAAAACCAAATGTGGAAATTTGTCCCATCAAGTTTGTCCTTCTTAACGACTGATCACATTGTGAATTTGTTCATCATTTAGTTCTACAAGAGAAAATTTGCATTTCATCAAAAACTCTTTTTGATTTGATTTGATTTGAAATTTTAATGATATCAATTAGGTCTTTAATTAATTATTTATCCCACTATTTGTTCAAATTGATAGCCATCATATATCAATTTGGAATATTACAGTGTACAATATTCTAGTGCGCCAAGATCCATGTTTCATCAAATCATGAGTCAGCTTTGGCTGATGGCCCACAACTTGACTATTTCGATAGGCAACTTTTGCCAATTGCATCTATATGGAACTCATACATATATGATATGTGCAAATCCTTGCCATAATCATTTGCATACTTATAGGTTTAGACTCTCTAAGAATCACCAGTTAAGCAAGACCCAAAAGCCAACACAATAATAATGCATCCTGCTTTGGCGGATCCTACATTACTACCATCACACTTCCATGAGATAGACAGAGCATCACACTTTTGCATATCCTACACATGGTCAATCAAGATTTTCATGTGCCCTACTATTGGAAAGCATCTAAGACTTAATATTTAATTGAGGGAGTTTATATTTATAAATACATATACTTTATCCAATCACAACGTATATAGTACTTATCATATACATGTTATATCCCACAACGAAAACATGCAATAAATGAAAGAGATGGTTACGTCCAGCCTAATACAATTTGTTGGAGCCACAAGGAATTACCAAAACCTAATATCCATATCACATATAGAAACTTGTTGTTGATGAAGATTCTTACTTGCCAATCTGGGTTGACCGGTTCAACCCTTAAACTGGTCGGCTCGCTTCTTATTCGGTCAGTTGGTCGCCTCTAGCCAATCATTTGGCTATTCCAAACGATCGGTGTTTTGTCCTTTGGACTCCTTGTCAGTTTTCCAGCCAGTTGGCTCAGACCTACCAGCTGGTCGGCTTGGTTCTGCCAACTAATTGGTTTGAGACTGGGATGATCAATTGGTGTCATCAAAACGTCTCTCTTCTTCATCAAAACAGGAAACTAAACTATCCTATTATTACATGATTATGTGAAACATCGAGTTACATATGAGGGGAGCAAAGGTAGGAAAGAATTAATTTTACATTGGAAAGATAAGATAGAGGCTCTGTATGCAGACCGAGATAAGATCAACCAATCACACAACCATACATAGATAATAGGGGTTATTGTCCATATCCATGCTACACATCCACCATCAAAACTTGTTTTAGGATGACATATGTAAGTTACATATATATCATATATATTAGTTTAGGATTATGTGTGATATTTGATTGGACATATTTATTCACATTGTATGTAATAAATAAATGATAAAAACCAAATATGATCATATTGATTATCCCATAATATAGTAAATTGGCGTTATCTCTGATACCACTATAGGGAAATATAGTGATAGAGTGGGCAATGGAAACAAAAAAATTATTACCATATTCCTCATTAAGCTAGCAGATCGCGTCAATAACTATAATATGGGAAAGATGGTTTCAAGGATATATCTGGTCCTGGAGCAAGTCCACCGACATCTCCTCATTGTTGTAGATGCACAACTTGTTGGGTTTTATGGCCTCAGAGTAGGCAATGGAAACGAAATTTTTACTAGCCATTGACCCATAACAAAAGATTGCATCAATGACTATGTAATGGGAAGGATGGTTTTAGTGAGATATACCTAGTCCTGGGGCTTCCCCAACGACAATACCTCACTGCCATCTGCGGTCTTCAATGCTATGTCTTGGATGGTAATTGTGCAGCTCCTGGTATTTACCATGGACTCTGGCCTCCACCATGAATTGTGACTAATGTGTCCTCCTGAGCGGCAGACATCTCCCGCCTCTGCAAATAGTCCACACAGACCACTTGGAACTCCTTGCGTTCTAGAAGAACTGGTAGGAAAGAGACGCCCCACTTGTTGGTGTACTAGCACCAACCTTCTCTCCCGAACCTAGACTATTTTTCTGTAGTTGTCTTTTCCTTGATGTGCCTCCCTAGTCAGGTAGCACTTGCTTGGGCTCTCTCTGTTATCAGAACCAGAGAGGACAATAACTTTACAGAGTAACTGATGTTCTGAGTTGTGTGTTCTGATAAGCCCCCTATACCCCTCTATTTATAGTAGAGGGTAGGGTCAGGGTTCCCAGTCTGTTCGGGAGTAGAAGGGTCTAGAATTTCCATGAATAGTTTGTATTGCGATAGATAAATTGGTCATTTCATAAATGAGCCGGTCATTTGGCAAGGTGAGCCGATCGGTTCACTACTGAACCAGTCAATTGGGAGTGTGAACCGGTCATTTCATTTATTAAACTTTCATGCAATTGACTTTCCTCAATCATTTCCAATTAATTCAAAAATTAATCCTTATTCCAATCAAATTGAACAAGTAAAATGTGAAAGTTTTCCTCCAACTGAACAAATCCCAATTTCCTTGGTTGGAAGGACTGTGAGCCACCCAGTTCACCAAATGAACCGGTCGGTTGGCTCACACCAGCGGATCGGCTCACCTAGATGAACCAGTTATTTGGCAGTCCTGACATTGCCAATGTAGACTCCAATCAACCTGACACTCTAACCACCTAGTTCAACACTTGAACTTGATAGTTCTGAGTCCAGTCAGTCAATTATATGTTTAATTGAGTGCCTAAACACCTTTGGTCTCAATCTAAACATCATTCATGGACAATCTCCTCTTCCAGGGGTATCTTATGTGTGTGACCCTACATGTTCCAATTTATGTTGGCATTGAATGTTCATAATAACTTATGACATCACAAGCAATGAGAAGAATCTAGTAACTCATCATTGCTACCCAAGTAACTCAGAAAGTTAGAGAACAACTTCAACCTACAATCTGTGATTAGTGTTACAGTGATCGTATAGTTCCTTTGTCTCTGACATCCTGATTGAACTCGAGGCATGGAACGTCATCCTCTTCAACATTCAATCCATGTTCCTTGACCTAGAGCAGACTGTCTGAGATACATGTGAATTCACATATCATATTTTAAATCACATGAGTATGGCCATACAATTCCCAGTCTCGCTTATCAAGGGGCCATGTATATCACAAATCACATATCTATCACTCACAGTCAAGTCCCCATGTGTCAAAGTCACCCAATCATCACCGTTATAACAACCCATGTTTCAGGACTGCGTTTGATGATGTCAAAGTGTACCCAACGACATGTGATGAGTGTAGTGATTTTATATCTAAGAACCACTATCACTATGAGAGATGATCATGACTACCATTCCATGGTATCCATGTATCACTCTCACAGTGGGTCTGTCTGATATATTGTTCTCTAACATAAATTTGTGTGCTTGATTTGATATCATATATCATGAATAATGAGAATCTGTCATTAGTCATTACACATTCTAGTCTTATGTATCACTGTTGTCTATTTTGCTTCTGCGGTAATATCCGACTAGGGACATAACAAGAATGTATGCACTCTTATCATACATATGCTCTCATCATTCAAGTCATGTACTTGAAAGCATATGTCATCGAGTCTCATCATTATTTAGACATATATCATGTATGTGTCATCATCTCATGACTGAGACAAACATAATAGATAGAATTACCTTTATTATTATCAAATCAGGTATCTAATGCCTCATCACAATCATCATATGATTGGCCCTTTGGGCATACCATACCAACACAACATTCTTCTAGTTGCACTGGGACTTGTCTGACTGCTATGCCTCCTAGTTTGTACCATGGAAATTAGGTTGAAATTGTCCTTCTAGTGATAAACAATGTCCTCCATGACTCTTTGGAACTCCACACAGACCACCTAGAACTCAAGTTGTCCTATTAGAATGGACAGGAAGGAGTCATCCCTCCCATTGGTGTACTAGTCACCAATTCACTCTTCCACAATGCTCTTAATTGTCTTCTCTCTCGTGGTCCCCCTAGTCAGGTAGGACTTTCATGATATCTCTTGGTTACCACAACCAAAGAGAACAACAATTTTCAAAGCAACTGATTCTCAATTGTATGTATCAGGAAGCCCCTAGTACCCCTCTATTTATAGTAGAGGCCAGAGTCAGGTTTCCCAGTCTGTGTGGGAGTGGAAGGGATCGAAAGATCTTGAATTTTCACAACAATTATGGAAATATCACACCCTACGACTACCAAAATGGTTAGTTCACATGCGATACAATCGACTCACTCAATCGATTCAGTCATTTTGCATGTTCGCTATTTTGGCAATTCTATTCCAATCAGCGCATGTATGACGTCAACACGAGTTCTTGATGCAATCAAATCGCACCATGAACTGGCTTCTTGGTGCAGATGATATGGTCATCTCGCACCAGGCTAACCAATCATCTCTCCTAAGTGAGAGGGTTGTTTCACACCCCTATTCAGCTAGAATTTCAGCCAATACTTAATACAATCAGTGTGACACTCCAAACGGCCATCTCAACACTTGAGTTGATCGTTTGGCAGTCTAGTCAGCTGATTTGTGCTTGAATTGAATACTTAAACACTTTAGTAATCAATTCAATCATCATTCATGATTAAACTCCTCTTCTAGGTCAAGACCTATGTGTGTGACCCAATATGTCACATATTACGTTGGCAGTAAATGTCCATAACAACTTATGACATCACAAGCAATGAGAAGTGCCTAGTCACACATCAATGCTACCCAAGTAAATGGAAAGTTGGAGAGAAACTTCAACCTACAATCTGTGTATGGTGGTGTAGTGTTTGTATCGTTCTTGTGACATCCCGCAATCACACAGACAATGAAATGCCATGCGAAAACGTGCAAAATCTCCATAAACCACATATTACCGAAAAAATGGGTTAATTAAAACCGATTGCAGAAAGCAGATAATAAAGAAACTATTACATCTAGATCCTTATCCTACAAGGAAACATGTTATATAAATATACATAAACCTTGATATATGTCCACAACTCATAGGATCTAATTGCCCCAAAGGCACAAAGAGTTCACCACCTGTTTATATACAGAACAGGCCATATCAGGCCAACAGTAGGATAAAGAAGCTACATCAATTATACATCGTGAAACATCGTCAAAACACCTCCAAGGACCTGAGAGTATAGGGATGACTCTAGGACTCTACTACAAAACTACCAAAACAGCAGCACAGCCATCTCTTACCTCCTATTGTTCTTCTTATTGCTCGAACGCAACCTCACGACCACCACCACGTCTAGCACGATCACCTAAAAATGTTTAAAACCACCGAGGTGTGACACACAGTCCTAATGAGAAACATAATTCCCTGCCGAACTACAAAACTTCAGGGAAGCTAGAACAGATAAAGCAGATAACTGATATAAGCAGCTCATATATGCAGCCTACTGAACAGAACTAACTTTATTAACAAACTTACCAAGATATCCTGGAGGCATATAACCAGATATTTCTTATAGAACATGATTGACAATACAAGTTATATAAGAATTTATCATAAAATATGAGGAACGTGTAATTAACTGCAAGATAAAACTAGGGAAACTATACAAGCAAGGCATCAACCAATGTTCCGTATTTTCCCCTGAGCAATATATACTATACAGATGGATTACAATTTATTATGCCCTGAGAAGTGAGTCGTACCACGCAAATCCAACCTTCGGTTGTGAAGCCCAAAACTGGTGCCATACAAGGTCAATGGAATAGCTAGACTCCATGACCTCATCTCCTCATGGTCAGTGCACGATAACCAAATCAAGACCACAGTCTCTTGCTTAAGTGGCCTCAGCCACAGGGTCAGCTCTGTAGGCTACCCTTTTCTCTAGCCCGCCTTGGTATAGGTCTCGGCACTAGCATACCTTGAGCCACGAGCCTATTCACCGTGCTCCTGATCCATGAACACATTCATTCTCTATCACACTGATCCATGGGCCTATTCACCATGCTCTAACCATACTGAGTCTACAACCGAAGTTGTACTCTAATCCTCCTATTTTCAGCTAGGAGAAACCCCGCATATTCAGCAATATGCGATCTAGGTAATCCCGCATGATAAACATATTTCACCATCACCAGCTACTCACAATGATGGATCTATGGCTAGGGCAAACTACATGAAATGTTCATCTGTAATTAATTAATATATTTTAAGTGAATTGTTGAGGCAACCAGGTTATAAAACATAAACAACATTATGTCACACCATTACTGTCATTATCATATTTCCGTGGGATCTCAATCCCTCATCACATAATGCCACTGCCCCTCAAGGCTTCATCATCATACATCATCATGGGATATCAATCCCTTATCTCATCATTAGAGGATAACACCTCAATCAGGCACTCAACCTTTATCAGGTCACCAGACATTTCTCATCATACTGGTGATACATGTTATCTTATCAAAAAAGAACATCATCATTTAGTGTTATACAAAACACATACACCTCATAGCTCTTACCTGGCTATGAATTGGATTGATAATACCTGCATGGTTAGTATGCATATCAGGAGAGATAACTTGATCACCCAATACAGATCTTTAGAGGACATATTATGATTACTGTGTCATTAAGATTTAAGGTGCATAAGATTGGAACAACATCCATTATTATGAACACAACCATGATCTTATCATCTTACTTTATCATCAACCTTAAATAACCATCATATCACATCATCATAGATAAGGGTTCAAGATAACAAGTTCCCCAACTTAGGGTTATCGGGTTAGATGCATCCTTCACTAAAGGGAGTATCGGGTAGGGTACTATCCCTCATCCCAAGGATATCGGGTAGGGTACTATCCCTCATCGAAAGGATATCGGTCACCACCAAACTCTAGGGCACCAAGCTACATATGGGGAAACTAGCATATCGTGCAACCATGCAAAAGAGGGTATCAGACAGCCATGTACAAGAGTGTATCGGGCAACACTATCACCATATCAGTCAAGACCCTATATCGTCCTCCAGGGTTAGGGTTTTCCATGTCGGGAAACCACCAAAACCATATCACCCAAGGCACACCATTTCCATCCATCAAGCAACATCATGGGCAGCCAACCATGGCACCCAAGGATCTCCCATATTGCCCAAGGTAGCCCTATCATCCAAGCTAGGGTTTGGGACTCTCTATCGGTCAAGGCACCATATCGCCCATCAGGGTTACACGAACCAAGACTCCATATCGGGAAACACCATATCGTCCAAGGACATATCGCCCAACCACATCTTGGGTAAAGGTCCATATCAGTCAAGAGGTCAACAAGGTGTTCACCTAGCATATCGCTCAAGCCCAACCCTAGAAGAGGGATATCAGGCAGAACACAACTTAGGGTATCGTGCAAGGGTTTAAAGGCCATGACGGGTTGGTCATCTTCAACCTCAAGACTTCCACCAAGAAACCCTAAAAGATAAAGAGAGTTGGCTCACCTCTCAACAACTAAGTGAGAGAGGGGTTTTGCACAACTTCCATCACCTATCGGGCAGCAAGGAGGTCCATCACCATATCGGCCATCCAACCCAAAACTCCACTCACCATTGAATTAGGAGACCCTAGGCTCACCTCTCAACAACTAAGTGAGAGATGGGTTTTGCCCAAAGAACTCCACATCCAATGGTTCGGCCAACCCAAGGAAACCATCTCAACAAGGTCTAGGGTACCTCTAAGGCAACCTTATAACCATTAAATTAAGAAACATATATATAAGATGACATGGCCAAAACATATAGCAAAGCAACATGATAAAGAAGTAGTATAGTAGGATTAGGAGTTATGTAACCCGCGTCAAGCTCTAAAGCTCCAATCTCCTAGCACCAAGCTCCCAGCTCCAAGGCACCACCTTTGGCCAACACAAAGAAGAACAACTTATAACCATCATGGCCAAAGAGAAGGGAGAAGAAGAAGAAGAAGAAGAAGAATAAGAAGAAGAAGAAGAAGGTTCCAAGGAAAGGGAGAGATACTTACCTCAAGAGAAGGAAAGGGATAAGCTAGCAAGGTGTGTCGCCCAAGACACCACCTGTATCGGCCACCACTTGCTCCTTTCTTCACCTAGCTCAGTCACCAAAGGAAGGGAAGCAACTAAAGGGACCAAAGAGGCCTAGCTAGCAAGAAGGGTTGCTTATATACTAAGGGGTGAAGGGGAAGAGCAAGGCAAGGTGGTACCCGCCCCTAGCACACTTGTCTAACGATTGTGCCACATGCTAGCACCCCAAAAACACACGCCCATGAGTTGCCACCCACTTCGCAAAGCAACAACCACTTGTCTAAAGAAGGTGACACAAACGAGGATAGGTGAAGGGTGTGTGTCGCCCAAGATGGCAACCCAACATACCATGGCCGATACACCTCCTTGCCTGATACTACCAGCATTCCCTTGGACGATACACCAAGGTTCAACCTGATACCAAGCCTCAACAAGGCTCAACAAGGCTCGACAAGGCCCAAGGCTACTCAAGCAAAGAGCCCAACCCATCCTATCAACCCTAGAGGATGCAAAGAGAGAGAAAGACATCTCTCAAGGTGACAAACTTGCACACTCACCCTAAAACTTGGGTAATTAGCAAGTTGCACCTCCACCTCTCAAAAAAGCACAAACAAACCCTAATCACAACTTCAAGTGATTAGCAAGCATCTAAACACAAGGTTTAGGAAAAGCAAATAGGGTAATCCCAAAACTGAGGTCAGGGTCCTTACAAGCCATAAACCTCTACAAAAGGATTTCACCCCCGAAATCCAAAGAGAAAAGCAATGGCTACTTCCTCCTCATCTCTTCCTCGAGCTCCCATGTGGTTTCCTCAATGCCACGATGATGCCAAATAACCTTCACAAGAACCAGTTCCTTCCTCTTCAGCTTCTTTATTTTTCTATCAAGGATCAACATTGGACCTTCCTCGTAGGTCACATCTGCATTAGCACACATCCTAAGCCTTTCTTGGAAGCATCGTAGAAAACAACATAGCCTTTCCCAGGCTTTGGCAGCACCAACACTGGAGCACTAGTCAGCTTCTCCTTCAAACTTTGGAAAGCTTGTTGACAACGATCATCCCAATCAAAGGGTACATCCTTCCTGGTCAACTTTATTAACGGCAACGCGATTACACTGAAGTTCCTTATAAACCTCTGGTAGTATCCTGCTAAACCCAAAAAACTATGAACTTCAGTCGACGTCTTTGGTTGCTCCCATTCTGTAATGGAATCCACCTTTGTGGGGTCCACTCTGACTCCTTCTGCAGACATCACATGACCTAAGAAAGTCACTTCTTTCAACTAGAATTCACACTTACTAAACTTGGCATACAACTGGTGTTGGCGAAGGAGAGTCAACGCTTGTCGAAGATGTTGTTCATGCTCTTGACTGTCTTGACTATAGATCAAGATGTCATCATAAAAACTACAACAAACTGATCTAGAAATGGTCGAAACACCCGGTTCATCAGATCCATGAAAGCAGTAGGCGCATTGGTTAGCCCAAACGGCATAACTACAAACTCAAAGTGACCATACCTCATCCTAAAAGATGACTTTGGTATGTCCTCATCCTTGATCCTCAACTGATGATATCCAGACCGTAGATCGATCTTTGAGAATAGTGTAGCACCACACAACTGATCAAACAAATTGTCTATTCTCGGCAAAAGATACTTGTTCTTGATCATAACTTTGTTCAACTGTCGGTAATCTATGCACAAATGCATAGATCCATCCTTCTTCTTTACGAACATGACTGGAGCACCCCACGACGATGTGCTCGGACTGATGAAACCTTTATCCAGAAGCTCTTATAACTGCTTCTTCAGTTCTTCCATTTCAGCTGGAGCCATCATGTGTGGTGTCTGAGCAACTAGTTGTGTCCCTGACACTAGATTGATCTCAAAGTCAATCTCTCGAGCTGGGGGAACATCGGGAAACTCATCGGGAAACACATCCGCAAACTCTCTGACAACATGCACATTCTCAAGGCTAGAACCTTTCGCTTTGGTATCCATAACATGAGCTAAGAATGTCTTACATCCTTGCTGTAGCAACTTCTCCGCCAACATTGCTGACACTAAACATGTCATAAGAATCTTCCTATCCTCTTGGAAGATCAACTTCTCACCACCGTCAACAAACACCGCTTGCTTGGAACCACAGTCCAACACAACCATATACTTCTCTAAGGTATCCATCCCAAGGATCACATTGAATCCATGCATATCAAGTGGTATAAGATCTACTTGTATCTTGTGTCCCGAAAAAGATAGAACACAAGATGGACACACTTCTCGAAGTAACGCGGGCCCAACAAGAAGGGTTTCTAACAACAAGCTATCTTTCTTATAGCTAACAGGTAAAAGACAGCTATCAAGCATACTGTGTGCGATAAAAGAGTGTGTAGCACCCGAGTCAACCAGAATAGATATAAAGCAAGAAGAAGACAAATCAGAATGAAATAATTCCATCTGACCTACCACCACTCGTGGGTTGACTATCGCTTCCAGCTGACTCATAGCATAGAATCGAGTCGTTGCTTGTTGTCATCCACGTCCTCTGCTTCCTTGAACAGACGATCCAGCTTGGGACGCTTACCTGCGTCCTCGCCCTCGGGCACCACTAAACTGTTGTCTATATGAACCCTGTTGATTATGCCTTGGCTGCTGCATCACTTTGACATCTCTTCTTGGCCAATTTGACTTCAAATGCCCTGTCTGTCCACAATGATAGCATGACATGTCTTCTATATGCGGCCTAGATGGCCCTGTCACTGCTACTGAAGCTGTACTGTGGGCTCTAGATGGTGAAAACCCGTTCCCTCTTCCTTTACTCGGAGACCACTGTGACGACGCAATGGAGCTCTGCATCGCAGAAGGTGTAGAAAACCTCAGCTTCTTGACGAGAAGTTGGACAACCACTGTCATTATCGGTTGGCTTTCTCAATGCACGTAGCGCACTGCCAAAAATTGGATGAATAGAAAAAAAATGAGAGAGGAGGAGAGTGGGGAGAGAGATTTGTTACAAGTAAGAGAAAAACACAATATTTTTACTAATAGCTTTCAAACTGTAATGCATTTTTTGACGAAATAAACACCCTTGTGCTCTTTAAAAAAATATGTTACAATAAGATCAATTTTGGCATATTAAAAAATATAATATACGATCTAAAAGTGGAGAGATAGTATGGTTTGATGAAGATATTTTTCTTATAACTTTCAATCCGTAATGAATTTATTAACAAAATAAAAAATTTGCATTTCTTATAAAAATACTTTAAAATAAGAAAAATATCGATATACTTTTTCTAAAAAATGAATTAAAGTTATTTCCTCCTAGTCCTCATATTTTCTCTTTTTAAAAAATAAATTTGGTATGAGATAACATCCAGTTGGACCTGAGATAACATCCGTATCGACAGGAGATATCCAATTGAAGGCGGGGTAACATACAAATGACTTAAGATAACATCCAAATAGAACGGAGATAACATCCAATTGGATGTGAGATAAACATCCAAATGAACCTGAAATAACATCTAATTTGACCAAAGATATAATCCAATCAGACTAGAGATGTAATATAATCAAACATGAGATAACATCCAATTGGACCAGTGATAATATTCAAATGGACTTAAGATATCATCCAATCGGTCCAAAGATAACATCCAATTGGACTAGAGATAATATTCAAATGGACTTAAGATATCATCCAATCGGTCCAAAGATAACATCTAATTGGACCAGAGATAATATTCAAATGGACTTAAGATATCATCCAATTGGTCCAAAGATAACATCAAATTGGATCTCATATAACATTTAATTAGACCGGAGATAACATACAATTAGACCAGATATAACATCCGATCTGATCATAGATAGTATCCAATTCGACCTAAGATAATATCTAATTGGACCGAAGATAACATTTAAATGGGCCAGAGATAACAACCAATTGGACTGGAGATGACATACAAATGGATCGGAGATAAGATCCAATTAGACCAGAGATAGCAGACAATTGGATATGAGATAACATCCAACTAGATAGGAGATAACATACAAATAGACCAGAGATAACATACAAATAAAATGAAGATAACATCCAATTAGACCGGAGATAGCATATAAATGGATCGGAGATAACATCCAAATAGATCGACGATAACATCTAACTGGACTGGAAATAGCATCCAAAGATAACATCTAATTTGTTCTTGTTGGAATGTTTTTTAAGGAATCTAGCGATTTTATTTCATCAAAAAGCTCATCATGGATTGAAAGTTATAAAAAATTTATGTCTCCTCATTTTTGTCGATATTGATCTTGTTTTAAGGTATCTTGAACATAGATTCAAAAAATGGTTATAGTTTGAACTATATTAACAATAATGGCTTCTTCTTCTTTTTTTTCCTAGCCCCTTCTCCCCCCACACACACTCTCTCTCTCATCTCTCTCATATACAGCCACCCTTCGCCCCACTCTTTTTCTCTCTCACACGTTTTCCATCATTGTAGAATTTTAGGTCTCTGTATTTGGCGGGACACAAAAGTCGTTCAATTCCGCCTCCTACTTTGCCTGTACTTAGGGCCTGTTTGTTAGGATGCAGGACATAAGTGATGAGTTTAATTTCAACCAATTTCAGCTTAAAGTTTATTTGGTAGGGTGTACTGCTGTGCAGTTGCTTGAATCGGATTTGCACCGAGTACCTTTTTCAGCCCAAAATCCGGGAATATGTACTGCGCCCAGAACCAGTGTGGTCGGATGTAGTTCATCTTTTATACATGCACATCCGTACACTGACATCGTGCATGGTAGTGGGCCCTACGCACCGTCACTCACACGCGACATGCTGACATCCCTGGCCGGCTGTAGATGATTACTTTTTTGTGTACACATCTTGCTGAACAGGTTATAATCAATAATTTTATTGCAAGTCATAGCAGCAAACACGCAAGCATTTCCAAGTTACCAAATGAATCAGATTAAATTCCTTGAATTTGTTAGACATCCTACCAAATAATGTAAACACAGTTCTAAATATATACATTTGATCGTTGTTCTTTTGGAAACATCAAATTCACTCTTATTACACCCTACCAAACAGGGCCTTAGCGTTTTTCATGATTGATTAGCTTATACACACAAAAAGAAATCACGATGAACAAGATATCCTGTCCTGTTTCAGTTGTCCTTTTGAATTCTTGGCTACGAAGACGCATCGAACGCCCAAGTCGGACCATTCAGAGTCGGTCAACACAGCAGCGGTTCTTCGCGGTCCTCGTCCTCCACGGGCAGATAACAGATTTGGTGTCGGGCCTGTCGGCGTCTCAAGCCTTCTCCTTCTGTACCAATTAGCTGGCGTCGGCCGTGTACCCCATCTTGTCCGGCTTGGTATCATCGCTCGATTGTGGGGACCCCGCCTGGCAATCTTGCACTTGAGGCTACACTTGCCCGCTTGCCCCAACTTTTCTTTGCCTCACATGGCCAGTGGCCACCTTCCTCCTTTCACACTGCCCGTGAATCTCCTCCTCCCGTTTAAGATAAATAAACAGGACGGTCGAGATTCCGAGCCACCCTACTCGCCTTGAGCCGTACAACGACGTACTAAAAGTGAAAACTCTTGACTCGGGAACTAGTCAGGCTTACTTTCAGATAATAAATGCATACATTAGGCTACCCACACCTAGCACGCCCGTCATCCTTAAAATACTACATCTATCTTTTTTTTCCTATAACAAGACTGAGTTCCCGAATCATCTAGCTACTTGAGTTGCTTGCTTAGCTCCTTTCTTGAAAATGCTATATATATATTTACTTTTACGATGTGTTTAAATCTCAGCTTTCTATACAGCTGTCCTCTTACTATAATGTTTTTTCCATAGACAAAGTACATGCCACGCAACGCCTACAACGTGGTCATCATGCCGCCGAACAGCACATGGTAGTAGCCAGCAGCTACTTTTTTTTATATAACAAATCTTGACTACTTGGTTGCTAAGTCGTGTTGCTAGGATGCTAGGTTGTGTAGTCGTCCGATAATCGCAAAGTGACATGTACAAAATCAGCTATCGAGTTAGTACACGTACAACACATCGTGACAAAAAACAATCCTTTTTGCAGTTTTATATTTCATCACATTTTAGGTTTATGTAATTATTGGTTTAGTATTTTGTTTTTTCTAGCAATTTTGTTATATGTCCTTCCATCCAGTCAATATGTGTGTTCCAACAACATATATGCGTGCGAATCAATCAAATCAGTGTGTGTGTGTGGATTGTCGACATAGGTTGTCATTTTTTACTTCTAAGACGTACCAGATAATATCAAATTAGATCTACCCTAATAAAGTAATTTCAAGAAAGGCATGTGCGTCGAAGAGTGTGATTACTATTCAAACAACTTGCATGATCATTTTTTCTACAAATTTGTTGACAACTATTATTTGAGTAGTTGAAAATTTTGAACTCCATTTTTCACAAAAATAGTGACAAAGATTGGCGGTGAATGTTATACTTTAATCCTGATGACACATATCTGGTTTTAATTTAGATCTAGTTTTGAAAATATATTTTTCTCTATGTTAATGCAAATTCAAATGGAATTCACGTGCTTAGTGCATGCTTTCAACTAGTAAATTTGAAAAGCAAACGTGAAATAAATTGATTGGCAGCGGACAACAACAATTATAAGATTAGGGGGTCTATCAATTGAAAATGTTCACCTCATATATTGGGTGTTTGCTCCCTCCCTGCTTCAAGCATCCATCATTACTAGTAACTCTTTGCATATATTTTTTAAATAGTCATTCATGATATATTAAAAAAAACCTCTCTACAATTTCATAGAGGTGATAGTAGCATACATATAACTTGATATGCTGGTTGTGAGTCACCACAGGTGCCTACCAACACATTCTAAGATAATCTAATGAAACAAGTTCTGAAGCCAAACATGGTGTACCCCTTTTACAAACCCCTCATATCCTTATGCTGATGATAAGAGTCCAAGTCATCATCTATCTCCTCTAGAATTTGCTTCATAGTGATGATATGTTGCTCATCTATGATCTCTACATTGATTGGAGTGGTTCATATAGCCAATATGTGCTCTATACCAGCTTCATCTTCATAGAAAAAAGTTGTTGCATTGTGTGAGCACATGTCTTGTGAGTTTTTCTATAGATGTTTTTATATTTTCATATTTACATTTATTTCTCTCTGTCCATATAGCTCATATGAATGCAATAGCGATAGTTTTGTTATTGTCGGTGTGACTCAGATGACTAATATTTTTTTGGAACATATCTTCCATGTTCGGTTTAGTTTATCTATGATAGTGGTGGATGTGGTGTAGTGTGCCCATATGGATCTAACCACATGACATGTGAAGAACATATGTTGGTTATTCTCTTCATAAAAGCAGCACATAAGGCATATCAGCGGTCTATAGAATCCTCATTTCCAAAGTTGAGCGTTGGTGGGGTTCTTGTCATGCCACGGGAGCCATAAGATGATGTGTACTTCGGGTGGGAAGCATACTCTCCATATGTCTTTGTATGGGAAAATGTGACCTCTGAAAATGTACTATTGGTACACTTCTATGACTGATTATTTAGGTCCCCATCTCTAGCTAATGGAGGTATTATTGTTTGTATCTAGTTATATCAACATGTCATTTACATAAGAGGTGGAGAAATGAGTTGTGACAAATCTTTTAAAGAGATTTTGTCTATGTGAGCCTATAAGGATTAATGCTCTTTTTGTAGTGACGTGTTTCAGATTATCTGGGATCATATCTAGATTTATAAAGTGATTAATGGGTGACAATCTATGCCATCATGGGTCTAGCAAAAAATTAATCATCAATCTATGGTGAGGAGGGGTATAGATGGTATTTTGAATAATGTATATGAATTTTGTTATATATTTCATTAATGGTGAAAGATATCTATGTGGGGTGTTGCAACAAGGGCTATGTCTTTTGTAATATTTGTCTAGGATGATGTTAAACCATAGTTTATGTTCCTATTGGCAGTTGGAAGATGTGATTTTGTGTACCATACTGAGGGCATCACTGTTGAGGTTAATGATGCTCCATATCCTAAATGATTTGAATATGCAAATGGCATCCCAATTAGTGAGATGATTTCTCCTTTTGTTATGATCCTAAAAGAAGTCTTTATGAATTTTGTCAATGTAGTTGATAACCATCTTGGGGGCAGGAAGCATCCAAAATGGTAAGTTATGAGAGGAGTAAGAGATGACTTGTGGAGAGTTCTACCATGTAGTGAGAGAAAATGATTCTACCATGTGAACAACCATTTATAATATCCCTTAATAACATGATTCAATGTAGTAGCTTGAATTCTCTAGCTAGGGACATAGAGGAAGGCCAAGATATCGTATTCAAAAGGATTCAGTTTTGCATCCCAGAAGTGACTGAAATTTGTCATATCAGTGGATCCTACTTGTGTGTCGATGATGGTGTATTTGTGGAATTTGATCTTAAGTATAAAGATATAGTAAATGATGCTCATGATAAATATAGTGTTGATAACATGATGGTCATCATATTTGATAAAAATGATCATGTCATCGACATATTGAACAATGTTGTTAAGGCATCCCTTAGTGCGCTCAATGAGATTTTTGATTGTTTCTAGTTCAATGAGATGGTCAATAATAGATGTAACTATGATAAATAGATATGGTGATAAGGGATCACCTTGGAAAAGCCCATTAGAGCTTTCAAAGTATGTAAAAGTAGTTATGTTGATAAAAAAGAAGAAGGTGTTTGTGCTTATCCATGAGTGGATGCATGTGTTGCATTTGTTAGGGAATCCATAACCTTTGAGGCATTAAAGAAGGAAATACCCATTAATGTTATCAAAGGCTTTTGCAAAATCCATTTTAAGGGTGAGTAGGGGCGTTCTTTGGGTATGGTGTCGGGAAATTGGGGGCAACAAATAAAGCAATAGAAACAAAAATGTTCCCAGTTCCCTAATCAGCAAGATCTCATAAAAAATGATGTATCTAGGAAGGAGGGTAGCAAGAGATATACTCGGTCCTGGAGCAAGTCCAGTGAAAACTCTTGCAGCGGTGTGCTTCTCTTGCAAGTTGCACACTAACAACTATCAGGGTGGCACCACAACAGACGGTTGTGGTTGTTGTCCTCCTAGTGGGTGGCAAAGGCCTTCTCGCCTCTACCATAGTCTATGCGGACCACCAGAATAGCATGTTGCACTACCAGATCCAACATGAAGGAGTTGTCCTTCGAATGTCAACCTGCTATGGTTGATTTTCTCTCCCTTGTTGTCTCTCCTTTGTTGTTTCTCCCTTTGACGGGTAGAACTTTCTAGGGCTCCCTTGGCTACCACAACTATAGGGGGCAACAATTGTCAAAGCTTATTGTTGTTTTTGGGAAGGCCCCAGTGCCTGTAAATTTATAGGAGGGTCAGGGTTAGGGTGTCCAGTCCGTCTGGAAGTTGAAGGGACAAATTTTCATAAAGTTTTTAGAAGATATGAATGGTGAACCGTTCAGTTCAACCCTTGAACCGGTCGTCTCATATGATTTCCTATTTTCAAACACATTGTCATTCAATATTCAATAATTCACAACCATGACATCAACATCAATCCTTGATCCAATTGAATTTATCATTAAACTGGGCAATCCAAATGATGAACCAGTTGTTTCATTTTTGAAATGGTCATTTTGTATCATGAAACAATCGTTTCACTTTTGAAATGGTTGTTTCATATCACGAAATGGTTATTTCACTTATGAAATGGCTATTTTGTTCTTCTAGGTCAGACGATATTCAGCCAATATTGTTTGAATTGACCTGACACATGAATCACTCAACTCAACACTAGAATTGGTTGGTTCACAGTCTAGCCAGACAATTTTAAACCTTAGTTTTTAAAATTGAATAGGTAAACACATTAGTAATCAAGTTAAGCATCATTCATGAATAAACTTCTATTCCAAGTGCATCCTATGTGTATGACTGTATAGGTCCCTAGTTATGTTGGTAATGAATGTCCATAACTAACTTATGACATCACAAGCAACAAGCAGTGTCTAGAAACACATCATTTCTACCCAAGTAATTGGAAATTTGGAGAACAACTTCAACCTACAATATGTTATTAGTGTTATCGTGATCATATAATTCCTTTATCTTTGATATCTGAATGGAATTTGATGCATTGAATTGTCATCCTATTCACCGTTGATTCCATGTTCCTTGAATTAGTATGAGATGCATGTCAGACCACATATCATATATTGGTTCACATAAGTATGTCCATATGTTTATCAGTCTCGCTTATCAAGTGGTATGGACAACAATCTCCTATGGGAGGAACAAATCCCATCTACATCATTCACACTCAATCCCCATCTATCTCAGAGTACCTTAGTACCACCTTTATGGTATCCCTTATTCAAGGTCATGTTGGATGATGTCAAAGTACAAACAATGACATGTGATGAGTGTAGTGACTTCAAATCTAAGAACCACAATCACCACTATCACTATGGCAGTTGATTCTTACTAACATTCAATGGTTTTCAAGCATCCCTCTCATGGTGGATCTATTTGATACATTGTTCTATAACAAGTATCTATGTGCTTAGTTTGATATTGTATATCATGACTAATGAGATTCCATCACCAACCAACACACACTCTAGTCATATGTATTTTTGTTGTCTATTTTGCTTCCACAATAATATCTGACTAGGGACATAACAAGAATGTATGTACTCTTATCATACATACGATCTCATTGTTCAGATCCTCAACTTGGAAGACATATGTCAGTGAGTACATCGTTCTTTAGATATCTACTTACGCATGTGTCATCATCTCATGATTGACACAAACATAATAGACAGATTTACCTTTATCATTATCAAATTAGATATCTAATGCACCATTACAATCATTGTATGATTAACTCTCTAGGCATGCATACCAACAAACTCCCACTTACACTTAGAGCCAATCACCCACGAATATTATTCTAAGTGATTTTAACATGTCTACCACGTTTCTACTACACAAGTGCTTTTATAGTGGATTAGCAACATTTGCTTCTAGTTAGTGTTTTGCAAGTTTTCACGTCTCCTCGATGTACGACCTCTCATATGATATGATAGTCTTAGTATGCTATATGGATTCCTTTTCCTAACTAATAGCTCCATTGTTGACACAATATTTCTACTATGTAATCAATGGTTGCAACCTCCCACAAGTTCATCTACATGAAATTCTAGATCCATACAGTATCCTTTGTTGTTTTCTTTACACCAGGATACTCAACTTATATTATAGAATTAGATAGTTGTCTCTTACTAGGAACATTTCTAGCTTATAGTTCTATTTTAAGTCAAAACCCAAATTTAGATTGTGATTGTTAGTTCTCTTTGTTATTTTGGAAGTTTGCATCGGTGTAATCCTTTACACCCAATACTTCCTTATCACCATAACCAATCCTTTTAGTGCTTCTCAAGTACTTAAGGATGTTCTTTGTGATGGTCCAGAAACTCTCATTGGGATCTGACTGATATCCACTCGCCATGTCCAATACATATGAGATAATGAGATGAGTACATAACATTGCATACAAGATAGATCCAATTGTGAATTCATATGGCATGTTACTCATGTTTTCCCATTCTTCACAATAACTAGGACACTAGACTCTTTAGATACTAATCTCATGGGACATGGACAAATTTTCTCTCATTGAGTTCAACATGTTGAACCTCTTCTGCATCTTATCAATGTGACTGGTCTTTCTTAGGTCAAGAAGCTTTCTAGATCTATCCTATAGATCTCAATTCCTAAGATAGTATTATTCTTCTAGTCATTTATAGATAAGATACTTCCTTGTCAGGTTTTAATATTTGTAGTATAAGGATATTATTCCCCATCATTATGTGGAATATAAATATGCTCCCACTAAATATTTTGTAACCACAGATTTCATCTACATTTCAACTAAAGTCAAACTTTTTGACTATCTTTGTCAAATTGAAGATTCCATCTCTGAGACACTTGCTTCAATCTATAGATTGACCTTTGTATCTTACAAACTTTAATTTAATTATTGGATTCATAAAACCTTTAGGCCGTGTCACAAACACATCCTCATAATTTCCCTATTATGCAATGCATTTTTAACATCCATATGCCAAATCACTAAGTAATAACCAGCTGCAATGGCAAGCATGATCCTGATGGATTTAACCATGATAATTGGTAAAAAAATTCATCAAGTTCAACAATTTGAACATGGTTAAAAAACTTCGAAACCAATATATCCTTGTAGGATTTTACATTACCATCCATGTTTGTCTTATTCTTAAAAATCCACTTGCACCTTATAGGTTTTACCCTTTCAGGTGGATCCACTAAGGTCATACCACTTGGATCTATGATGGGCTCTAAATGGGGTGTGAATAGAGCTAAAACCACTTAAATAAAATTTATTAGACATTCAATATATATGCTATGGTAATATTGCAAGTATGAACTTTGAGTGCACCTATACATACATAGCAAGGGAGATAGATATTGAATAAGCACCAAATAATACAAGTATTTATTGTCGTTCCAACCTACAAACTAGGAGATGTACTTCAACTCCCTAGAGAGGTCAATCTCTAGGATTTTTCAACTAGTTTCACTCATTATATTCCATTATAAGAGCTACAACATAAGACCTCCATGTTCAAGGTCAAGGGTACCTAGCATTCCCTTTAAGGAAAAGTGAGCAAACAATCTACCAAAGAACTTACCTATCCATGACCAAGAGTTTTCCACCTTATCAAGGACTTACATACTCTTACAATGAGTCGTCGACCTTCTCCAAGGACTTATCCACTCATGCAATAAGTCTTCTACCTTCAAGGACTTACCAACTCTTGATTTGGATCTTCTGCCTTTGAATTTACCTTCCCCAAGGAGAAGCTTTCACCAAGGGACTCCTTCCCTTCTTCTTCTTCACCTCTCTTGGACAAGAGAGAGAACCTTCATCTTAATGGTAGAAAGAGAGATTGGAAGGTGGAGGAAGTGAGAGCCTCACAAGATATACATGTAGGACTATCTTGAAAAACACTAGAGGGTGGGTGAATAGAGTTTTTACAATATTTTGACAATTATTTAACTCAAACAACCACAATTATAAATGGAAGAAGGAGACAGGTGTTTAGAGTGGTTCCAACTTTAGCAAATACTAAAGTTGTCAGTCCACTACCCGGTTGCTTACCCAACCGGGATTTTGAAAGTATTTATTTTATTACCTTCACAAGGATTTATATAAAATAAAATACTTTCTTTACACCCCTTGAACAACCTTCACTTGAAGTAGATGCACCAACTTGAGGTAGCCTTCTTGAAGTAACTTCAAGCTCCCCCTTGAAGTAGCCTTCCTCTCTAGAAGTAACCTCCTGTTGCACCAGCCTTCTTGAAGTAGCTCAAGGTCCCCTTCTTCACCAAGAAGATCTCCACCCTCTCCAATCCGCAGCCTCCAACCTAGGAGTAGCAAGGAGAGTACAAACAATAATAGAGAACAAGAAAGGAAAAGGAAATTACAACTTATCCTTTTGTAGAACAAGGCTTGATTTGCCTAGATCAAGCGTATAGATCTCCTAGCCAAAGTGTATGTAATTGTAATTGCAGTGGATAGGAGATGCTAGCCTATGGGACACGAATTTTGAGCTAAGGGAAGAAGTAACCAATTATCACAATGCTCAATTGCTCACAAACAGATTGCACAAAGTTAATGTATGCTCAAAGATTGCTCAAGTGTAACAAGTAAGTATATATGGGTGTCCTAAGCTATGTCCTATTTATAGGAATGTCCTACAAGTGCTTAAGGACGTTCTAGACACCTTCTAGGGGTTTCTAAGTGCTTAACTAGCCGTTAGGTACAAGTTTGTTGCTTTAGTAACGGCTAAATAATTAATTCTACAGTTGCTGTCAGAGACCATCTCGGTCGAGAAATAGTCGACCGAGACTCCTACTCAGTCAAACTTTTGTCGACCGACAGGCTCTCTAGATCAAGTGTATGCAACGTTTATCTCCAACTGCCAACCACCTTGTCAGCTGTGTCTAACGGCTACTTGGGTCTTTCTCGGTCGAGAAGATTGTCGACCGAGAGTGTCTCGGTCGAGGAGTTAGTCGACCGAGATTGACCCTGTTTCACTTTTCCAATTAAAGCACTAAGTATGTGTATGAGTGTGCATATGTGACACTATTGAAGGGGATGACCTATCTAAATGTGATGTTTAGCTAGGGAGAATCTAACGCTTGATTTACATGAAATCTAAGTACTTGTACATTATATATTTGTACAAGTTTTTACAAAGTGATTACATTTCATGAAAATATAAATATGTAAGCATATGGATTTCCCTAGTACTTAGTCATCCACCTTGTTCCTGCACACTCAAGTAGCATGTTAGATCAATAAGAATGAAATGTTTGTCATTATCAAAACAAAGGGATTTATAGATGTCCATTTAGCCAACAATCTCCCCCTTTTTGAAGATGACAAACATTTCCAAAATATAAATGAAGGAAATATAAAACATATGAGTTTCATACCTTTAGATTACCTTTTGTAGCTTTCCTTCTTGTTTATAAAATGTGTTCTTATTATTCCCCATGAATTATGGAACATGAAATCCAACTCTTTAGGGAATATAGCAACTTTCAATGTAAAGCCAAGAGTTTTATGAAACTCATTGATTGAGTTTTGCATAATTACTAAGTTTATATTTATTTCTCCCCCTTTGTCATTTCAAAAAGATATCCGTTTAAGAATTAAAACTCCCCCTTAATTAGATGTCCCATCAAAATCCAATGAAAAAGATGTCCATTAAAAGCCAAAATGATGCAAGTGAAAGTTATCGTTAAGAAGTACAAATATCAAAGAAAACATCTTCCAAAGGAGTGATAAGCAGTTGCTTCCTAATTTTGTTAAATTGGTCTAGGGGAAGCGGTTTTGTAAAAATATCAGCCAATTGTTCTTCTGTATCAACATGATGAAGGGAAACATGATTCTTGGAGATATGATCCCTTAAAAAGTGATGACGGATTTCAATATGTTTAGCTCGGCTGTGTAAAATAGGATTATGTGCTAAGTTTATAGCGCTCGTGTTGTCACAAAAGATAGGCGTAGATGAAAGAGTAAAACCATAATCATTTAACACTTGTTGCATGTAAAGTACTTGAGCACAACAAGATCCTGCTGCCATATATTCAGCTTCAGTTGTAGAGAGGGCAACCGTGTTTTGTTTCTTGCTAAACCAAGATACTAAAGCTCTCCCTAACAAGAAACAACCACCACTAGTGCTCTTGCGATCAAGTCGACAACCAGCATAATCTGCATCAGTATAAGCTTTAAAATCCAACGATTGTCCTTTTGGATACCATAAACCAAAACATGTAGTGCCTTCTAAGTATCGAAGAATTCGTTTAACTGCTTGAAAATGAGAATGCATGGGTTGTGATTGAAATCGAGCACAAAGACCAACGGAAAACATAATGTCCGATCTAGAAGCAGTTAAGTAAAGCAAACTACCAATCATGGCTCTATATAAGGAATCATCAATAGGTTCCCCATTTTCATCCTTATCAATTTTAATAGAAGTAGTCATAGGATTAGTAGCATGTTTGCACTGATCCATCCCAAAACGTTGTAAGAGTTCTTTAGTATACTTTTCTTGTCTTATAAAGATTCCGGCAGACGTTTGCTTAATTTGAAAACCAAGAAAGAAAGTTAGTTCTCCCATGAGGCTCATTTCAAATTCTTTTTGCATAATGTCACTGAATTGTGTGCACAACGAATCATTTGAAGCTCAAAAAATAATGTCATCAACATATATTTGCACAACTAGGAAATCAGATGTATATGTTTTGAAAAATAAAGTAGAATCTGAATTTCCAATAGAAAAACCATTATCAAAAAGATATGTCTTGAGCCTTTCATACCAATTCCTAGGTGCTTTTTTTAAACCATAAAGTGCTTTCTTAAGTTTATAAACATAGTCACCTTTTTCAGGTATTTCAAAACCGGGTGGTTGAGCAACATATACTTCTTCTTGAATGATACCATTTAGAAATGCAATTTTTACTTCCATTTGGTAGAGTTTGATGTTTTTATGTGCAGCAATAGCTAGCAACATTCTAATAGCTTCAAGTCTAGCTACTGGTGCATACGTTTCGTCAAAATCTATTCCTTCTTGTTGATTATATCCTTGTGCTACTAACCGAGCTTTATTCCTTATTACTTCTCCTGCCTCATTTAGCTTATTCCTAAAAACCCATTTAGTTCCAATGACGGTTTTATCTTGTGGTTTAGGAACTAAATCCCATACATCATTTTTAGTGAATTGATTCAATTCTTCTTGCATTGCTATTATCCAATAATCATCTTTAAGAGCTTCAGATATCTTCTTAGGTTCAATGATAGAAACAAAAGCCATGTTTGCAACATCCTTAAAGGAAGACCGAGTTTTTACTTTATCATTAGGATCTCCAATAATTAGTTCTTGAGGATGATCCTTAATAAGCCTAGGTGTGGATTGTGGTTCAGCTTGGTGATTGTTTGTAGTAACTTTCTCACTATCATTTGGTATGTTTAAGTTTTCGAATTGATTAGTGAGATCAATTATTTCTAGATTTTCAGATTTGGATTTTTCATGAAAAGAAACATGAATAGATTCCTCAACTTTTCTAGAGATAGTATTATATACTCTAAATGCTTTGCTAGAAGTGGAATATCCCAAAAAGAATGCTTTGTGAGATTTAGAGTCAAACTTATCTCTATCATCTTTGGTATTTAAGATATAGCATGTGGATCCAAAAGTATGAAAATAGTCAACTCTAGGGTTCTTAGAATGTATTATTTCATATGGAGTTTTCTTCAAATGAGAGTGAACAGTTACTCTATTTAACACATAACATGCGGTGTTCACAGCTTCAGCCCAAAAGGTTTTGGGTGTGTTATGTTCGAGCATCATAGTTCTAGCCATTTCTTGTAGAGATCTATTTTTCCTTTCAACTATACCATTTTGTTGTGGAGTGCGTGGAGCAGAAAAGTTGTGAGTGTACCCTTGAGATGTGCAAAATTCTTCAAATACATGATTTTCAAATTCTCCACCATGATCACTTCTAATAGTACATATTTTGCTTTGTAATAGATTTTCAATCATAGGGTAAAATTTTATAAAAGCATGAATAGTATCATCTTTGGTTGCAATAAAATGTACCCATGTATATCTACTATAATCATCAACAATAACAAAACAATATCTTTTGCCACCGATAGATTGTGTCCTCATAGGTCCAAATAAATCCATGTGAATTAATTCTAAAGATCTACTGGTGCTAAGTTCATTTTTTGGTTTAAAAGAGGTTTTTTTTTGCTTTCCCAATGTACATGGTTCACAATTTTCAACTTGATCAAAGGATAAAGTAGGCAAACCACGAACAAGATCATATTTTACTAACTTTTTGATAACATGTGAACTAGCATGTCCTAGCTTTTTATGCCATAATTGTAAAGTATTTTCATTTGCAAGCAAGCATTTTCCTACTACATATTTCATAGAGTTAGGTCTAAGAATATAAAGATTTCCAACTCTTTTTCCTTCATAAACAACATTTGTAGTGTTTTCTATTAATAATTTGCAGCAGGTTTTGTTAAATAAAACAACATAGCCACTATCACATAATTGACTAACACTTATCAAATTATGGTGCAAACCATCAACAAGTAGAACATTCTTTATTTCGAGGTTTGTACCAATATTACCTATTCCAACGATTGTACCTTTACCGTTGTCTCCAAAGGTGACTGTTCCACTTTTCTTTTCTTCAAAAGTTTTAAATGCATCCTTGTTTCCGGTCATATGTTTGGAACATCCACTGTCAACTACCCAATCCTGCATGAAAATATAGATTTTGGTACCCATGTGATGGTCCGATATGGTTAGAACCACTTAAGTATAGATTGCATAAAGATTCTGATTCAGAAATCCAGTCGGTCGACAATTGTTCGACCGACATCTTTCTCGGTCGGTTAATTTTCGATCGAGAAGGTTACTGTAGGACAAACAAAGAAACACAGAAATTTAACTTGGTTGACCAATTTTCGACCGAAATAGTTGCTGTAGATTTTGATTTGTTACAAGCATCTGGTCGGTCGACAAAAGTTCGACCGATTATATTTCGGTCGACAATACTTCGACCGACTATTTTTCTGTTTCAGTACAGCAGTTCAGAAAATTACCAATATGCATGAAAACCTTTTGTTAAGTTGAGATGAGACAATATAAATTGCAAATTGAGCGTTTGATCATATCTCAACTGTATGGCTTTTGATTCTACTAAGTTTGGGGTTTTGGGACCCAAACTAAATCGGAATCCTTGGTCTTATAAATAGTCGACCGAGACTCCTACTCGGTCGAACTTTTGTCGACCGACAGGCTCTCTGGATCAAGTGTATGCAACGTTGATCTCCAACTGCCAACCACCTTGTCAGCTGTGTCTAACGGCTACTTGGGTCTTTCTCGGTCGAGAAGATTATCGACCGAGAGTGTCTCGGTCGAGGAGTTAGTCGACCGAGATTGACCCTGTTTCACTTTTCCAATTAAAGCACTAAGTATGTGTATGAGTGTGCATATGTGACACTATTGAAGGGGATGACCTATCTAAATGTGATGTTTAGCTAGGGAGAATATAACGCTTGATTTACATGAAATCTAAGTACTTGTACATTATATATTTGTACAAGTTTTTACAAAGTGATTACATTTCATGAAAATATAAATATGTAAGAATATGGATTTCCCTAGTACTTTGTCATCCACCTTGTTCCTGCACACTCAAGTAGCATGTTAGATCAATAAGAATGAAATGTTTGTCATTATCAAAACAAAGGGATTTATAGATGTCCATTTAGCCAACATATCTCTCTTACAAATATCCTACTCACTCTAATGGATGTGGCAAGTGATTAATTGTAGAGAGTGGAAGGAGGATCTTAGGGGACTCAAATATAATATAGGGACCTTCATAGTGCTTGATAACCAATGGGATGAAGCCCAAGGGGTCCTATTTATAGTTGAGGTTGCCTACTATCTAGTAGAGACACTTAGAGATGAATTCTAGCCTTTCGGGGTATTGCAATAGATATATTTTCAAGTTTTACGACACTCCAATGGTTAGAAACATTTTTTCTATACATTATGTACAATACAGTCAGTTGAGTTTACTTTTAGGAAACTTGACCAATAGCACTATGCGACAAATCAAATTTGAGTTGTCGGTTGAGTTTATCCTAGATGAAACTTGTTAGACGATTTAAATTTAGTTTTCCTATGTAGGGTGTCGGTTGAGTTTGTCTTGAGGTCAACTCGATCAACCCTGGTAGTTCCCAAGATCCATCAAGGGTGTTAGTCAAATTCATCCTAGATGAAACTTGATAGAAAAAAGTCCATGTGATGAATTTTGGAAAGTGCCATTGAAGTGATTAAATATTTGTTTTAAGTTCTTTTGATTTTTTCTAACCTTAATTACAAGTCATACAATCATTATAAGTTATTTACAACATGATTATAATAGAGATACATCATATTCAACAAAAGTATACTTGCATTGACTTTGACTTGTCTTTTTGCAAGTTAGGATGTGCAAGTTTAGATATTTGGAGTGTGTCTATCTAATCTGAAATCACTCAATTAGAAGTGTTAGACACAACTGAGTAGAATGGTTAGTCATCATCAAAACAAGAGTTTAGTCAATTTAGATCTTGAGTCAACATTCTCCCCCTTTTTGAAGATGACAAGACATTCCATAAATGTATTGAAAGCATTGAAGTAAAATCATACCTTTGGAGAAACCTAGGCGTTTCAATAGAGTTGAGTTTATATGCTCCCTCTCAATTGATCTAATGAAGTTCACATACTCCCCCTCAATTGATTATATTTCTCCTGCATGGTTAATTTCATAACATTTATAGAAATTATGTCTTCTACTCATATATGTTATACATATGTCTTCTCCCCTCTTCTCCCCAAGACATGCCTTATCCCCCTTTGTCATTTCCACAAGTAGGGGTTTTAAGAGCTAAAGCAAAACATGTTATTAAAAGGAGATACCAAATGTTAGAAGGGGAGAGTAGAAGAGGAGAAATAAAGTACTTGTCCAAGCAATGTATGTAAAGATAACCAAGACATGCATTTAAACAACCCTAGATGTAATTCTAACTGAAAGAAAGATAAACTATGTAAGCAACTAACTCAAGATAGTAGACATGCAAATCAAGGAACAAGCTTGAGAATGTATGAAATAAGATACAAGCATATCATATAGTTGAATACCAAAAATGAGCAAAGATACCAATTTATGAACAAGACTAGAACTACATGTAGATGGACTACTAGTAGATGATATCACAAGTTAGGGCTACTACTAGAATCTAGATCATAGAAAAATATTAACAAGTTAGAGAACAATCTATGAAAATATGTACAAAAATGTCCAAACAAAGAGATATGCAATTTTAGAGGCATGAAAGCATATTACTCACTAATAAGAATGCATCAGAACCAAAATATGATTAAAACTAAGAAACTCAAGGTTCTATCAAGAAAAGATATAGAATTATATAGATGTAGCAAGTTAGAGTACAACGGAAGTAGTTTAAGACACAACCAAGAGATACAAAGAGATCATCACCAAAACATGCATAACAACTCAAGATAAGTGATAGCAAGGTATAGGGATACAAATAATAAGAGAAATTTAGAAGATAGAGTTGTATAAAATATAGACAATTTAAAGAATAGAAATATGCATATCATAAAGGTACCAAAGGGAGTGCAAATAGACTAAGTCTATTGGTTGAAAAAATCTAGTTGAGATGGAAACTCTCATTCAATAAGCCATCAATATATTCGGTACACAATGTTTTCAGTCGAGTTTTTCGGTTGAACTTCTTGGCCGATAATAGTTGTTGGTAAAATGTCATTGATGCCAGTCAGTCGAGTTTCCTCAGGACAAACTCGGCCAACACCTACTTCTGTCAAAAAGCACATATATTTTTGAAAAAGATATCTAGAGGCATGATAAAAATATAAACAATATCCAAACATGTATAAGAAAGTTAGTAATGCAATATGAAAGCATCATAGATAGTTTTTGATAAAGAAAGTGATGAGAATCACAACATACCAATTTTGAATCAAAAATCATATGTAAAGTTCATACAAACTTGGAAAAAACAAGCAATGATTGGATATGAGCAACAATAATATTACCTATGTTCTTACCATTTCTTTTCCACGTGTTGCCACCCCATACACATCTCACCTTTCTTATTTTATGTGGATTGAGAAGTCAATTTTCAAGTCCATAGCTCATGTCAATCCATTTACAAGATACCTACAAGAAGAAATATGAAATGGTCCCCAATCATATTTTTGGGTCTGGGGGTTTTCTTAACAATCCAAGTCCTATTGCTCTTGGTTTGTTTCCTAAAAGGGTAATATGTAGAATATTGACAAAACTTTTTTATGGTTGCAAGTGCCCATAGCCTTGGAACTAGAGGATTCTTCATTGAAAATTGAAGTTCCTTTGTCTTTGTTGTTCCTTTAGCTATTATCAAGTACAATTTCTATCTCTACCCATTTATTTGGTAATATGGTCTAGGATTTGATTAATATTTTTTTATCATCTAGGAATCTTTGCATAGAGGATCCCAAACTATGATTGTCATGCATGAGAGAAGTAACATTTGAAGACAATTGATGGATATCATCTCTATCATGTAAAAGATAGGTTTCTAATCAAAGGTCTTTAGTCATATAAGAATCTTTTTTCAATATGAAGAGATGCAACATTATTCTCTCTACTAGTAAAACTATAATAAGATTCAAGAACATTGATTTTAGCAAGCAAGGAATCATTTTATTTTTTAAATAAATGCAATCTTAGAATGATGAATACTATTTTCGGATTCTATTCCTTGTAAAAAAATATTTGTCCTCATTTTCAATTTTAAGAACATCAATACGAACCATGAAAGTATTCACAATTTTAGTATTCTCTTCATTAGAACTAGTCATAAGAGGTTGAGCTTCTAGAAATCTAATCTTATCAATCAAGCTAGCATTTTCAAGTTTAAGAGCATCTACTTGACTAAGAAAAGGACTGTTTTCTATCTCAACACTATAGAATTTCAATTCAAGTCTAGATAATACTTTTGAAGATTGTCAACATCATCTTGCAAGCAAATATTAACATTTTAAGGTCATCCTTTTCTTCATGAAAGTTATCAACAATCTTGGAAAGATTTTTCTTTTTATGCTTATTATACTTAAGAGAGGCACAAGTAGAATGAACAATAGAAATTAAATATTGTTTATCTAAGGAGTTTAGAGGTACCTCATTTGAACTTGCCATGGGATCAAAGTGGCATTCTCCACTTTCAATAGAGTTTGAGCTAGACCCTCCACTAGAATCTTCACTTGAGCTTGAGTTGGAAGAGTCACTAGAGCTTATGTGCCATTTCTCCTTGTGCTTTTCTTCTCTTCTCTTATGATGATGGGTCTTTTTACCTTGTGGGCAATCATCTTTGAGTGACCCTTCTTTCCACATTTGAATATGATGATGGGCCTTTTTTCCTTGTGGGCAATCATCTATGAGTGACTTTTCTTTCCACATTTGAATCACAAGGTTGAGGAAGAGGACTTGCCTTTTTGGAATCTACCTTTAGAGTACATGGCTTCTTCTTCAACTTAAAAGTTTTTTTGTCCTTATAAGTATGGAAAGCAATCACCTTCTCCTTCTTTTTATTCTTTTCTTCAAGATCCTCCTCTTCTTGGTTTTCAAGTCTAGGTTCATAGGCTTGGAGATTTCCAATGAGCTATTTTGTAGCAATGTCACCAAGGCTTCTTGATTCTTAAATGATTGTCACCTTGGGTTGCCACTTCTTGGGAAGACATCTAAGAATATTTGAGTTGATCTCTCCTTGATCCATAGGATGACCTAGAATAGTAAGACCATTTGCAATGTTGTTGAGCCTTGAGTACATTTCTACCACCCTTAGTTCCTTTCGTATCTTGAAGTTTCAAGGAGCCCTTTGAGCATATAGACTTTTCTTTACTTCACTTTCTTTGTCCCCTCATAAGTGACACATAGATTTCTCCAAATCTCATAGGTCATTTCACATGAAGAAATACGGTTGAACTCGATAGGGGAAATGGAGGCATCGAGAATGTTGATGGCTCTTGCATTCAAGGTTAGTTACTTCAAATTGGCTTCGTACCGTTCTTCTATATTTGTCTCCAATGTCTTGTATGGAAGATCCACCATTCTCCATAGCTCTATACTTGACCTTGGATGTAGAATTGCAATCTTCTTTTCCAATAGAGGAAGTTTCTCCCATGAAAGACTGGAATGTTCATAAGGTATATCCCACTTTAAAATCGCCCATCTTCTCCTAATTGTATAAGTATTACTTGGAGAAGACCCACTCTGATACCAACTGTTGTATCTATGATGGGATCTAGAGGTGGATGAATAGAGATAAAACCACTTCAATAAAATTCACTAGACCTTCAAGATATATGATATGGTAATATTACAAGAATGAAATTTGAGTGAAACTAAACATACATAGCAAGGGAGAGAGATATTGAACAAGCACCAAATAACATAAGTATTTATAGTGGTTCCAACATCCAAAGTAGGAGATGTACATACACTCCCTAGAGAGGTCAACCTCTAGGATTTTTCAACTAGTTTCACTCATTTATTCTATTATAATATGTACAACATAAGACCTCCCTTTTTAAAGGTCAATGGTACCTAGCATTCCCTTTAAGGAGAAGGGAGCCAACAACCTACCAAAGGACTTACCTATCCATGACCAAGAGTATTCCACCTTTCCAAGGATTTACCTACTCTTGCAATGAGTCTTCATCATTCTCCAAGGACTTACCCACTCTTGCAACAAGTCTTCTACCTTCAAGGGCTTACCCACTATTGACTTGTATCTTCCACATTTAACTTCACCTTCACCAAGAAGAAGCTTTCACGAAGGGACTACTTCCCTTCTTCCTCTTCACCTCTCTTAGCTAAGAGAGAGAGAGTCTTCATCTTCATGGTAGAAAGAGAGATTGGGATGTGGAGGAAGTGAGAGCCTCATAAGATATAAATGTAAAACTAGCTCTCATACAAGTCTCCTACTCACTCTAATGGATGTAGCAATTATTAAATCTTAGAGAGTGGAAGGAGTTTATTGCAGGCACTCAACTATAATATGGGGACCTTTATAGTGCTTGGCTAACCTTGGAATGAAGCCCAATGGGTCCTATTTATAGTTGATGTTTCCTACTAGCCCGTAGAGACACTTAGGGATGAAATTTGTCCATTTGGGGTGTTGCAAAGGATAGATTTGTGAGTTTTACAACACAAAAACTATTGAAAACACTTTTTAAGGCATTCACTACAGTGTGGTCGGTCAAGTTTACTTTTGGGAAACTCGACCAATAGCGCTATGCGACAAATTGAATGTGACTTGCCGGTCGAGTTTATCTTGGATGAAACTTAGCCGACGGTTTAAATTTGGTTTGCCTGTGTAGGGTGTCGGTCAACTTTCTCTTGAGAAAAACTTGACCAACCCTATTAGTTCCCAAGATCCAATAAGGGTGTTAGTCCAATTCATCCTAGATGAAACTTGGCCAATAAAAGTTCTTGTGATGAATTTTGGAAAGTTCCACAAAAGTGCTTAAATATTCATTTTAAGTGTTCTTGTTTTTTTTTCTAATCTTAATTGCAAGTCATACAATCATTACAAGTGATTTACAACATTATTCTAATACAAATACATCATATACCACATAAGTGCACTTGCATTGACTTTGACTTGTCTTTATACAAGTTAGGATGCGCAAGTTTAGGCATTTGGAGTGTGTCTATATAATTTGAAATCACTCAAGTAGAATTGTCAGACACAAATGAGTGGAATGGTTAGTAATCATCAAAACAAGGGTTTAGTCTATTTAAACCTTGAGTCAATAATACCTTGTTGGTGTACATGGAGTCCATCTTGGATCTCATGGACTCTAGCCATTTCTCAGATTCTAGTCCCTCAATAGCTTCTAGATAGGTTGTTGACTCATCATATATGATCAACTACCACCCTTTTTGAGCCATCATAATCTTTCAAGGTCAAGGCATGTTCTACTAGATCTATGAGGATTTGTGTTACATAGGGAACTTGAGATTCCACAACATATTATGATTCTCCATGTTCCTACTTTACCTCTTTTAGGTTCAATGTTTTCTTGTTGGTCTCGATCTTTTCAAGTTATACCTTTCTCACACCGATTCCTTTAGTATTAAATTCCCATCATTAGGAATATAGTCATCTTGGTAGTGAAACACTTTTATTGTGGGATTTGAATATAAAAATAATAATAAACAAAATAAGATTTTCCCTCAAAAGAAACAAAATAACATCTATGTGTTTTGTAGACAAAGCCTTTTAAGAAACTATTTTATTACATAATCTTTCATTCTTAATTCTTATAAAAGACATGTTGGGACACTTCTCATACCATATCTCATATGATCTCATTAGAACCAATTTATACAGTATATACTATTTAGTGTTAAGCATGTGCCAAAAGGAAATTGGAAGATTACCTAGATTCTTAATAATCTCACCGCGACTAATAGGGTGTGATTCCTTTTTTCTGATACACTATTATTGTGTCTCAAGTGGAGCTCATCATGATACATTATCGTGGTATCCTAGAAGGTTCTTAAACTCCTGGTTCAAAGTATTTTCATGTCGATCATATCAAAATGTTTTAATACTTATACCAAGTTGGTAAAGTACTTCATTCATGATATTCTTGAACATTTCAAGAGATTCATAATTGTTCAATAGATACAAACTACCTTATCTACTAAGATTATCAGTAAACATAATCAGGTATGAGTAACCACCTCTAGAATTTATCCTAAAAGGTCTATATACATTAGTATGTATGAGCCCTAATAGAATAGTCACTCTCCCACTACATATAGTGAAGATTCTCTTGTCATATTACTCAATTAATAAGACTCACATGTGTCTATTGGTTCATTAACTAAAAGAGTCTAGACAACAAGTATTCTATAGATGCATTTATTATGAATGTTCTCTAGATGACAATGCTACAAGTATTCATTGTTTGAGTCATCGAGTCATTCAGTATATGTGTCGTACACATCTATATCTACAACTATCAAGTATATATTATGAGACACATGACACTGCCATATAAGATCTTTATATTTTAAAATGAAACATCAATTTATTCATAATAAAATACTTGTTCATACAAGATACATGATGTTATATTAATGATAGGTACATAATAGAAATTCACTAATCCAATTACATGTTCATCAGGATAAATGATAGATTCCAACTGTAATGGTAGAAAACCTTGATCCACACAATTCTAGCTTACTTTTTCTCAGGATCTAAAGTGGAGATCTTTATCTCCTTCATCCTGAGTTCCTTCAAGTACAAAAAACACATTCCTTTTGCACTTACCTTTTTACTTATCTTGAGTGCAGAAGACTTGGACTTCATCTTAGCCTCAGAACTCTTCTTGACCTTGCTTTTTTTTGTTGGACTTCTCTTTGTTGATCATCATCGTGGATTTGTCCTTATTCATTCTTGCTTTGGCATTTTCATCATGCCAAGTAATTCAAATAGTGATTTAGCCAAGTTACTCAAGTAGTAAGACTCGATAAACTCGCTATATGATTCAGGAAATGATTGTAGAATCATATCCATGGCCAACTTTTAGCTCAAAGGGAATCCCATTCTCTCTAGATATTGCATATATCCAATCATATTAAGAACATGGGTCCCTACTGGATCCCTGTATGTCATCTTGCACTCAAAGATCACCCTTGAGACATTGTACCTTGCTTGCTTTACATGATTCTGGTTCATTTTCTGAAGATGTGTGACCATCTAGAAAATCCTCATGTCTTCATGCTTCTTGTGCAACTCATAGTTCATAAAACATAACATAAGGTGAATAATGTCTACAACATTGTTGACATGCTTCCAATAAGCATCCACCTCAGCTCTAGGCACATCAGGAGTAGGTTCCTCTAGCACTGATGTATCTAGGATATATATCTTATGCTCATCATTAAGAACCCTTCTCAAAGTCCAGAACCAGTCATGGAAGTTTTTCTAGTTTTGTTTGTTCTTCTTGATAACTAATCGCAATGATGATTTTTTTAACATTTGTTTCTAAAAGAAATTTGCAATTTATCAAAACATTTTTGATTAATTTGATTTGATCATGTAGATGATATTGATTAGGATTTTAAATAATTATTTCTCCCACTACATTGTTCAAATTGATAGTCCTCACTATCAATTTGGGAAATTACAACATACAATCTTCTAGTGAGCCAAGATCCAAAATAATTGAATTCTTACCTAGGCAACTCCAGGATCCATAATTAATTATTAAGGTAGGAAATTTTTTCCAATTACATCTTATGTAATTCTTAGATAGATGTTATGTGCAACTCTTTGCCATACTCATATGCATGCTTCTAGGCACTTAATCTCATTAGGGTCACCTAGTTAAGTCTGACCCAAAAGCTAACACAATATTAATGCACCCTACTTGGCAGGCTCACATGACTACCAACACATTTCCATGAGATAGACAGCGCACCACAGTTGGCTTTCCCACACTTAGTCGGTCAAGCTTTTATATTTTATGGAAAGTATCTCAGACTTAATATTTTTATTGAGGAATTTTATATAAATACATATACATATCCAATTACCACATACTTATAGTATGTATCATATGCATGTTATAACCATAAATGAAAAACGTAATCATAAAACATACGAGCGATGGTTATAAACACAATATTGTAATTTCTTGGGGCCACAAGGAATTACTACCACCTAAGATCCACATCATACGTAGAAACCAATTATTGATGAAGATCTATTTTGGAATCAGTCAAGGTCAACTGGTTCCACTCTTGAGTTGATCGGTTAGCCTCCTTGTGAGATGGTTGATTTCTTAAAATGGTCATATAGTCTCTAGTTCAACCAATGTCTGGACTCCTCTAGCCAATCAGTTTGGCCACCAATTGATCGATTTGTCTCCTCCTATTGCCTAGAATCCTCAGTCCTCTAGTCGATTGGTTCGCCATCTGAACCGTTTAGTTCATCAGGTGAAAAACACCTTCTCACGATGAAATATAAATTAAAACTATCTTATTCCATATAACATTGTAAAAAGGAAAACCTCAAGTTACATTCAAAGGGAAAAAGAAAGAAGATCATTAATTTATGTTTGGAATGAGGAGAGAAGTTATGTATACAAATTGAGTAACAACAAGAAATAAACCAAACAACCAAGCATACAATGCATAGGGATTTTGGCCATAACCATGCTTCCAATCACCATTAAAATAATTTTAAAGCGATGTGCATATATTGCATATACATCATATCATATATATTTATTTGATTGTATGAGGTATTTAATCGGGTATGCACGTTAATTGTTTTAATACTCACATCATATGCAATAAAATAAATCCAATCATATCGATTTAAATCCATATACACCATAAATTGACATGGATTTGATACCACTGTTGGGAAATTAGGGCAACAAATAGTACATCAGAAACAAAAATTTTAATGCCTGATTACCTAATTAGCAAGATCTCATAAACAACGATGTATCTAGGAAGGAGGGTAGAAAGTGATATACCTGGTCCTAGAGCAAGTCTAGTGACAACTCGTGCTACAATGTACTTCTCTTGCAAGTTGCACACGTACAACTGTCGAGACGGCACCACCACTGATGGTGGTGGTTGTTGTCCTCATAGCGGGTGGTAATGGCCTCCTCACCTCTATCATAGTCTATACGTACCACCAAGAACTCTATGTTGCACTGCCAGAGCCAATGGGAAGGACTTGTCCCTTGAAACATCAACCTGGAAGGGTTGATTCGCTCCCCCTTGTTGTCTCTCCCTTGTTGTTCCTCCCTTTGATTAAGTAGAACTTTCTTGGCCTCTCTTGGTTACCACAAACAAAGAGGACAATAATTGTCAATGCTTATTGTTGATTAGGGAAACCCCTAGTACCCCTATATTTATAGGAGGGCCAAGGTCAGGGTTTCCAGTCCATCTGAAAGTCAGAGAGACAACTTTTCATGAATTTCATGGAAGCTTTGAATGGTAAATTGGTCGGTTCAACCCTTGAATCGTTCATATCATATTCTTTCCTATTTTCAAGTACACTAGCATTTAATGTTCAATTAATGCACAATCATGTCATCAACATAAATCTTGGATCCAATCAAATTGATCATTGAACCGAGAAATCCACATGGAATTTTGAAATGGTTATTTCATATCATGAAATGGTCGATTCACTTTTTAAATGGTTGTTTCATATCATGGAATGGCCATTTCACTTGTGAAGTGGTAATGAAATGACTGTTTTGATCTTCCAACTCAGGCAATATTCATCCAATGTTGTTTGAATTGACCTGACACTTGAATCAATCGGTTCAACACTTGAACCGGTCAGTTCATAGTCCAATCAGTCATTTTTCTACCTCAGTTTTTATATTAAATACCTAAACACTTTAGTAATCAAGATTAACATCATTCATGAATAAACTCCCATTCCAAGTGCATGATATGTGTGTGACCCTATAGGTCCCAAGTTACGTTGGTAGTGAATGTCCATAACTAACTTATGAAATTATAACCAATGAGCGATATCTAGAAACACATCATTGCCACCCAAGTGATTGAAAAGTTGGAGAACAACTTCAGCCTACAAATCATGATTAGTTTTATCGTGATCATATAGTTCCTTTGTGTCTGATATCTGGATGGAACTCAAGGCATGGAATCATCTATTGAGCGTTCAATGCATGTTCCTTGAACTAGATAAAATTTTCTTAGATGCATGTGAGCTCACATATCATATATTCATTCACATGAGTATGGACATACATTTCTCATTATCACTTATCAAGTGTCTTAGATTTCAATCTCCTATTCGAGGGACAAATCCCATATGCATCACTCAAACTCAATCCCAATGTATCAAAGAGTACCTAAGCACCACCTTTAAGGTAACCCTTATTCAAGGTCACATCAGACGATGTTAAAGTACAATGAATGACATGTGATGAGTGTAGTGATGTTAGGTATAAGAACCACAATCACCACTATCACTATGAGATCTGATTTTGATTACCATTCAATGGTTTCCATGTATCACTCTCATGGTGGATCTATTTGATACATTGTTCCATAATGAGTATCTAGTGATGGGTTTGATATCATATATCATGAGTAATGAGATATATCATCAACCAACACACACTCTAATCTTATGTAATATTGTTGTCTATTTCCTTCCACAATAATATCTGACTAGGGACATAATAAGAATGTATGTACTCTTATCATACATATGATCTCATTGTTCTGGTTCTCAACATGAAGACATATGTCATTGAGTAACATCATTATTTAGACATCTACTTATGTCTGTGTCATCATCTCATGCTTGAGACAAACATAATTGATGGAATTACCTTTATCATTATCAAATGAGGTATTTAATGTCCCATTACAATAATCATATGATTGGGAATCTGGGCATACATACTAACATTTGTCATATGTGAATGGTCTCTTGGACATTGACGTATGCATGTTGAATATCTCTTAGGTAGAAAAGAACATTGTGAGTTGTGGATGATATGTTCTAGGTATGGTTTCATCCTCAATCTAAACATCTTAACAACAATCTTGTATGAAGCATTGATTAGGCTAATAGCTCAAAAATCCTAAATAGATGTAGGTTGTTCTTTCTTCTTAATCAATGATACATGAGTTTGTTTGAGAGTTTTGATGTGATAAGATATAAGTGTCCCTATAAATGTCTCAGAATAGGTTATGGAAGTTATTTCTATTGTTCTCCCATAAGAACATATAGAATGCCATGCTAATGTCGTCAGGACCGGGTGATTTTTATATACCCTAGTAGGCCATGGCAGATTGAGTCTCTGTCTCCATGGAAGGGTCTAGAATATTATTATATTTTCAGTCTTATTCTAATATATAGTATCCCAACTTATGTTTGTGTGGTTAGGTTATATGTGTCTGTTATTGCACAATTGTTTGTAGAATTTAACAACATGTAAAATGATATCATGTTGTTGTCCATCTACGTTGTCAATGATATGTATTGTAGATCTCCTTTTCCTATTGTAAAGCATGGAAGCATTTTTTGTTTCCATCGCATGACTTAAGCCACCATATCTTAGATCTTTTTTTAATAGGGTTTTATCATAATCTATCAGATGTTAGAAATCGTCTATTAGATCCTTATGTTCTCTATCACAAACAAATCGTCCTCCTTAAATCTTATGGTTAGGTTGCTAAAAGTTTTTTTTTATTCCATTCCTTTAGAGTAGGTCTCATCTATTTGAGTTTAATGTGCATATAAATTCCATAGTTTTAATGGATCTGTGCATCTTGCCAATTTCCTTTAATTACTTGTAAGAATGAAGGATGTTTTGTCCAAAAACATTCAAAATGAATGGCTTATTTCCCCTTGTTCGGAGTTAGTCTATAGGATGATAGTAAAGTGATCTAACAAAGAAACATGCAAGAGGGTAGTGGTAACCCTAGTTGTGGGAGCATAGGAAGTAGTATAACTAAGACTTATGAGCACCTCTTTGCCATATCCAATAGCCATTAGTAGTGTTTAGGTCAATAAGGTGATGTTGCTCTATGAATTCACAAAACATGGCATCATGTCTGTGTTGAAGGTTGGTGTCATGGTATGTCATGTTCTAACACTCATCAGAGATGCACATGTAATTGAAATCCTCTCAATAAGCCATGGAGAAGAGTTGTTATGGCTAGCAATCTAGTGAAGTTTTTGGATGAAGGGATGTTCATTATGTCCTCCTTCACCATAAACTCTAATGAAGTGCCAGTGAACATGGTCAACCAAGTTGTGTATTGATATAGTGATGATGTAGTGCCAAACCTAAATATTTGTGACATCCATACATTGGTTATTCCATATTATAGTAACTCCTCCTGAAAACCCACTAGAGACAAATGTGCCCATATTTTTAGTGTGTTGTTCTCCTATAGATCTTAGTAGGAATTCACTGAGGTGTGCTTTCATTTCTTAGATGGTGATAATATTAATCTTACTGGTGTACATACATCAACTACCAACACTAACCACCCCACAGATGTTCTAGGTTAGTATATGCATTATAAATAACCAGAAACACATGGTAATATAGGAGTATGAATTATTTAAAAATTAAGTGCAACAAACATATTCAGAGTTGAATGTGTGTTTAGGATGACATCTCATCGCATAAATGTTTCTAGTCCTTGTAGATAAATGTTAGTAAGTTCATGGTTGTTAAATGTAATTCCATGTTTGTTGGAAAATATAATAAATTTGTCTATAGTGTTCCATGATGTTGTTTGTTAATATGGTCCCATTTTGTAGATGTATGAACAAAATCATGTTCACGATCAAAGGCTTTGGTTGGTATCAATAGTATTTGTATCATGTGAGGGATTAGATATGGACTTACCAAGGTCATTTGTGATACACTTTACACACAAAAATGAGATTACTCAAAACAAAATGCGGAATCAATACTAATCATGCAGGTTACCAGAACAATGGTAAATTAAAATTGATTCCATATTACCACAAAAGATGGAACATTTATATTTGAGTCCACAGAGTGATCACATGTAGTACATATCAAGCCATATATGTACAATCATGGCATACTGCCCAAGCTCGTATTGATGTAAAAAAACACCAAAAACCTCCCCAAGGACTTGACAGTATAGGGATGACAATAGGACTCTACTACAAAACACTAGCAGTATATACAACCTTCAATAATCACTTCTCCTCTTTCTACTCAGCCTCAACCACATGATCTCTTCCATGTCGCACACAACCCCTAAAATATGTGGAAACGCACGTGGTAGGATAAACGTCCCAATGTGGGATATAACTCTCCACCGCAACTATTATTAACACACATAAGCCAAAGCAGAAAGGTATCATTATTATCATGTTGAGCAGATTCAACTAAACGATATGAGCAAAGTAGTTAACATTATTTAAGCAATATAGGTATCTACAATTGAGTAGTAGAACATGTTATTTAAGAAGGAATGAAGAACATGTATAATGGCTATCAACTAGACATTACAAAATTCAAAGAATGGGGTCATCCAATGTGAATTTTATATGATCCTAAGCAAAATATACTACACGATATTGTTACGTCTTTTATTATGCTCTGAGGAGATGAGGTATACCACTAATGCTCCAAGTGACCACTATTAAGTTGAAATAAATGCCATACAAGATCTAGGAGGAGCCTGAATCCTATGATCTCCCAGACATGTGGTTAGTCTGAGTCTGTCGTAGTGACATATAAAGTCCAACTATAAAACACCCTAGTCTGCCATGGTATGTAGGCACAACACTAGTGAAAATTGAGCTATGATTGCAATCACACTTCTGCCGAGGTATGACCGCATCCATCCTCAAAAACATATCATATACATATACTAAATCACATCAGCTGAGAAATGGCCTCGACCACTCTCTTCCCAGGGTATAATTGCAGCCAATCCTTTGAAATGCATATACTCAATAGTATATGACTCCGAGCTTCCACTAAGGGAGAACCCGCTTCACCAACCAGAAAGTACTGACGTTGTAGATGGATCTATGACACAGGGAAACTACATGATGAGGGTTTCACTTGATTAATTAAGCCAATTAGGTATCTTTTAGCATCAATCAAGTTACAACGTACGAACCCTAAACAAACTCTACAAAGATCAAGGTATGTTACAAATCCAGAAGATATAAAAGGTATGAAGTAAGAAATTCTCACTTCATCTCTTAATATCAATTCCATATAAGTCCATCAACATTATCACATCACTAAGGGAATATCAATCCCTCTTCTTATCACAGGAGGATATCACCTCACACTAGGCATTGAGCCTTTGCCAGGTCATAAGACCCAAACCATGTAATTCCTGCACATCATCATAATCTAATCATGCTTGTAAGGGTTCACAATCATTACCATGTGTCATGTCAAACACAACATAGCATTCAAATATCTATGACATTCATTCAACCTGCAACATTCAAGTTATATGAATAGGAGAGAGAAATAATGCATCATCATTACATACTATCTTTTTGCACAAGGTGGACAATTATATCATAGTCCCATATTAGGGTTAGGGTTTCAACAACATATCTGATTTGGGTTTCCAAGACATCATATAACATCAACCCTAAGTATCATTACCTCCTACATTCTTGGAACACGTAGGTCAACCATTATCATCGCAATAGTTGGCATCATAAGCCAAAACATGTGACTAGGAAATGCCACTGACCGAAGGGAGGAGAAGGTCATAGAACCCTACGGTCAAAGAACATATACCATCAATGTCAAAGACCACACTAGCAACCAGTACACAACTTGACTTCAGTGGTCGAAGAGGGCACAAAACACCATGGTCGAAGACCATCAACCAGTGACCAAAGAGAGCACACACTTACCTTTAACTGAAGAGAAGACCTAGGTCAAAGAAGACCAGGTTGAATACATCTTCAGTTACCAAAAGAAATAAACTAAGTCATCACCCCAAGCAAACAAACAAGGGACATCAATCAAGGCAATCTCATCAACAAAGAATTACCATCAAGGGTAAACCAAGCAACCAAACCAAGGAAATCCATCTCATCGACCAAACATCACCTCCAAACATTCAACAACATGGAACATAGCATGAAGGACATCTTAGAGAGAAACCACTATCAAAACATGATCAAAATAGGTGGTTATCATCTTGAAGGACGAAACTTGAAGAAAAGAAGTTTGTTAGGGAAAAACATGTCCAAAACTAAAAATCAAGCATCACATATGGTCAACATGCAAGCCATGAGGTGATAGATGAAAACCCAAGATTCAAGCACATGAAATCATAACCAAACTTCATATCAAGCAAGATAACTGAACCAAGAACCAAGACAACAAAACCAAGGTCAAATTGCATGTAAAACCATCATCATCTCCATCATTTAGATTTCGGGTAAGTAAATTAGGGTTTAGGTAAAGGAACAAATACATGCAAGATAATTATTAGAGCACAAACCCTAAACAAGATACCATTATCAACATCATGTAATCACATTTCATGAACAAGTTGCATGTAGAATTAAAGTGCAATAATAGTAGGGAAACGAGTTATTTAACTTGACTTAGATGATGGTGCAACCACCTCCAAGCAAGAAGCTCCAAAAGAAATATAGAATCCTAGATTTTATATACTCCTTGAACAATCTAGTCACCACCTCAAAAGAGAAGAAAAACCCTAGGTTAAAGGGCAAGAAGGAGAACCCAAAATTTCTAGGCTAAAAAGAAAAAGAAGGGGGAGAAAAGGGAGAAGAGTTTCTCCATTCAACTTGTACACTACCTTGGAAAACCAAAGATTTGGTCTAAGAGAAAGAAATATGTCCATCACAACACAAGCACCACCATGGAAGCTCCATGGATTTGTCTAATAGAAGAAGAAAGAGGTATGATTTTACAAAGAAATGAAATCGAGAGGTTGGATCACTTACCAAGAATCAAAGATCAACAACAAAGCAACGACAAATGTGCTTCAACTCAAGGTCACCACATGCAAGATGATCAGACACCAAAGCTCCAAGGATGAGCTTCTCCTCATCACCAAGCTCTAAGGCCTATTATCAAAAGATGAGAGAGGGAAAGAGGTTGCAAAAGGATCATATGCATGTGAAAGGAGGGGTACATACACCTAAAGGTAGAGAGAGATTAAAGGGGTTAGGTGTCATGCACTTAGGTGACACATGTCCCTCAAAGAACAAACATGCATAAACTAAAACCATGCATGCAAGATAGTTCGTGAGAAAAAAAGCAAACCAGCAAACTCACTTGGTCCTAGAGGACCATCAGTCAAAGGTCACATGGCCAAAGGCTCATGGTCGAAGACTTTCAAGCGACCAAACCAAACCCTAGGTCATCTTCGACCCAAAAAGGGAGTTTTATTCTTCTTCGACTGTAAGGAACTCCAAAACACAATCCAACCACCTTCAACCATAGAGGAAACATAAAGGATGGTCATTGAAAGACCAAGATCATCTTTGATCAACACAAGGTCAACATCAACATTGGGCAACAATGCAAACCCTAGAAACAACACTCAACATATCACCACTACTCTCCTCATCAAACCAAGGCACAACAAGGCACCCAAAAGCACCATTATCTCTCTCAAGATGACAAAATACAAGAGGCACATCCAACATGTGACAAATTTCAAGATAACCCCTCAACATGGGTAAATTGCAACTTGGTCCAAAATAAGCATACATGTAACTAAACTAGTTCAAGCATCATCCAAACATGACCAAATTGAAATAATAACCATGTCATATGTTATTAAAGCTCATCATATAATTAGATTAAGGTTTAAGAATCTAATTAAGCAAGGAAAGAACAATTAAGCATGAAACTAGGTCAGGGGTCTTATAACCATAAACCCCTAACAAGGATTTTGCCCCTAAAATCCTACGCAAAAAGAGACACTCTTCCTCAAGCTCCGTCATGGCTTCCTCTATGCCATGGTGATGCTGCAAAACCTTAACCAATACTATGTACTTCTTCTTCAACTTCTTGATCCTCCTATCCAGGATCAACATGAGACCTTCTACATAAGACATGTCCTCATCCAGATCAACCTTCGTAGACTACAAATCTAACTCTATGTTAGAATGACACTTCCTCAATATTGAAACATGGAACACTAGGTGCAACATGTGCAACTCAGGTGGTGGACACTCCAACTTACAGGCCACCTTCCCAATATGTGTCACCACAAGGTAAGGTCCCATATACCTAGGAGCCAACTTACCCTTCTTCCCAAATCTTAACATGTCCTTCCAAGGAGAGACCTTGATATGCACCTTGTCTCCCACTTGGAACTCCAATGGCCTATGACGGTCGTTATCTACCTATCCTGACTTCTTTCAACTATTGTTGGATCATATTAATCTTCTCTGTGGTCTGTTGTACAAGCTTAGGACCCAAATGCTAGTACTCACTTATCTTATACCAACACAACAAAGATCTGTAGCATCTCCCATTCAAAGCCTCACATGGTTCCATATCAATGCTCCTCTAATAACTATTGTTTTTGGCAAAACTCTATCAAACTGAGATGTATATCCCAACTAATAAAAAACTATAAGACACAAGCTCTCAATAGATCTTCTAAATTCTATATACTCCTCTCAGACTCTCCATGTATCTACGGGTGGAACGCTGTGTTGAACCTCAACTACATACCCATGGATGTGTGTAAACACTCCCTAAAAGCAACTGATAAATTGAGGACCTTTATTTGATACAATGGTAGATGGGATACCATGCAAACAGACTATCTCATCAACATAAGCCTGAGCTAACATCTTGGTTGTGTATGTCGACTTCACGGGTAGGAAGTGGGCTGACTTAGTCAACCTATCAATGATCACCCAAATTGAATCATGTCCATTGGTTGTCCTAGGAAGTCAACCACAAAGTCCATTGTGATATGATCCCATTTCCATTGTGGTATAGGCAGCACTTGCAACGTTCCTGTAGGTTTTTTATGCTCGACCTTAACCTGGTGACACATTGCACACTTTCCCACGAACTCAGCTACGTCTTGTTTCAAACTAGACCACCAATACAAATCCTTCATATTGTAATACATCTTCGTTCTACCTGGATGCATAACGTAGATCGAAGAGTGAGCCTATTCCAGAACCAACTTCATTATATTATTAACATCAAGACCACTATTCTATTGTGGTAACATATTATCCCATCCTCTGACTCATGGAACCCATCACACTTCTTGCTACAAAACTCTAATCGGATCTACTGAATCACTATATCATTATGCTTTGCATGTTTGATCTGCTGCCTCAGTGTAGGCTTACCTATAATTGTGCCAGAATCCCCGCCAATATGGACACCTCCGACTTCACATTCATATGTCATAAGGAGATCAACATGTCTCTCTTATGGCACACCATAGAGCATAATTGTGGCTTATCCACAGATAATTATGATGAAGACTTCCTGCTCAAAGCATCTACCACAATGTTCACCTTCCTTGGATGGTAGTCTATAGTGAAATCGTAGTCTTTAATCAACTCCATCCAGCATCTCTAGAGCATATTAAACTCCTATTGCAACAAGATATACTTGAGGTTCTTGTGTTTAGTGAAGATCTGGCACTTCTCACCATAAAGGTAATGCCTGCAAATCTTCAAGGCATGGACCACTGCAACAAGCTCTAGATCATGCGTGGGGTAGCTCTCCTTTTGTTTCTTAAGCTGTCGGGAAGGAAAAGAAATAACATTCTTATCTTGCATCAGCTCGCAGCCCAACCCATTCTTTGACACATTCTAGAAGACTATATAATCTTTATCTTGCTCTAGAAACACCATCACTGGTGCATTAGTCATCTTCTCCTTCAAAAGCTAGAAAGAATGCTAACGCTTACTGTCACAGACAAATGACACACATTTGCTGTCATCTTTTCTAGGGGTAACACCACTACAATGAAGTTCTTGATGAACCTCATGTAATAGCCTGGAAACCCAAGGAAACTGTGAAACTCTATTGGTGTCTTCGGCTGCTCCAACTCTAACACTGACTGAACCATCTTGGGATCCACATGCACACATTTTGCAGATATCAAGTGTCCCAAAAAAGACACCTCCTTCAGCCAAAACTCACACTTGTTGATCTTAGCATATAGCTGATGCTATTTCAATAAGGTTAATGCATGCCATAGATGTTGCTCATGCTACTAGATGTCTCTAGAGTAGATCAACATTTCATCTATGAACACCACTACAAACTAGTCAGGGTTAGGTATGAACACCCCATTCATGAAGTTCATGAATGTTGTTGGTGCATTGGTTAGCCCAAACAATATAACCACAAATTCGTAATGACCATATTGAGTCTAAAAGCTGACTTGGGTATGTCATCTTCCTTGATCCACAACTGATGATATGTTGTCCTTAGGTCTATCTTTGAGAAAACTATAGAACCCCTTAACTAACCAAATAGATCATCTATCCTCTACAAAGGATACTTGTTCTTGATTGTCACCTTGTTCAACTGTCAATAGTCGATGCACAAACTCATGGACCTGTCTTTCTTCTTTAAAAACAACATGGGAACACCCCAAGGAGACGTGCTTAGTCTGATAAAACCCTTCTCAAGCAAATCTTATAACTACTTCTTCAGCTCTTGTATCTCTATTGGTGCCATCCTGTATGGTGTTTGTGATATCAACTGTGTACTGGGTACTAGATGGATCTCAAAATCAATCTCTCGGGGTGGGGGAACACCTGGGAACTCATAGGGAAACACATACTCGAACTCCTGAACAACAGGTACCTCCCAGATACTAGGATTCCTCGCCTTGGTATCCACCACATGTGCTAAGAACACTTTACAACCCTGACTCATCATCCTCTCTACTGTCATAGCTGAAACCAGACACGTCGAGATAATCTTCCTATTTCCTTAGAAGATCCATGAAACATCACCAGAGGTAAATGTTGCCACTATGGAATAACAATCCAAAACCACTTGATACTTCTGCAAAGTATCCATTCTAAGGATCACATCAAATCTATGCATGTCAAGTGGTATGAGATCCACTTGAATGATGTGTCCCAAGAAAGAAAGAACGTAGGATGGACACACCTCCCACAACTTGATGAAACCAACCAAAGGGGTTTCTAAGAAAATACTATAGTGTCTACGACTAACAGGAAAAGAACAACTAGCAATCACTTCTCTAGTCATAAAAGAGTGTGTCTCACTTGAGTAACCAAAATAGATATAAAGCAGGATGAAGACGTATCAGAATGAAATAACTCCATTTGACCTATCACGATCTTCGGGTTGAGTACTCCTTCCGACTGACTCATGGCATTGAATCCAATTGTTGTGTGTTGTCTCCCCCGTCCTCTATTGGCGTGTCTAGAAGAACAAGCCTGTGACGCCTCACCACATCCTCTATGTAAGGACCCTGACCCAAGTTTTGGGCTAACCCTCTTAGCTTTTCTTGTGTAAGGTTCTTAGAACCTTAATCTAATCTCTCTAGATGTTTTGGCATCATGTTACAAGCTTATGTTTCCAGTTTGGTCTCATTTGGATGTTGTTTGAGCAATGTTTGCTTGTTTTGGACCAAAGTGCAATTTACCCAAAGTAAAGGGTTATATTGCAATATGTCACATATAGAGCATGATTTTAGTTCTCTAGCATCATTTGAAAGAGAATGATGTTGTGGGGCGCCTTGTGGAGGACCTATGTTCCAAGTTTGAGCTTGGTTGGATGATGCTTGTGCTTTATGTGCTAGTTTTGGTGTAAATTCCAAATTACCCAAAGTGGACGGTTAATATGCAATTCATCAGATCTAGAGTCTTCTTGCTTCTGTTTGGCATCACCTAGGATGAGTGTGTAGGTTGGGGTGCCTTGTTTGGTTGTTAGATGAGGAGTGACATCTCTATATGATCTTTATAACATATATGTGTCACATATGCTACCTTGTGTTTTAGTGTATCGGCTAGGGCTTGGAGGTATGTCGCCCAAGAGGGGTGTATCGGCCATGGAAGTTTCCCAAATGCATGATACACATTCTAGAGTGTATCATCAGGCCATGCATGAGCTTCTAGGGTGGCAACATGTGGCATTAAGTGCAAGAGCAAGTGGCACCTTGGTTTATGTGGTTATGACACCTCTCCCTTACTACCTCTCTCTTCCTTGGTGTATATAAATCCCTTCCTCCTTGACCAAGTGATCCTTTTCGTTCACCTTCCTCCCCCTTCCTGTTGGGATGAGAATGGGAGCTTTGGGATCTAAGGAAGACTCCCATGGAGCTTAGGAGGGCGAGCTCCTTGGCCATAGAGACTCCTTTCTCAAGACCCGACCTTGGTGAGTCATGCTTCTTTGCTAGATTTTCCTTGTACTTTCTTCTACATCATCTTCTTATCCTCTCGGACATGGATGGGCCCTTGATGTGAGTAGTCAAGGCCGTGGTTATCTCCCCCTCTTTTCTTCTTCTTGAGCTATACATAACCATGTCATCTTCTTCTTCTTCTCTTGTTCCTTGAGGTGATGATGATGGAGCTGAAGACAAGCTTAGAGCTTCGGATGGATGGTTTCCATGGAGAGGAACGTGGGTTTACTGCTTGGATCAGGAAGCTTTATACCTTTCATGGAGATCCTCTTAAGGCGGTTTACATAACTCTTAACTATCTCTATTATGTTCACTCTTCATATGTGCACATATTGGTTCTTGTACTTAAATCAATACCTTTCTTCAAGATAGTTATATATATGGAACTTGGAATATGATCTAATGGGAATGCTACTTTTTATTACTGCCTTATTCTTGTTTATCTTGTGCATAATAGTTTTGGGTGACTTGAGGTTGAAGATGAACCACCTGATAGGGTGCTTGCCCGATACTATGGTTGCATGATATAGTGCTTTGCCTGTTAGGTCTTGCTTGGGCTGATGGCACATGAGCAATATCCCTAGGACTTGAGAGGTGAGCCCTGCTTTAGTAGCTTGGGCAAAACCCCTCTCTCTCCTTGGTTAATGAAGGGTGAACCTATGGTCTAGGTGTTTGGACGTTAGGTTGAGTTGGTTGGCCGATAGAGTGTTGCTCTACCCTTGTTGCCCGATATGCTAAAGGTTCTGCAAGAACCCTCTCACGTGGTTTTTGAGAGGTGAGCCAACTTTTGGTATTCTTGGAGAATATGGTGTGGTGACCGATATCTTTTTTCCTACCCTAGGGTTTAGGGTTTGGACGATATGGATGGTTGATACCTAGTTGGTCCTTTGGCCGATATAGAGTGTTGATCTTTAGTGGTGAGTTGATGGTCTACCTTTGTTGCACGACATGTTCTTGGGGTTGAACCCTTGGTGGATATCTTGAGTGATACATATGTCCTAACCCTAGTTTGGGTGATATGCTTTCTAAGCCGATAGGATAATCTTAAACTCTAGTTGCCCGATATGGATCCTTGGATGATAAGGTTGCTCTAACCCTAGATGACCGATAGGTGGTGTTCTTGGGCATTATGGGTGGATGGAACCTTGTAGACCCCTAGCCCGATATGGTGTTTGATATATGAGTTAGTTGAGTGTTGCATGATATGAGGAGTTGGTCGTTATGATGTGTTAGGCGATGTGGCCTTGTTGTCTTTGCATGTTCTTTGGGTGAGAACCCTATTCTTGTTTGAGCTTTTGAGTGATATGCCTTGGTGAAGATCATAACCTGACACCCTAGCTCTCCCGACACACACCCATAGAGGTCTTGGGCGATATCACAAACCCTAACTCGAGATAAGCATGTAGTGTATGTGCTAGTTGGGTGACGCAATGGATCAAGTACTTGGCCAATACCCTGTTTATGGATGTGATGTCTTGGCCGATATGCTTTGCCCGACACATGCTCCCCTTTTAGTTGGTTGACCGACATGAGCATGAGGTTGATTTCTTAGATGGTTCTAGGGTTGAAGGTTTGTCCGATACATGTGTTGAACTTGGGCAGTATAGAATCTTGGACAATATAAGTTGAGCCTTGGATGACACAATACCTTGACCGTTATAGGGTCCCTAACCCTAATGGGTGACAGGGTTTTGGGAAATATGTGATGCCCATGAGCTACATGACACACGCCCCAGTACTTGGTTACCCGATATCACCTTGCACATGGATGTGTGATATAGCTCATAGCCTTAGTTTCACGATACCCTCCCTTTGTGCATGGGTATAAGTGATGCTTGTAGCCGACAATCTTGGGTGAGGGTTGGTACCCTACCCGATACCCCTTTAGTGAGGGTTTGTGGTCGCTACCTAGCTTTGGTGAGGATAAGCGACACTTCTAGTGAGGGTTGTGCCCTAACCCGATAACCCTAAAGTTATCTTGAGACGCATAACATCAATGTAATACCTTGTTACCTTGAGCACATATCTTTGATCATGATGATAAGACATGACAAATAGGTTGTGGACGTTAGTATGGTGGTTACCCATGGTTGATGATAGGTGAACCTTTGATAATGGTTGATGGTAGATCATGGTTGTATGATCCCTAAAGATGAATCTTGAGGGATGGCGTGCATGATGATACAAGACATAGGGTATGGTGGATACCCATGGTATGGTAACAATAATGTGTATTTCTTAATACACCATCTATGACTTATGATTCATGTGTTCATAATAGTTGTGGGCTCTGATCTCCAAACCATGACATAAACATGATTAAAACTTAGCGGAAGCGAATCGGTAATCAGCGGAAGACAAAAATCACGGGAAATTAAAACTTTTCGTGACAAGAGCTTGAATCCATAATAGCTTCTTTCATAAAGTGAGGTAAACTGTTTATATCTCAGGATAATTACTTCTTGAGTAATTATATACATCAGGATACAAAATCACAAGATCACTATACAAAAGACTCCAAGACCTGAGAGTATAGAGGACACATAGGACTGACTCTAACTACACCATATGGCAGGACAATCTCCACCTGAGATTACTGCTGCCCCTGATGCTGCTGCTGAGACTGATCACCTGTAGGCTGGTTCCTTCGTCTCCGACGTCCACCTAAAAAGTTGAAGCCTACGGGGTGAGACAATTATACATAATTGTCCCAGCGAGAGTTATAACTCTTCGCCAGAAGCTTTATTATAACATCAAAGAATATCTTAAACAATTAAGCCTTTAAAGCATTCTATAACAGTTGCAAGTATAACAAGATCTCAACCATTTAGGAGATATGGAGAATATAAACATTATTGCAATGTAACATCAATCAACTAACTTGGAGTCATCTCTAACAAGTTATACTACATGGTTGATTATGTTTTACAAACAACATTATGCCCTGTGGAGATGAGGCTTACCACTCATACTCCAACTGATCGCTGAGGAGCCGCATCAGTATCATACATAGGTCATTAAGAGAGCCGGATTCTCATGACCTTCACCTTCCTCAGTCAGTAAGAGGATCACTTGTAGGACATCTCGTGTCTCTACTACTATAGCTCACCAGGGTAAACTGGTCCTTCGCTATTCTAGAGTCACAGTGGCGTTCTGTACTCTCTTCGTCATCAGGAGGTTTCATATTTACCTACCACTGATACGGATATCTGTGCTTTCTTCGTCATCAGGAGGTTTCATGTTTACCTACCACTGATACGGTATGGAATTATAGTGAAGGATGGATGGATTACACATCTACATCACTTTCCTACACTATGATGTAAGGTTCTACACATCCATGTACCCCACATACTCAAAAGTATGTGCTCCAGGAGTTCCCTGAGGAAAACCTGTTTCACCATCATTTAATTTCTGACAATGATGGATCTATGATCAGGGCTCTACATTATACTTGATTAGTTAGGTACATTCAGTATTCTTTAACAACATACATTGTTCTGCAAACAATAATAATAGCATAATAGCTATAAAAGAAGAATACTAAATGTAACAGGCCTAACTCATATCAATCATCATTTCTCATTATCCTCATCACAAGTCATTTCTAAGGCATAACTTTGATGGTATTCATGGCTCTCACAGCCCATTATCAGTATAGGATGCCACTGACAAGACATCCGGTTACTTTACTTATTCATAAGGCTAACAACATGCCTTTAATGAATATAACATCATCATCCATACCTGGATATGATTACCTTCATATCAGAACCTGCACGGTTAATACAACTGATAAAGGTAGTACAAAAATAAGGAATATCCCTCCTACTCTTGTCATAAGAGTTTAAATCCCTACTTCTCATCAAATAGAGTTTAATATTCAAAAGCATGTCATTACCCTTGAATTAGGGTTTACTATTCACATTACATGTCATCATCCTTGAATTAGGGTTTACTATTCACATTACATGTCATCATCCTTGAATTAGGGTTTACTATTCACATTAAGGTGAATTGGACTCATAACATCATCATGTATGAGTAACATCTTCATTGATGATCTTAGATTAGTTAAAAGTTCATCATTTATCATAATTAGGGTTTCTATGATCTCACACAGGTGGATCATACCCTAATTATGCTCCTTTCTGTGTATTGGGGATGCTTCAATTGAGTTTCCACTTAAAAAGGTACTTTCTCTCTCTAGAAGTACTTTCTCTCTCTAAAAGTACTTTCTCTCTCATCATAAGGTTAGGTGATGTCAACATCACTCTAAAACAGGTTGGATTGAGTCATCATAGGCTAACATAGCCAAAAACATCACCATTATGTGATTAGAGTTACTTTCTCTCTCTAGGGTACTTTCTCTCTCTAGAAGTACTCTCTCTTTCATCATACTAATGGTGGATGATAACATTAGACTAGATCAAGTTGGATAGAGTCATTATGACTAAAAACATCATTCTCATGTAATTAGAGTTTGAATTGAGCAAGGTATAACTCAATTGACCCTTCAGGGGTATTTTGGTAATTCCCCCCATTGATCATCATTATGGTCAAAAACCTTAGTCAAATAACCCCTTACTATCCTAGATTATCATTAGGGTTTTATTTGGGCAACATTGAACCATTTACATCATCAAATGATTGAATGAGGTCAACCTTGAATCACATTGATTGATTTCAATCATTAATCATCAATTGAGTTGAGATCGGTTGAAAGTGTTGACCGTTTGCCCACTTTGACTTTCCAAGACCGCGAGCCTCCTTCTAACTCCAAGACCGCGAGCCATCATGCATCCAAGACTGCGAGCCATCATGCATTCAAGACTGCGAGCCATCATGCATTCAAGACCGCGAGCCATCATGCATCCAAGACTGCGAAGACTCCAATTGAGGTTAAGACCGCGAGGGTCATGAAGACCGTTTAACTAGTTTGACCTCAGGACCGCGAGGCCCTTCGCGGTCTTGAGACCGCGAGCCTCCTCTCGGTCTTGAGACCGTGAGCCCCCTCACGGTCTTGAGACCGCGAGCCCTCTCACGGTCTCAGCCGCTTGGTCCTCCAATCAAGACTCAAAGATGCAACCGATAATGTCAATCAAGGTTGAAGCCTTCAACAGGTCCCATCTATGTTGACCACCTATGGATTGGGTTAATTAAGGTTATGCTTAACCAATTGGTCATTCAATTGACCCTCAATTGTTGACCAATTATGATTGAAATTGATTCAATTAGGATCTATCAATGTTCACCCATCAACACTCAACAATGTGCATCAACACAAGGTTGAACCCTTCAATTGAGCTCCAATTGGGCCCAAACTTGGCCCAAACGGTCTTGAGGTCATGTGGGTGGACCCCACATGGTCTTGAGACCGTTTTCCCAAGATTTCATCAAAATCTAAGGTGATTTGGTAGGGGTTGAACCATGATTGAGTCACAAAACAGAATTTTGATTAAATTGATAACTTATTTGCAATTGGGTCCTCAATTGGTCAAATTACTCAACCCTAGACCTTCAAACGGTCTTGGGTGATTGTCCTCTCGGTCTTGAGACCGTTTGGATGAGTTCCAAACGGTCTTGAGACCGTTTGCCCATCCAATTTTGGATTCTAGTGCAAATTCATCAAGGTCTGACCCATTGAGTTGATGATCGTGTCAATATTTTATTGCAATGTAATTTGGTGTAGTTGTACCTTCAATTGGTCAACTATCCTTGACCCCAGACCTCCAAATGGTCTTGGTTGATTTCCCTCGCGGTCTTGAGACCGTTTTGTGACCCCCAAACGGTCTTGAGACCGTTTAGGTCAATCAACCCTAAAAACCCTAATTAGGTCACCATAATTTCAGTACTGATTTTATTTAGGGTTAGCCCTAGTATTCACCCTTCAACTCTTAGCCCGTTTGGAATTAGACCATCAAACTTGGTGAGTTGTTAATTAACATAATGTTGAACAGTAATATCATACGGTCAACGCTTAGTCAACGAACTTACACGGTCTTGAGACCGTTTGCCCAAAAAGGCAATTTCAGACCGTTTGAAAATCAGGAATAAATTCAAATAAAGTTGTTACTTAAAAAGGTCATATCTCCCGATTCCTTTGGAGTTAGCCTCCCAAATTTTGATGGTAATTAGACTATATAATTAGGAACATATTTCTTATACTGTCCACGCCCGGTCAATGGGGCCAAACGGTCTTGGAGACCGTTTGCCCTGTCGCGGTCTCGAGACCGTTTGCTCACCTCGCGGTCTTGAGACCGAGAGAGCACACTTTTGAGACCGTTTAAGGAAGTGAAAAGCGGTGGGTTTTTCTTGGAAATCACGCCTTCATCTCCTAGCTCAAGAACAGTACGAATATCCCATCGATTTGCTTGCAAAATATCAGGGAAAAGTAGGGAAATACTAAGAGCTATCATCAAAACGCATATAAAGATGCACATAGTAAAGAATGGGTCTAGAGTTATAAAACCCGCCTAAAGCTTGCTTCTTGAGCTCCAAGCTTTCAAGATCCAAGCTCTAATGGCGTCCTTGATTTCTTACAGGTTGGCCAAGGTGAAAACTCCAAGGAAGGATGAAACGAGACGGCTAGAAAGGTAGGGTTTCAAGAGTTAGCCATGAAGATGACCTTGAATTTGAGTTCTAACCATGGAATTAAGCAAGAAGAGGGGTTTAAACCTACCTTTCACCCCTTGGTAGTCCTCCTTAGCTCCAAGGCAGTCCTTGGTCGTCTTTGGTGAAATGAAACAGTAAGGGAACGAAGGGTGAGTTCCCTTGCAACTAAGGGAAGGAGAGCTTATATACATGGGGTAGGATTTTCAACATTAGTTCATAAGTTGTCCATAATTCCAACTAGGTCCCTCCTTCTTTACTTGATCGTCCCTTCCTCTTTATTCTAAGGACAAACCTTCTCTTAAGGTCTTAGGAAAAGAAGGTAAAGGAGAGCAAGCTAATAATGAGGTACATACATAAAGAAATATTGCACATATACCCTGATTATTCAATCACAAGGCATATCTCATAACTTGATAATTCAATTGAGGTGACTTCCTCATCATTTCTTCTCTTAATGATGGCAAGAGTCTAAAAAGATACATTAGATGACATATTTCACAATTTGTATCCCTTAATTTGGGTAAATTTCATTTTACCCCAAACTAGGGTTTCAAGCACCGGGATTGCTTCCACAGCTGCACCTTGGTGCCTTAGCTTGGGAAATCCCTCAAACTTTGCTAAAAAGATTTCTCATGATGTCTCAACATCAGAGGAACATCTCATCATGTGCAAATTTCAAGCTAACCCTTTTAACTGGGTAAATTGCACATAGGTCCCTGTATATCAAAACAATGCTACTACTTTAAATAAAAAGGAGCAAATACTGAGATATATGTTTCTGAGAACTTAATTACATGCTCAGAGTTAATCACAAAGATTTAATTACATATTTAGGCAAAACACCTAGGGTTAACTCATAACCCAGGTCAGGGATGTTACAAATTATCCACCCCTTACAAGGATTTCGTCCCCGAAATTGATAAAACATACTAAGAGAAAAGGGCAGGATACTTCCTTCTCATCTCATCCTCTAACTCCCAAGTGGCTTCTTCAATACCACGATGGTTCCAGAGGACTTTCACAAGACTTATATCTTTCTTCTTTAACTTTTTAATTCGTTTATCAAGGATTGACACTGGTCCCTCCTCATAGGATATGTCATCATTCAATTCTACTTCCATGGGTTGTAGAACTGACTCGGTGTCTGGGTGACATTTCTTCGACATAGAAATGTGAAACACAGGATGTAACCTCTGTAATTCTGGGGGAAGTTCTAGTTTATATGCTACCTTTCCAATCCGTTCAATGATTGGATAAGGCCCCATATATCTAGGAGCTAACTTCCCTTTCCTTCCAAAACGAAGGACCCCTTTCCAAGGCGAGACCTTAAGATACACTCTGTCTCCAACCTGGAACTCTAAGGGTCTACGACGTTTGTCAGCATAAGATTTCTGCCTATCCTGAGGAGTCTTAATCTTATGTTGTATAACTTTAATCTTTTCCGTGGTTTGCTGCACCAGGTCAGGACCTAACAACTGATGCTCACCAGTCTCAAACCAACACAAGGGTGATCTACAACATCTACCATATAAGGCTTCATAAGGTGCCATATCAATACTATGTTGATAGCTATTGTTATAGGCAAACTCTATCAAGCTTAGGTGTAGATTCCAACTTCCGGTGAACTAGAGAACACATGTTCGCAACAGGTCTTCTAAGGTTTGTATGGTCCTTTCCGACTGTCCATCAGTCTGTGGATGAAAGGCCGTACTAAACCTCAGCTTAGTGCCTAAGGCTTTGTGCAACTGTTCCCAAAAACGACTGGTAAACTGAGGACCTCTGTCAGAAACTATTGTGACAGGAACTCCGTGCAAACGCACTATCTCTTGAACATACAACTCTGATAACCTTTCAGCAGAATAGGTTGTTTTGATAGGTAAGAAATGTGCTGTCTTAGTCAACCTATCAACAATTACCCAAATGGAATCATGTCCTTTGCTTGTCCTGGGTAGGCCAACAACAAAGTCCATGGTCACATGGTCCCATTTCCACTGTGATATGGGTAAAGATTGCATTGTTCCTGCAGGCTTCTGGTGTTCAGCTTTAACTTGCTGACACACAGGGCACCTCAGAACAAACTCTGCAACGTCCTTCTTCATCCCAGGCCACCAATACAGATCTTTCAAATTCCGATACATCTTGGTGCTCCCTGGATGCATAGCATACATGGAAGAATGGGCTTCTTCCAGGACTAACTTTCTCAAGTTGTCCACATCTGGCACTATCATTCTTCCATTATAACAAGTTACTTGATCTTCTGAGTCATGAAAACCATCTTGCTTCTCATTTCCATACTCAGATCTTATATGTTGAACTGCAGCATCATCTAGCTGTGCCTCTTTAATCTGCTCCCTTAGAGTAGGTTTAATATGCATCTCAGCTAACAAACCGGTTAACAATGACACCTTCAATTGTACATTGTTTTTCCTTAAAGAGATAAGCATATCTCTTCTAGAGCATACTAAAGAGTTTAGTTGTGCTCTATTCATGGTTGATGTTGCTGATTTCCTACTCAAGGCATCTGCAACAACATTGGCCTTTCCTGGGTGGGAATCAATTGTACAGTCGTAGTCCTTGATTAACTCCATCCAGTGACGTTGCCTCATGTTGAGCTCATGCTGAGAGAAGATATACTTAAGGTTTTTGTGGTCTGTGAAAATCTGGAATGTTTCTCCGTAGAGATAATGCCTCCAGATCTTCAAGGCATGAACCACAGCAGCTAACTCCAAATCGTGTGTTGGATAATTCTCCTCGTGTTTCTTAAGCTGTCGGGAAGCAAAAGAAATCACTTGTTTATCCTGCATCAACACACATCCTATTCCATTCTTGGAAGCATCACAGAAAACTATATACCCTTTTCCTTGTTCAGGTAGCACTAGCACAGGTGCACTTGTCAACCTCTCTTTCAGCAGCTGGAAAGATTGTTGACACTTATCACTCCAAGAAAAAGGAACCTCTTTCCGGGTTAACTTGGTCAAAGGTAAAGCTATAGAACAAAAGTTCTTTATGAACCTTCGATAATAGCCAGCTAACCCCAAGAAACTTCGAATTTCCGTCGGTGTCTTCGGTTGTTCCCATTGTAGAACAGATTCTACCTTTGTAGGGTCAAAACGAATTCCCGAGGCGGATATCACATGTCCAAGAAAAGATACCTCCGGCAGCCAGAACTCACACTTGCTAAACTTAGCGTACAGCTTATGTTCTCTTAGCAAGGTCAAAGCTTGGCGAAGATGCTCCTCATGCTGCTGAGCATCCTTACTATAGATCAGAATGTCATCTATGAAGACGACAACACACTGATCAAGGAAAGGTCGAAAAACTCTATTCATGAGTTCCATAAATGCAGCTGGTGCATTGGTTAGTCCAAACGACATAACCGTGAACTCATAGTGACCATATCTTGTCCTAAAGGCAGACTTGGATATGTCACTATCCTTAATACGGAGTTGATGATATCCAGACCTCAAGTCTATTTTTGAAAAGACTGTTGCACCACGCAACTGGTCAAAGAGATCATCAATTCTCGGCAGAGGATACTTATTCTTTATTGTTACTTTATTGAGTTGTCTGTAGTCAATGCACAACCGCATTGACCCATCTTTCTTTTTAACAAACAAGACCGGAGCACCCCAAGGTGAAGTACTCGGTCGGATAAAACCTCTCTCAAGTAGCTCTTGAAGCTGTTTCTTGAGTTCTGCCATCTCGGCAGGCGCCATCCTATATGGAGTTTGAGCTATGGGTTTTGTATCTGGAATCAGATTGATTTCAAAGTCAATCTCCCGAGGTGGTGGTATACCAGGAAGTTCTTCAGGAAACACATCTTCGAATTCCCTGACTATAGGAACTTCGGCAGGATTGGAACTTTCCTTGGTAACATCTACCACATGGGCTAAGAATGCATAACATCCTTGCCTCAACAGCTTATCAGCAACCATAGCTGACACAAGACAGGTGGGTAGAATCTTTCTTTCACCTTGAAAGATCCATGTGTTGCTTTCATCAGCAAACACAGCCAACTTGGACTCACAATCCAAGACAACTATATACCTTTCTAAGGTATCCATCCCAAGGATTATATCAAATCCCTGCATATCAAGTGGTATAAGATCCACTTGAATGCGATGGTCAGAAAAGAAAAGGATGCAGGAAGAACATACCTCCTGCAAAACGGCAGACCCACTCAACAGAGTCTCTAACAACAAACTATCTGCTCTATGGCTAACAGTCACATTGCAGTTACGAATCACTTCACGAGTGATGAAAGAGTGTGTAGCACCCGGATCAATCAGAATAGCTACAACACAGGATGCAGACATATCAGCATATAAAAGTTTCATCTGACCTGCCATTACCCATGGATTGACCACTGCCTCAGGTGGGTTCATAGCATAGAACCTCGCAGTCGCCTGGTGTTGAGGTGGTGCTGATGATCCAGCTTGAGACGCTTGTCCACATCCTCGAGCTGCTCCTTGATGTTGTCTATTCTGAGATCCTTGTTGATTCTGTCTCGGGGGTTGTTGTGTCACACTGACAGGCCTAGAACGGCAATCCTTCATTAAGTGTCCCACCTTACCACAGTTGTAACAACTCCTCTCCTGTTGTTGTGGTCTGGGTGGTCCAGTAACTGACACTGATGCAGAACTGTGCGTCCCTTGAAGCGGTTGACTCCGCCCTCTACCTCGGCTTGGTGTCCATTGAGTTTGAAAACTCGATCTGGGTGGTGGAGGGTTAGGTGCAGAGAATCTAGGTTTCTTGGAATCCCTAGATGAAGAACCCTGGAACTGTGGATATCTTTTATGGGTTTGTCTTTTCTCAACCACAGATCTCTCTATCCTTCGGACTGACTCAACGAAGGTAGAGAATCTCTCTCTGTTTTCTAAGGCAGAGACAGGGGTTGACATATCAGAATTCAAACCCTTTTCAAATCTTCTGATTCTTTCCTCATCCGTAGCAGCCATGTGTGGACAGAACCGCAACAACTCCATGAACTTAGATTCATACTCACTAATGTTCATCATACCCTGCCTTAGTTTCTCAAACTGAGAGATCTTCTCATCTAGGAAGGTCTTTGGAAAATATCTATTGATAAATTCCCGACGAAACTCTTCCCATGAGAACTCTACTCCAGGTCTCTTCTGCTCTTCCATGTTCCACCAGTGACCAACACCGCCTTTGAGAAGATAGACAACATGTCTAACCTTCTCAGCTTCCGGAATTATAAGAATCCTGAAAGCCTTCTCCAACTCTGTCAACCATAAATCAGCATCTGCAGGGTCGGCAGTTCCGAAGTACTCGGTAGCTCCGACACGACAAAGTCGTTCGAATGTCTTACCAATACCTTGTGCTTCAGGCTGGACAGGTGCCCTAGGAGTAGGAATGGGCATCCTATCGGTTATATGTGTCATGGCAGTCATGAACTGCCTGAACATCGTATGTACAGCTGGATCACTCATGTCAGCTGGGTCGAACTGGGGTGGCTCTCTTGGCGACTCTGGTGCAGGTTGTTCTATTCTCGGAACTCTTACACCGTCTCGAGGTGCACTAGCACTACTCTCTGCCACGTGATCATCACGATGTTCTGACATTCTTATGTATCTTCTTCTCCTGAGGAGCAGAAGATTCTATTAGATGAGGAAGGAGTACTAAAGGTAGACTCGACATCCTAAGTCCTATGCCTCTGTAGACTCAACTGAACCTGGAGCTTTGATACCACTAGTTGTGGGCTCTGATCTCCAAACCATGACATAAACATGATTAAAACTTAGCGGAAGCGAATCGGTAATCAGCGGAAGACAAAAATCACGGGAAATTAAAAATTTTCATGACAAGAGCTTGAATCCATAATAGCTTCTTTCATAAAGTGAGGTAAACTGTTTATATCTCAGGATAATTACTTCTTGAGTAATTATATACATCAGGATACAAAATCTCAAGATCACTATACAAAAGACTCCAAGACCTGAGAGTACAGAGGACACATAGGACTGACTCTAACTACACCATATGGCAGGACAATCTCCACCTGAGATTACTGCTTCCCCTGATGCTGCTGCTGAGACTGATCACCTGTAGGCTGGTTCCTTCGTCTCCGACGTCCACCTAAAAGGTTGAAGCCTACGGGGTGAGACAATTATACATAATTGTCCCAACGAGAGTTATAACTCTTCGCCAGAAGATTTATTATAACATCAAAGAATATCTTAAACAATAAAGCCTTTAAAGCATTCTATAACAGTTGCAAGTATAACAAGATCTCAACCATTTAGGAGATATGGAGAATATAAACATTATTGCAATGTAACATCAATCAACTAACTTGGAGTCATCTCTAACAAGTTATACTACATGGTTGATTATGTTTTACAAACAACATTATGCCCTGTGGAGATGAGGCTTACCACTCATACTCCAACTGATCGCTGAGGAGCCGCATCAGTATCATACATAGGTCATTAAGAGAGCCGGATTCTCATGACCTTCACCTTCCTCAGTCAGTAAGAGGATCACTTGTAGGACATCTCGTGTCTCTACTACTATAGCTCACCAGGGTAAATTGGTCCTTCGCTATTCTAGAGTCACAATGGCGTTCTGTACTCTCTTCGTCATCAGGAGGTTTCATATTTACCTACCACTGATACGGATATCTGTGCTTTCTTCGTCATCAGGAGGTTTCATGTTTACCTACCACTGATACGGTATGGAATTTTAGTGAAGGATGGATGGATTACACATCTACATCACTTTCCTACACTAGGATGTAAGGTTCTACACATCCATGTACCCCACATACTCAAAAGTATGTGCTCCAAGAGTTCCCTGAGGAAAACCTGTTTCACCATCATTTAATTTCTGACAATGATGGATCTATGATCAGGGCTCTACATTATACTTGATTAGTTAGGTACATTCAGTATTCTTTAACAACATACATTGTTCTGCAAACAATAATAATAGCATAATAGCTATAAAAGAAGAATACTAAATGTAACAGGCCTAACTCATATCAATCATCATTTCTCATTATCCTCATCACAAGTCATCTCTAAGGCATGACTTTGATGGTATCCATGGCTCTCACAGCCCATTATCAGTATAGGATGCCACTGACAAGACATCCGGTTACTTTACTTATTCATAAGGCTAACAACATGCCTTTAATGAATATAACATCATCATCCATACCTGGATATGATTACCTTCATATCAGAACCTGCATGGTAGTACAAAAATAAGGAATATCCCTCCTACTCTTGTCATAAGAGTTTAAATCTCTACTTCTCATCAAATAGAGTTTAATATTCAAAAGCATGTCATTACCCTTGAATTAGGGTTTACTATTCACATTACATGTCATCATCCTTGAATTAGGGTTTACTATTCACATTACATGTCATCATCCTTGAATTAGGGTTTACTATTCACATTAAGGTGAATTGGACTCATAACATCATCATGTATGAGTAACATCTTCATTGATGATCTTAGATTAGTTAAAAGTTCATCATTTATCATAATTAGGGTTTCTATGATCTCACACAGGTGGATCATACCCTAATTATGCTCCTTTCTGTGTATTGGGGATGCTTCAATTGAGTTTCCACTTAAAAAGGTACTTTCTCTCTCTAGAAGTACTTTCTCTCTCTAAAAGTACTTTCTATCTCATCATAAGGTTAGGTGATGTCAACATCACTCTAAAACAGGTTGGATTGAGTCATCATAGGCTAACATAGCCAAAAACATCACCATTATGTGATTAGAGTTACTTTCTCTCTCTAGGGTACTTTCTCTCTCTAGAAGTACTCTCTCTTTCATCATACTAATGGTGGATGATAACATTAGACTAGATCAAGTTGGATAGAGTCATTATGACTAAAAACATCATTCTCATGTAATTAGAGTTTGAATTGAGCAAGGTATAACTCAATTGACCCTTCAGGGGTATTTTGGTAATTCCCCCCATTGATCATCATTATGGTCAAAAACCTTAATCAAATAACACCTTACTATCCTAGATTATCATTAGGGTTTGATTTGGGCAACATTGAACCATTTACATCATCAAATGATTGAATGAGGTCAACCTTGAATCACATTGATTGATTTCAATCATTAATCATCAATTGAGTTGAGATCGGTTGAAAGTGTTGACTGTTTGCCCACTTTGAATTTCCAAGACCGCGAGCCTCCTTCTAACTCCAAGACCGCAAGCCATCATGCATCCAAGACCGCGAGCCATCATGCATTCAAGACCGCGAGCCATCATGCATTCAAGACCGCGAGCCATCATGCATCCAAGACCGCGAAGACTCCAATTGAGGTTAAGACCGCGAGGGTCATGAAGACCGTTTAACTAGTTTGACCTCAGGACCGCGAGGCCCTTCACGGTCTTGAGACCGCGAGACTCCTCTCGGTCTTGAGACCGTGAGCCCCCTCACGGTCTTGAGACCGCGAGCCCTCTCACGGTCTTGAGACCGCGAGGCTCTCATGGTCTCAGCCGCTTGGTCCTCCAATCAAGACTCAAAGATGCAACCGATAATGTCAATCGAGGTTGAAGCCTTCAACAGGTCCCATCTATGTTGACCAACTATGGATTGGGTTAATTAAGGTTATGCTTAACCAATTGGTCATTCAATTGACCCTCAATTGTTGACCAATTATGATTGAAATTGATTCAATTAGGATCTATCAATGTTCACCCATCAACACTCAACAATGTGCATCAACACAAGGTTGAACCCTTCAATTGAGCTCCAATTGGGCCCAAAGTTGGCCCAAACGGTCTTGAGGTTATGTGGGTGGACCCCACATGGTCTTGAGACCGTTTGCCCAAGATTTCATCAAAATCTAAGGTGATTTGGTAGGGGTTGAACCATGATTGAGTCACAAAACAGAATTTTGATTAAATTGATAACTTATTTGCAATTGGGTCCTCAATTGGTCAAATTACTCAACCCTAGACCTTCAAACGGTCTTGGGTGATTGTCCTCTCGGTCTTGAGACCGTTTGGATGAGTTCCAAACGGTCTTGAGACTGTTTGCCCATCCAATTTTGGATTCTAGTGCAAATTCATCAAGGTCTGACCCATTGAGTTGATGATCGTGTCAATATTTTATTGCAATGTAATTTGGTGTAGTTGTACCTTCAATTGGTCAACTATCCTTGACCCCAGACCTCCAAATGGTCTTGGTTGATTGCCCTCGCGGTCTTGAGACCGTTTGGTGACCCCCAAACGGTCTTGAGACCGTTTAGGTCAATCAACCCTAAAAACCCTAATTAGGTCACCATAATTTCAGTACTGATTTTATCTAGCGTTAGCCCTAGTATTCACCCTTCAACTCTTATCCCGTTTGGAACTAGACCATCAAACTTGGTGAGTTGTTAATTAACATAATTGTGAACAGTAATCTCATACGGTCAACGCTTAGTCAACGACATTACACGGTCTTGAGACCGTTTGCCCAAAAAGGCAATTTCAGACCGTTTGAAAATCAGGAATAAATTTAAATTAAGTTGTTACTTAAAAAGGTCATATCTCCCGATTCCGTTGGAGTTAGCCTCCCAAATTTTGAGGGTAATTATCCTATATAATTAGGAACAGATTTCTTATACGGTCCGCGCCCAGTCAACGGGGAAAAACGGTCTTGGAGACCGTTTTCCCTGTCGCGGTCTCGGGACCGTTTGCTCACCTCGCGGTCTTGAGACCGAGAGAGCAAACTTTTGAGACCATTTAAGGAAGTGAAAAGCGGTGGGTTTTTCTTGGAAATCACGCCTTCATCTCCTAGCTCAAGAACAGTACGAATATCCCATGGATTTTCTTGCAAAATAGCAGGGAAAAGTAGGGAAATACTAAGAGCTATCATCAAAACGCATATAAAGATGCACATAGTAAATCATGGGTCTAGAGTTATAAAACCCGCCTAAAGCTTGCTTCTTGAGCTCCAAGCTTTCAAGCTCCAAGCTCTAATGGCATCCTTGAGTTCTTACAGGTTGGCCAAGGTGAAAAATCCAAGGAAGGATGAAAAGAGACGGCTAGAAAGGTAGGGTTTCAAGAGTTAGCCATGAAGATGACCTTGAATTTGAGTTCTAACCATGGAATTAAGCAAGAAGAGGGGTTTAAACCTACCTTGCACCCCTCGGTCGTCCTCCTTAGCTCCAAGGCAGTCCTTGGTCGTCTTTGGTGAAATGAAACAGTAAGGGAACGAAGGGTGAGTTCCCTTGCAACTAAGGGAAGGAGAGCTTATATACATGGGGTAGGATTTTCAACATTAGTTCATTAGTTGTCCATAATTCCAACTAGGTCCCTCCTTCTTTACTTGATCGTCCCTTCCTATTTATTCTAAGGACAAACCTTCTCTTAAGGTCTTAGGAAAAGAAGGTAAAGGAGAGCAAGCTAATAATGAGGTACATACATAAAGAAATATTGCACATATACCCTGATTATTCAATCACAAGGCATATCTCATAACTTGATAATTCAATTGAGGTGACTTCCTCATCATTTCTTCTCTTAATGATGGCAAGAGTCTAAAAAGATACATTATATGACATATTTCACAATTTGTATCTCTTAATTTGGGTAAATTGCATTTTACCCCAAACTAGGGTTTCAAGCACCGGGATTGCTTCCACAGCTGCACCTTGGTGCCTTAGCTTGGGAAATCCCTCAAACTTTGCTAAAAAGATTTCTCATGATGTCTCAACATCAGACGAACATCTCATCATGTTCAAATTGCAAGATAACCCTTTTAACTGGGTAAATTTCACATAGGTCCCTGTATATCAAAACAATGCTACTACTTTAAATAAAAAGGAGCAAATACTGAGATATATGTTTCTGAGAACTTAATTACATGCTCAGAGTTAATCCCAAAGATTTAATTACATATTTAGGCAAAACACCTAGGGTTAACTCATAACCCAGGTCAGGGATGTTACAATAGTAGATGATTGTTCCAATCCTATAAACCTTAATCTTAATGATATGATAATCATGATATGTTTGATACCTAAAGTTGGTGCTAAGTGAAATGATTAGATACTTGATTATGTTCATGAGATATAGGGCATAGAGAATGCCCGTGGTTTGATTACAATAATGTAATTTGTTTACAAGATACAACTTTGTGCTTCATGTAGTTATAATCATGGATGTTGATCCAATCATGTACCTTCAATCCTAATAGCATGATAAACATAAAGATATCTATGTTTGGTGATTCAGTTATCTCACTCCATATGTATACTAACCATGCAGGTGTATCAAATGAATTCATATCTAGGTAAGAGCTATGAGGAATATGTGTTCTGTATAACACTCAATGATGATAATCCTTGTTGATGAGATAACACGTATCACCATTATGATGCGGAAGGTATGTGGACCTGATAAAGGTTGATTGCCAAGTTGAGGTGTTATCCTCTGATGTTGAGAGAAGGTATTGCTATCCCATGATGATGATGTAAGCCTCAAGAGGCAGTGGCATTATGTGATGATGGGATTGAGTCCCAGTGATGTTGATCCTTGAGATGGATCTTGATGATTGGCAAGAGGCCAAGTGGTAACATGTAATGTTGGCTTTGAAAATAAGAGCGACAATGTAACACCTGATAATGAGATCTATGTTGTTTACTTGTGTTTTAGTTTACATGTTACATAACTTGGTTGAATCTTTCAATCAACTTAAAATGTGTTAATTAATGACAAGTGAAACCTTACATGTAGTTTTCCCTAGCCATAGATCCATCATCGTCAGTAATTAGGTGATGGTGAAACGAGTTCTCCTGTGGGTTACCCCGGAGCGCATACTGTTGAATATGCGGGGTTTATCCTAGCCAAAAATAGGAGGATTTGAGTACAACTATGGTTGTAGACTCCGGAAGGTAAAGAGCATGGTGAACAGGCCCATGACTCAATGAGTTAGAGCATGAATGCATTCACGGCTCAAGAGCACGGTGATCGGGCCCGTGGCTCAAAAGTATACTAGCACTTGTGTTAAGGTGGGCTAGAGATATGGGTAGCTTGCGGAGCTGACCCTGAGGTTGAGGCCATATAAGCACGAGACTGCAGTCCTGCTTTGGTTATCGTACACTGACCATGAAGAGGTGAGGTCATGGAGTCCGACTCTCCCATTGACCTTGTATGGCACCGAATTTGGGCTTCATAGCCGAAGGTTGGATTTGAGCGGGGACGACTCATTTCCTCAGGGAATAATAAAATGTAATCCAGTCGAATAGTATATTGCTTAGGGCAAAACACGGAACATTGATTGAGGCCTTGCTTGTGTAGACGATCCAGTTATATCTTGCAGTTATATGTACGTTCTTTATATCTTGTGATAAGATCTTATAAAGCTTATCTTGTCAATCATGTTCCATAATGAATGCATGTTATATGCCTCCTACATAGTTTGGTAAGAATGTCAATAAAGTTAGCTTTGCTCAGTATGTTGCTCCTATAATCTACTTATACCAGTTATCTGTGATCATAATAAAGTTGGTAGAGGGTTATGTTTCTCGCTGGGACTGTGTGTCTCACCCCACTGGTTAATAACCCTTTTTAGGTGGACGTGCCTGGCGAGATGAAGATCATGTGGCTACAGATGATATGTAGAGGTATTATACCTGGTGGAATAGATAGTGTCTAGTAGTAGAGTCCTATGTGTTGTCCCTATACACTCAGGTCTTGGGGAAGTTTTTCGATGTTTCTTGTATTACGATCAATGTACGATTTTGGTTTATGTATCTTGATGTAAATCAGCATGTGGAATAGTTATTTCATGTAATGAGCTGATGGGAAATTATGTTGTAGCACCTTGAAAATATGTTATGAAATGAAAAGTGTTGGCTCAGATATTATATGTTTCATCTTGTGGTGCTTGTTGTAAATCGGCTTTAATTTCCCGTGATTTTCGGTAATCCGTTGGTTAGCATGTAATCATGTTTTTTTGTGATTGGGATGTCACACTCTACCTCCACCACTACCAAATTTTCACTACTACAACCCTTGCTAACTCTACCTCAGTTGTTGCATCACTTCATCATTCTTCACTAGACATGCCCACCTCAAATGTCCTAATTGTCCACACTTGTGGAAAGGCTTGGTCTCATACTGTAGCCTAGACAACACCGTCACTGACACTGATGCAACACTATGAGCTCCTACCGATGGAAAACTATAGTCTCTGCCCATGCTTGGCGACCACTAAGACTGAAATGTCGACCTCTATTGTGACTGAAGTGCTAAATATTTGGGCTTCTTGAAGCCCCCAGACAGATGCCTTTGGTACCATTCAGGTCTCTTCTTGGCATTCATCTCTCACTTCTCCACAAGTGACTTCTCTATCCTTCTGACTGACTCCACAAATGTGGCAAACCGTTCCCTATTTTCTAAAGCTGACACTGGTGTTGTCAATTTAGAGCTCAATCCTTTCTTAAAACATATGATCCTCTCCTTGTTTGTTGCAACCAGATGAGGATAAAACTTCAGAAGCTCCATGAACTTTGCTTCATACTCATTGATCGTCATAGATCCATGTTGAATCTTCTCATACTAAGCATTCTTCTCATCCAGATAAGTATCTGGGAAGTATCGGCTCACAAACTCTCACTGAAACTCCTCCCAAATGATTACTACTCCGGGTGTCTTCTCTTCCTCAATGTCCCACCAGTGGCCAACACTCCCCTTCAAAAGGTACACTACATGCTTTACCTTATCCTCTCTGGGGATATTGAGGATCTTGAAGGCCTTCTCCAATTCAGTCAACCACAAGTCAGCATCTGTTGGATCCGTTGTACCAACATACTCTGACGCCCCCACATGCCTTAACCTTTCGAAGGTCTTCCCAGAACCTAAGGATTTCTCATTAGGGACCGCTGCCCTAGCTTGAGGTGTGGGCATTCTATCCATCATATGCATCATCGTGGCCCTGAACTACCCAAACATGGACTCGAAAGCAGTATTTTCCATGACTGCCAGGTAAAATTGAGGATCTTTAGGTGCTCCATCATCTCTAGCTTGCATCCTGGCACCACCTCCTGGTGCAACAACACTACTCTCACCATGTTCTTTGTTATCTCCAGACATATCTTTTCTTCTCTTCTTCTTCTTCTACATAAGTAGAAGTTACCATTAAATATGCATCAGGACACTAAAACAAACACAAACCCTTTTCATGTGTCCCTGTAAACTTAGCAAATCTAAAGTTCTAATACCACCTAATTGTCACACAAAAATGAGATTACTCAAAACAAAGCGCGGAATCAATACTAAACAACCAGGTTACCAAAAAACATGTAAAATTAAAATTGATTCCATATTACCACAAAAGCTGGAACATTTATATCTGAGTCTGCAAACTGATCACATGTATCACATATCAAGCCATATCTATACAACCATGGCATACTTAGAAAACTTGTGTTGATGTACAAATCCACCAAAAACCTCCCCAAGGACCTGAGAATATATGGACGACACATAGGACTCTACCACAAAACACTAGCAGCATATCCAACCTTAAACGATTACTACTCCTCTTACTTCTTAGCCTCAACCGCATGATCTCTACCACGTCATGCATGACCACCTAAAAGATGTGAAAATCCACAGGGTGAGACCAACATATCGGCGAGATATATAACTATCTTCTGTAAATATTATTAACACAAATAAGATAGAGCAGGAAGGTATCATTATAATCATGTTGAGAAGATTCAACTAAATGATATGAGTAAAGTAGTTAACATTTTAAAGCAATTTAGGTATCTACAAATGAGTAGTAGAACATCTTATATTTTAAGAAGGAATATGAAGAATATGTATAACTTCTATCAAATGAACAATACAAAATACAAGGCACGGGGTCATCCATTGTGAATCGAATTTTACCCTAAGCAAAATGTACTACACAACTATTTTACATATTTTATTATGCCCTGAGGAGATGAGGTATACCACTCATGCTCCAACTGACCACTAGTAAGTCAAAATTAGTAGCATATTAGATCTAGGAGGAGTCAGACTCCTATGGTCTCCCACACCCACGGTTAGTCTGATTCTACCATAGTGACATATAAAGTCAACTACAAAACAACATAGTATGCCATGGTATATACACACAAAACTAGTAAAAACTGAGTTACAGCTGTAGTTTCACTCTTGCCCAGGTATGACGGTAGTCATCCTCAAAAACATATCATATACATATAATGAATCCCATCACCTGAGATGCGTCCTCGACTGCTCTCCTGCCAGGATATGGCCGCAACCAATCATGTGAAATGCATATACTCAACAATATATGACTCTGAGCTTCCACTAAGGGAGAATACATTTCACCATCCAGCAAGCACTAACACTGTAGATGGATCTATGGCATAGGGCAACTACATTATTAGGGTTTCACTTGATTAATTAAGCCAATTGGGTATCTTTTAGCATCAATCAAGTTACAACATACAAACCCTAAACAAACTATACAAAGATCAGGGTATGCTACAACTCCTGAAGATATATAATGTTTAAAGTAAGAAATTATCACATCATCTCTTGATATCACTGCCATATAATGCCATCAACATTATCACATCACTAGGGGGATATCAATCCCTCTTCTTATCACTGGAGGATATCACCTCACACTAGGCATTGAGCCTCTACCAGGTCAAAAGACCCAAACCACATAATTCTTGCACATCATCATCATCTCATCATGCCTCGTAAGGGTTCACAATCATTATCCAGTGTCATGTAAAACACCATAACATTCAAATATCTATCACATTCATTCAACCTGCAACATTCAAGTTATACAAATATGAGAGAGAAATAATGCATCATCATTACATACTATCACTCTGCACAAGGTAGATAATTATATCATAGTCACATATTAGGGTTATGGTTTCAACAAAATATCCAATTAGGGTTTCCAAGACATCATATAGAATCATCTGTAAGTACTATTACCTCGTACATTCTTGGAACACACAGGTCAACCATTATCATCACCATAGTTGAAATCATAAGCCAAAACATGTGACCAGGAAATACCACTGACCAAAGGGAGGTAGAAGGTCATAGAACCCTACAGTCAAAGAGCATATACCATGATGGTCGAAGACCACACCAGCGACTAGAACATCACTTGACTTCAGCTGTCGAAGAGGGCACAAAACACCATGGTAAAAGACCATCAACCAATGACCAAAGAGAGCACATGCATACCTTCGATCGAAGAGAAGACCTATCTCAAAGAAGACCAGGTCGAATACATCTTCAGTGACAAAAAGCAACAAACTAAGTCAGTGCCCCAAGCAAACAAATAAGGGCCGGCGGTCAAGGGAATCCCATCGACCAAGAATTACCATCAAGGGTAAATCAAGCAAACAAACCAAGGAAATATATCTCATCAACCAAACCTTCAACAACTTAGAACATAGCGTGAAGGACATCTTAGAGAGAAACCTCTATCAAAACGTGATCAAAATAGGTGGTTATCATCTTGAAGACTGAAACTTCAAGAAAAGATGTTCTTTAGGGAAAAACATGTCCAAAACCCTAAAATCAAGCATCACATAAGGTCGACATGCAAACCATGAGGTGATAGATGAAAACCCAAGATTCGAGCACATGAAATCAGAACCAAACTCCATCTCATGTAAGATAACCAAACAAAAAATCAAGACAACAAAACCAAGGTCGAATTGCATGTAAATCCATCATCATCTCCATCATTTAGATTTTGGGTAAGTAAATTAGGGTTTAGGTAAAGGAACAAATACATGCAAGATGATATAGGAGCACAAACCATAAAAAAGATACCATTATCAACAACATGTAATCAAGGTTTAGGAAGAAGTTGCATATAGAATTAAAGTGCAATAATAGTAGGGAAAAGAGTTATATAACCCACCTTAGATGATGGTGTCACCACTCCAAGCAAGAAATTCCAAAAGCAAGAGAGAAACCTAGCTTTGATCTCCTCCACGACCAAGCTAGTCACCACCTCAAAAGAGAAGAAAAACCCTCATTTAAAGGGAAAGAAAGAGAATCGAAATTTATTGGCTAAAAAGAACAATAAGGGAGAGAAAATGGAGAAGAGTTCTTCCATTCAACTTGTATACTACCTTGGAAAACCAAGGATTCAGTCCAAGAGAAAGATGTACCTCCATCCCAAAACAAGCACCACCATGGAAGCTCCATGGATTTGGACAAGAGAAGAAGAAAGAGGTAGGGTTTTATAAAGAAATGAAATCGAGATGTTGGATCACTTAATAAGGATCAAAGATCACCAACAAAGCAACAAAAGATAATTCTCCAACTCAAGATCACCACATACAAGATGATCGGCGACCAAAGCTCCGAGGATGAGCTTCTCTTCACCACCAATCTCCAAGGCCCAATCTCTAAAGATGAGAGAGGGAAAGAGGTTGCAAATGGATCATATGCAAGTGAAAGGAGGGATACATATACCCAAAGGAAGAAAGAGAAGAAAGGGGTTAGGTGTCATGCACTTAGGTGCCACATGTCCCTCAAAGAACAAACATGCATCCACTAAAGCCATGCATGCAAGATAGGTCATAAAAACAAAACAAAATAAAAGACCTCACTTGGTCCTAAAGGACCATCAATCAAAGGAAACATGGCCACAAAGGCTCATGGTTGAAGAATTTCAAGTGACCAAACCAAACCCTAGGTCATCTTCGACCCAAAAGGGAGTTCCATCCTTATTCAATTGATGGGAACTCCCCCACACACTCCAACCATCTTCGAACATAGAGAACACACCAAGAAACATCAAGCATGGTTGCTGAAAGTCCAAGATCATCTTCAGTCAACACAAGGTCAAAATCAACATAGGGCAACCAAGCAAACCCTAGAAACAACTCTCAACATGTCACCACTTCTCTCCTCATCAAATCAAGCCACAACAAGGTGCATAAAAGCACCATTCTCTCTCTCAAGATGCCAAAATACAAGAGGCACATTCAACATGTGACAAATTGCAAGATAACCCCTCAACATGGGTAAATTACAACTTGGTCCAAAGCAAGCACAGTTAAGCACTACAATAATCCATGAAAAAAAGGTTTCGTTTCTTCTAGGATTCTAGAGTACAGATCAAAGAGAAAAAGTTGTGCACTTCATGGTGATCCATGGGAGGTGCTTCTAGCATGAATGGGCTCTTTGACTTCTTAGTGTCCTCAATGACAGTGTCCTTACTTTTATTCATGTTGTCCATGTTAATATAGGGCAGATCAAGATTGTGTTGTTTGGTGGGAGTAACACTTTGCATATATGGTTCCTCTACTTGATCATTTCTACCATATGTTTTACATAATCTTCCCTTTTTATTGACATGTGCTCAAATCACCATTTTGGCCTCACATAGTGTCCTTCAACACTAATCCTTTAATCTCCCTCCCGCTTGTTAAATCCCCATTTGTAATATCTCAATATCAAAAGTTGCATGTCGCTAAGGCAACATGGGTGATGAGAGTTGTGGTTCACTCAGGGGTCTATTGGTCTAGCCTCAAACTAAGGAATATTGGAACAACAAAAAATTAGTAATCAATTTGGCATTATTACTTGCAACTTTTCTTAAGCATAGAGGTTTGGAGCCTTTGTATCCAATGTGTCAAAGATTATTTGGTATGTTGGAGTTGTACATGTGTAATTGGTTATTAAATTTTCCTAATTGAGAGATCCCATGTGTATTGATGTTACCACCAATCACTAAGTGCTAGATATTTTGAAATGTTAAATATATGGAAAGTAAAAAAAAGTAGTTACGTCTATGTAACTCGTTTGACACAACCACAATTAGTATGGAATGAAAAATTTCACATTTCATATAACACAAGTGTAGAATTAATGTTTTTATCAAAGGCAAAAATATTTTCATTCTTGAGGGGACCATCTTATTCAGTAGTAGATCCACCTATGTCTACCTACATTGTTGGGAATTGTAGACAATAAAAATATGTTCATGTGGGTTCATAAAATATAAAGAAAATATATATCTTTATGATCAAGATGAGTTAAAGGATCGTGAATTTACTAAAATACTAGGGTTGCCGACACCTATGGAAGGTGACTATCCAAATGCCTAAATATGAACTCTGGAATCTAATGGCACATTTTCAACAAAGTCATCATACAATTTATCTATGGCGTAGAGCTCTAAATCCAAGTTGGACCACAGGTCCTGAGATGGTCTATAAAGTTACCTGCACAATATAGGACATTATCTATTTAGATGGTCATGAAGATTTGATGATGAAATTTCAAAGAATGCAATGACATTGCTTAGATTAGCCAACCTGTAAGATTTGTAATGCACCTAAGGGAACAATCCTTCATATTCTCAGGGACTACACTATTTCTAGAATTTTTGGGAGTACTATGCTGATAACATATCATATCCCAAATTTCTTGAATATTCCATTATATCAATGGTTGGAAGCTGGTCTATAATCTTCCTCAATGGTTTTGTACACTTTTTCCTGTTGGCAACTATGGATAATGATTTCGTCTTTTGACAACTTCCATAATGACCATTTATGTCAGTGGAGCTATCATCTATAATGGCATATACTCTTATGAGACTATATGGAATGAGGTGAATGAAACCCTAAGGGTAGGGAATTTAGTGAATCAAGTATTATGATATCAGTGCTTCTCAGTATGAGATGTGGTGATGCTCAACATTTCAGTTTGCGGTACATATTATGGATGATCAATGAAATGAACTATTTATAAAGCTAAACTAAAAGATATTAATGTGATGATTGAATCATAAATTTAAAGAGTTAATTAGACATTAAGATGTTCCAAACATTATATAATCTTAAAATGATGAGGCATGCGTTGTGAGGAGGGAAAGGCTTCCCTATTAGAGGTAGTCTTGATCGAGGTAAGATGGATTGTACCAGTAGGGTGCAAAGGTCTTGACTAGTAGGACTATCTCCTTATAATTGTGAGGTATCCAACATCAAATAGAGATGTCGGTGGTACCTATGTTGTTGGTCAGTTAGTTTGACCTTGTGGAATCACTAATGTAAAGAAAATATGTGTTTGATTCTCCTCCTGAGTACCTAAGTTTAGAGGAGGGGTCGAGATATCCAACTTCTCCCATTATCCGTTGAGAGACAAATGTTCTGAGGCATGTTGTAGATGGGGTCTTATTCAAGAGTTAGGCTTATGAACCCGAGTATGCATCTAACCCTTATACAGTGAGATCGTTGCTTGCTGTGATGCTTTCACATGTCATGGTACAGTTGATGTGGGTTCAGGGAATAATAATATGAATGAGAGGTCAAACAAGAGTGTGTAATAATTCATTATTACTTACAGTTGTCTGGAGTAACCTACCATTTGTATGTTTTCTAAGTTACTAGTTCCCTTGTAATTATTTAGGTGTGTGCAATTATTGATTTACTCCTTATGCTTACCCAGAGAATTTTTTCCAATTATATCTTGGTGAATGATTATTTCTTTTTATAGATCATTATTGTTATACTTTAAATTCAGTCATTCAATAATATAGATTAACCTATTAAAGTGCTTTAATTATTTCTTTGAAGTACTCATTCACTGAGCGAGTAGGCTCACCCCTCTAATCTGAAATTTTTAGGGAAATCATGTGTACTGTAGATGTCAATGCATCTGAGAAGATCTGCCATAGGAGTTAAGTATATGATATTAGTTAATTTTAGTTGGTCCCTTTCACTCTAGGTCCTTGTATAGAGTTGAGACAGTTGTAAATTATGATGTGGAACTTTGGTTTGTTCTTATTCGTTATCAAGTCATATGTATGGAAGTGTGAGAAGAAGAATGAATGTTTAGAGATGTATCTTATTTATTGCAAGCAGATGAGAGTAATCAAGGTTTTATTTCCTTTGAAAAAGTTAGTTTACATGATTGAATGTGATGAAACAAGAGTTTGAAATCAAAGAAGTTAGGAGTGATCTTTTTTTTTAATGTGAAAATCCTCAAAATATGACATAATATCATGATTAGTGGAAATCATGGGATGTGGGTGTAACAACTTGGTATCAAAGCTTAGGATGACTCGTCAAGGACTGTTAGGATAGAAAGTTAGAGTTATAAGTGTGGCAGTTAGGAGGTGATCTTTTGATAGATCTAGGAAATTTGAGTATTTGGATACCCTATCCTGATATTTGAATAATTAGGTTGATCAGTGTCAAGATACTGTGTCTATTCTTCTCTAGATTCCTTGGCTAGGTATGTAGAGGAGGAATGGGTTAGAGAGAAACCCTAGAAATATTCGGGTTAGAAGACAAGAAAGTAATCAAGGAATATAGCATAAATATTGAATGTGATATAACTTTGGATATGTATTGTTTCTTTTACTTGAGATGAATAGAAATGCTCTTGTTCATATGAATTCAAATATTCAGTTTTCAAAATTATATATGGTTCATTAAGATTGTTGTACACTATGAAGTTTCTTCAGTTATTGCTTATGTTTTTTGTATTATGTAGACCAGAAGTGATCTGTGGGTGACTTTTCCCTAAGTGAATATTCTTTACACATATTTGTGAAAAATAATAGTTACTTATTCTCAAGTAGCTCTTGCATTCAAGACTATAGGTTCCGCCTGGTCTGGATGATAGGATGCATTATTGGGATCTAATGACTACTATTTATTAATCTAAAAAGAGTAATTAATATATGGAGAGCTAAACGCATAATGTACTGAAAATGCACATACACTAAGATATTGAAATGTAATGGAAAGACTGGAATAGTTGAGAATCACTTGGAACTGATATCTAAGACCCAACTTTGAGGCCTCAGGAAAGAAATCCTAATTTGAAATAAGGGAATAGATTCAAGACACATATTGGTACATAACACAAAAAAATGAAAGAGAAAATAATGGATAAAGAATTCTGAATGATGTGATTCATTGAGGCATTTTATTTAGTTTGAAATTTTGAAATAAGGGAATAGATTCAAGACACGTATTGGAACATAACACAAAAAAATGAAAGAGAAAATAATGGATAAAGAATTCTGAATGATGTGATTGATTGAGGCATTTTATTTAGTTTGAAATAAAGGAAAGTATAGAAGAAAGGGGTCAAATAATATTAAGGCACACAATAGATGGATCCTTTTGGAAGCCACATGATAACAAAGAATTCAAGAAACAAAATAGAAAAAAAAATCAAAATAAAATGGCATAAGTTCGGGGCTAGGGTAAATGATCAATACTGCATGGAGTGCTTAAATATGAAGTGAGGGAAAGAAAAGAAGAAATGAAGTAGAAGGATAAGACACAAAGAATAGACTGAAACAAATGTATCATATAATCAAGTAAAATGCATTTATGAACTCTAAAACAAAAAGATATGATGGAGATGATGGATTTGATTAAGGGAAGAGGGTTACATGATATAATAGAAATCATGGAGTATATCATTACATTTGAGTTCTAATACATTTATCTTCACTACCTTTTGATTAAAAGTCTCTATAGAGTAACAAACTAGTTACATGTTGTTTCATCAGGTGATGGGTTCCTTGTATTTAAGCACTGGTGGACCTATGGTGGTGTTCCTTGAAATAGTAATCGATGGTCAATTGGTTATGCGTAGGTCAATGAGATTTTGTTATTTGGTCAGTCTGATGGATTCTCAGCACCCAACAAAGTTGTTGGCTAGTAGGTCGATGAAATCTTGTCATTTTGTCAGACCAATGAACTTTTGATGCCCGACGAGTTTTTTTGGATTGATGAATTTTATGCTTGCATGTGATCGACGAAGTTTTTATATGTGCTTGACTGACAGCGAAGCATTGACTGATGGGTTTTTTGAGATGATGTCGACATGAATCTTTTGTGTTTGAGCGTCAAAATTTTTAATGAGTGTACCAATGAGTTTTGTAAGTCATGGCCCGATGTGCTCCCCCATCGACGGAAAGTCAGTTTTAAGTCCACCTATAAATACCCCCTTTTCTCCATTCATCTGATTGGGTGGAGCATGAATTGTGTTTGGAGAAATATAGATGGAAGAAGAGAGAGATTGTGAGATGTGAGAAAATGCTAAATAATCAAGTCTCCCTATTGATAACTAATTAAACTAGATAGGAGAAGTGTCTTAAGTGAGTACTTGATGATCAAACTATAAATATCAAAATCATCCTCTCTTTTTTACCTTATTTATTTAGAGTAACATGGGGATGGAGTTACAAGATAATGAACATTAAGCACATATATTGAACCCAATGGTGATATATTATCCCCAGAGGGGTAAATTAAAAAAGTAACATATCATAAAGGCAAAGTAACAGAAAGGAAATAAAAGTAATAAATATAGATAATAATTTAGTAAGTTTCAAGAGAGTGAATGTTTGTATACCGAAATAAGGGAGTAAAATAATGTCACGACTATGATTGTACTTTTTTTGTATATATGTTTTGAGGACGAAACCTTTTTAAGAGGAAGGGGAGAATGGTTATGACCACGTCTGAGCTTAATTGGTAAACTAGGGTTTACCTGGATGATGACATGCTTAATTAGATTTATTATCGCTTAAACTTGATTCATGATGGTAGATCAATTGTGATGTTTCAAACCTAAGGGGGAACTCTAATCATTCTTTTTCTTTGAAGGATTAGGGTTTGAGATGTGTAAACCCTAATCTCCAAAATTAGGATTTTTATAGTATATAAATACAAAAGTTTATGGATATAGCAATATGGTAAATAAACTTTTATATTTTCTATGTAACTTGGATTTACTTAAAATTTGGATATAATATGGATACTCATATTCATGACTTGAGCACATGATTAGATGCGAGTTTTAGTTGATATAGAGATAGAACACACATATATGTGGGAGGAGAATTAATGATACTTGATGAAATAATAATAAATAAATTTTATTTGAGGATTTTATTCAACTATTACTTTGGGATTGTAGATAATTCAATTATGAATCCAACACCAAAACAATGAACCAAATTAGAGATAAAATGAGAGAGTTACTGTCTTCTTAGTAACACAAACAAAAATCTAATGACCGTTGCGGCTCAGAAAATGCCGATCCACAACGACCGTCGACGCCCATCGACCGCCATAAATCGCCACCCAGGATAGTCAATCGTAAAACAATCATAACCTGGGCTATACATATCTGTTTTCAACAAAACAAAGTCTTTTAGAACCACTATTTGACTATCTACACTCTTAGACCCATAATGTGGGCTCTGATCTCCAAAACCACGATATAAACTTAGCGGAAGCGATTCGATTAACAACGGAAGACAAAAATCACGGGAAATTAAAACTTTTCGAGATAAGAGCTTGAATCTATAAAAACTTCTTTCATAAAAGGAGATAAACTGTTTACATCTCAGATAATTACTTCTTGAGTAATTATATACAACATGATACAAAATCTCAAGAACTCAAAACCAAAATCTCAGACCAAAAGACTCCAAGGACCTGAGAGTACAGAGAACACATAGGACTGACTATCTAACTAAACAACTCAGCAGTCTGAATCTCCACCTGAGATTTACTGCTGCTCCTGATGCTGCTGCTGCTGATATTGGTCACGTGAAGATTGATTCCTTCGCCCTCGATGACCACCTAAAAGGTTGAAATCTACGGGGTGATACTATTTTAAATAATTGTCCCAGCGAGAGTTATAACTCTTTGCCAGAAGCTTTATTATCGCAACCAAGAATAACATAGTCAATAAAAGTTCTAAGGTTATCAACAGCAGATTGTTATCAAATAGAACAGTAACATTTAAGGAATATGAAAAAAACATGTATACTAAGTAATGTATCATCAACCAATGTATTTCGTGGTTCAACCTAAGCAGATATGCTACGCGGTTGATTATGTTTTACAAACATCATTATGCCCTGCGGAGATGAGGTATATCGTTCATACTCCAACCGATCACTATTAAGTCGCATCGGTATCATACATAGGTCATGAAAAGAGCCGAATTCTTATGACCTCATATTCCTCAGTCAATATGAGGATCAACATGCAGGACATCTATTGTCTCTGCTACTATAGCTTACCAGGGTATTCTGGTACTTCGCTATTAGAGTCACAGTGGCATTCTGTACTCTCTTCGCCATCGAAAGATTTCTTGTTTATCTCTCATCGATGCGGTATAAAAGAGTTCCCCGGGAGATTAGTATTACATCACCCCGGCATAAACACATAGTGAAAGGGTTGATGGATTTAAGATACATCTACATCAATTCATTCACTAGGATGTAAGGTTTTACACATCCATATACCCCACATACTCAAAAGTATGTGCTCCAGGAGTTCCCTTAGGAAAACCTGTTTCACCATCATTTGGTCTCTGACAATGATGGATCTATGATCAGGGCTCTACATGGAATAATTATACTTGATTAGTTAGGCACATTTCAGTATTCTTTTAATATCATACAGGTTCTCAAACATCAATCATTAGAACAGCAGCTATGAAAGTAGAATACTAAATGTAACAAGCCTAACTCTCTTCAATTATCATTTCTCAATATGCTCATCACAAGTCATCTCTTAAAGCATGACCTTGATGGTATACATGGCTCTCACAGCCTATCAATCTCAAAAGATGCTATTAACAAGGCATCAAGATATATCACTATTCATAAAGCTAACAACATGCTTTCAATGAATATAGTATCATCATCCATACCTGGATATGATCATCCTCATAAAGGAGCCTGCATGGTTAAATCAACTGATAACAGCAAATGACTTATTTAAAGAAGTTGTATCTCCCTACTCATACAAGAGCTAGGTTTCCCTGGTTTTCATCAATTAGGGTTTACTATTCACCTCATGGTGAAATGATCTCATAATATCCCCATGTATGAGAAACATCATCATTAAAGACCTCAGATAAGATTAAGATTCATCAATTATCATAATTAGGGTTTCCATGATCTCACATAAGTGGATCATACCTAAACTTTGCACATTCAAGTATATTGAAGGTATTTTACTTGAGTTTCCATCATAATTGGTACTTTCTCTCTCCTCTTACTAGTAGATGGTGATTACACCACTCTAGATTTGGTTGGATTAAGTCCTCTTTGATTAACATAGACCAAATCACCACTATTGAGTGATTAGGGTTTGATTAAAACAAGGTATCACTCAATTGAACCTTTCAAGGGCATTTTGGTAAATTACCCTTTGATCATAATCATGGGTCACTTCATTAGTCACTTAGTTCCTTAATGTCTTATGTTACCATTATGGTTTAGATTGGATCATTATTGAACCATTTATACCTTCAAGTGGTTAAGTATAATCATCCTTGAAAGTCTTCAATTAGGTTAGGGTTTAACCTTCAACCTTCAACCCATTTGAACCTTAAACGGGTGTGGACCCTCTGAGCTGAAACGGGTGTGAACCCATTTGAGATGAAACGGGTGTGAACCCATTTAAGATGAAACGGGTGTGAACCCATTTGAGATTGAAACGGGTTGAACTCGTTTGGATTGAAACGGGTTGAACTCGTTTGGATTGAAACGGGTTGAACTCGTTTGGATTGAAACGGGTTGAACTCGTTTGGATTGAAATGGGTTGAACTCGTTTGGAGCTAAACGAGTGTGGACTCGTTTGGGTCTAAATGAGTGTGGACTCGTTTGGGTCCAAACCACATGGATATGAAAGGTGATACAAATGTCATGATTGAAAAGGATTTCTTAAGTTGAAGCCTTCAATTGGCCCAAGCCATGTTAACCACTTACAAATTGAGTCAATTAGGATGAGTCTCAATCAATTGGACTCCAATGTGATCCTCAATTGAAAGCCAATTAGGGTTAAATCTAACTCAATTAAGGTTTCCAATCGGCTACTCATCAATTTTCAACAATGTGAATCAAAATAAGGTTGAACCTATCAATTGAACTCCAATTGGGCCCAAGCTTGGCCCAAACGGTCTTGAGATCATTTGGATGATCTCCAAACGGTCTTGAGACCGTTTGCCCAAAGTTTGACCAAAAATTAAGTTGATTTGATAAAGGTTGAGTCCTAATTAAATTAAAAATCAGCACTTTTCATCAATTTATCAATATCTTGTGATTGGACCCTCAAACCATCACATTTCTTTAACCCTAGACCTTCAAACGGTCTTGGGGTGTCACTAAACGAGTGTGAGATCGTTTGAATGAACCCCCAAATGGGTTTGAACTCGTTTGGGTCCTTCAACCCAACACTCATCAAAATCTATATGAAAATAAGCAAATTTAACCCGATTAGGGCTAGGGTGTTGAAATGCCTTCAACTCTTAATTGGTTAGGAATTAGATCATGATTCTTGGTAGAAATAAAATTCAATATATTATGAACAGGAATCCCAAACGGTCAATGCTTGGTCAACTCCTTCAAAGGGGTTGGAACCCGTTTGCCCAAAGATTCAAATAAATCAGTTTAGAAAACAGCACTTAATTCAATTCGATTGCCTAATTGATTGACCTTCAATCTACGGTTCCTTTGGAGTTAACCCCTCAAATTTGGTGGGTCATTAGCCTACATAATTGTGAACAGAAATCCCAAACGGTCAACACTTGGTCAACTCCTTCAAATGGGTTGGAACCCGTTTGGCCAAACCGACCTATTGAACCCGTTTGGATTGAAACGAGTGTGAGATCGTTTGACCTATTGGTCCAAGATCGTTTAGTAAAGTTGGATAAGGACCAACATAGGCATTAACGCCCCTTGTCTTCAACCTTGAAACCAAGGTCTGTTCTTCACGAAAAAGCTTGCAAGGGTGCAAATAAGGATGGGGAAGAAGAAGAACTAACTATTATTTGCACGAATAAAAGTATGCATAACAAAGCAAAAGGTTTAGAAATATAAAACCCGCCTTAAGGTCGTTCCTTGAGCTACAATATTCCAAGCTTCAAGTCTTTAATGGTGTCTTGATCTCCACAGGTCGGCCAAGGGTTTTTCTCCAAAGAAAGGTTGGGAAAAGATGGCTAGAACGAGAAAGCTAAGTGAGAAAACTAGCAATCCATTCTTTTAACATGATTTCCTCCATGAATCCAAGCTAGAAGGTGGTGTTCTCTTACCTTAGAACAGGTTGGTCATTTCCTTGAGCTCCTGATCTCCTTCCTTAGTCGGCCACAGCAAGAGATAAGTGAAGAGTGAAAGGAAAACGTTGCCTTTGATTGCAAAGGAAAGGGTATAAGTACCTTTGGGGTTATTTTCATCATAAGGACAACTTACTCCTCCTTTTCACAACTAGGTCCTTCCTTTCTTTTAGGAACGTCCCTCCTCTTATTTTATAAGGTAAAACTCCTTCTAAAACCAATAACTAAAGGCAAGGAAGATCAACTTATCGCTAAGGTACATATGTACATAAGGGTCTCCTTACTCACATCTTGCTGATTTAATTACAAAGGTGTTCCTTATTATATGATTATTCAAAGGAAGTGCCCCCTTCATCATTATTAGTTTAAAGGATGTCAAAAGTCATAAAAGATGTTCAAGATGGTGTATTTTATAAGTTGCACCCCACATTTGGGTAATTTGCACTTTAATCCAAATTAGGGTTTTTAAGCACAAGGATCATTCCACAAGCTGTATCTTGATGCCCAAGCTTGGGAAATCTATCTTACCTCATCATATTTACTCATACGATGGCTCATCATTAGAGGAACATCTTAAATTGTGAAGTTTGCAAGTTAAACCCCTTATCTGGGTAATTTGCACATAGGTCTCTGTATTACCAAACAATTCTACAATATTGTTTTAAAAGGACAAAAATGAAAATGTATGTTCCTTAGGAACTTAATTACATGTCAAAAGATAATCACCAGGGTTTAATTACATATTTAGGCAAAACACATGGGGTTAGTTCATAACCCAGGTCAGGGATGTTACAAATTATCCTCCCCTTACAAGGATTTTGTCCCCGAAATCGACAAAACGTATTAGGAGAAGAGAGCAGGGTACTTCCTTCTCATCTCATCCTCTAGTTCCCAAATGGATTCTTCAACACCACGGTGGTTCCAGAGGACTTTCACAAGGTTTATATCTTTCTTCTTTAACTTTTTAATTCTGTTGTCAAGGATTGACACTGGTCCTTCCTCATAAGTTATATCTTCATTCAATTCTACTTCCATAGGTTGTAGAACTGACTCGGTATCAGGATGACATTTCCTTAACATAGAAATGTGAAACACAGGGTGTAGCCTCTGCAACTCTGGTGGTAACTCTAGTCTATAGGCTACCTTTCCAACCCGTTCAATGATTGGATAAGGTCCCATAAATCTAGGTGCTAACTTTCCTTTCCTTCCAAAGCAAAGGACTCCTTTCCAAGGCGAGACCTTGAGGTACACTCTGTCTCCAACCTGGAACTCTAACGGTCTATGGCGCTTATCAGCATACGACTTATGTCTATCCTGTGCAGTCTTAAGCTGTTGTTGTATAACTTTGATCTTCTCTGTAGTTTGCTGCACAAGATCAGGACCTAACAACTGATGTTCACCAGTCTCATACCAGCATAAGGGTGATCTACAACATCTACCATACAAGGCTTCATAAGGTGCCATATCAATACTATGCTGATAGCTATTGTTATAGGCAAACTCTATCAAGCTTAGGTGTAGATCCCAACTTCTGGTAAACTGGAGAACACATTCTCTCAACAGGTCTTCCAAGGTCTGTATGGTTCTTTCCGACTATCCATCAGTCTGTGGATGAAAAGCCGTACTAAACCTTAGCTTGGTGCCTAAGGCTCTGTGTAGCTGCTCCCAAAAGCGGCTTGTAAACTGGGGACCTCTGTCAGAAACTATGGTGACAGGAACTCCGTGCAAACGCACTATCTCTTGAACATACAACTGGGATAACCTTTCAGCAGAATAGGTTGTTTTGACAGGTAAGAAATGTGCTGTCTTAGTCAACCTATCAACAATTACCCAAATGGAATCATGTCCTTTGTTTGTTCTAGGTAGACCAACAACAAAGTCCATGGTTACATGATCCCACTTCCACTGTGGTATGGGTAAAGGTTGCATTGTTCCTGCAGGCTTCTGGTGTTCAGCTTTAACTTGCTGACACACTGGACACCTCAGAACAAACTCAGCTACGTCCTTCTTCATTCCAGGCCACCAATACATATCTTTCAAGTTTCGATACATCTTGGTGCTTCCTGGATGCATAGCATACATTGAAGAATGATCTTCCTCCAGGACTAACTTCCTCAGGTTATCTACATATGGTACTATCATCCTCCCATGATAGAACGCTACTTGATCATCTGATTCATGAAAACCTTCTCGCTTCTCATCACCATATTCAGATCTGATCTGCTGAACTGCAACATCAACTTGCTGTGCCTCCTTAATCTGCTCTCTTAGGGTGGGCTTGATATGCATCTCATCCAACAACCTGGCAATCCATGACACCTTCATCTGTACATTGTCTTTCCTGAAGGAGATAAGCATATCTCTCCTAGGGCATACTAAAGAGTTTAATTGTGCCCTATCAGAGGATGATGTTGCTGATTTCCTACTCAAGGCATCTGCAACAACATTGGCCTTTCCTGGATGGTAATCTATTGTACAATCATAATCCTTGATTAACTCCATCCAGCGACGTTGCCTCATGTTAAGCTCATGCTGAGAGAAGATATACTTAAGGTTTTTGTGATCTGTGAAAATATGGAATGTCTCTCCGTAGAGATAATGTCTCCAGATCTTCAGGGCATGAACCACAGCAGCTAACTCCAGATCGTGTGTCGGATAATTCTCTACATGTTTATTAAGCTGTCGTGAAGCAAAAGAAATCACTTGCTTATCCTACATCAACACGCATCCGAGTCCATTCTTGGAGGCATCACAGAAAATTATGTATCCTTTTCCTTGCTCAGGTAACACAAGCACAGGTGCACTTGTCAACATTTCCTTTAACAGCTGAAAAGACTGTTGACACTTATCACTCCAGGTAAAAGGAACATCTTTCCGGGTTAACTTGGTTAAGGGTAAGGCTATATAACTGAAATTCTTAATAAACCTTTGATAATAACCAGCTAATCCCAAGAAACTTCGAATCTCCGTTGGTGTCTTCGGTTGTTCCCACTGTAGAACAGATTCTACCTTTGTAGGGTCAACACGAATACCTGAGGCAGATATCACATGTCCAAGAAAAGATACTTCCGGCAACCAGAACTCACACTTGCTAAACTTAGCATATAGCTTATGTTTTCTTAGCAGAGTTAGAGCCTATCGGAGATGCTGTTCATGCTGCTGAGCATCCTTACTATAAATCAGAATGTCATCTATGAAGACGACAACACACTAATCAAGGAAAGGTCGAAAAACTCTATTCATGAGTCCCATGAATGCAGCCGGTGCATTGGTTAGTCCAAACGACATAACCGTGAACTCATAGTGACCATATCATGTCCTAAAGGCAGACTTGGATATGTCACTATCCTTAATACGGAGTTGATGATATCCAGACCTCAAGTCTATCTTTGAGAAGACTGTTGCACCACGCAACTGGTAAAAAAGATCATCAATCCTTGGCAACGGGTACTTATTCTTTATTGTTACTTTATTGAGTTGTCTATAATCAATGCACAACCGCATTGACCCATCTTTCTTTTTAACAAACAAAATCGGAGCACCCCACGGTGAAGTGCTCGGTCGGATAAAACCTTTCTCAAGCAACTCTTGAAGTTGTTTCATGAGTTCTGCCATCTCAGCAGGTGCCATCCTATACGTTGTCTGGGCTATAGGTTGTGTATCTAGGATCAAATTGATTTCAAAATCAATTTCCCAAGGCGGTGGTATACCTAGAAGTTCTTCAGGAAACACATCCTTGAATTCCCTGACTATAGGAACTTCAGCAGGGTTGGGGCCTTCTTTGGTAACATCTACTACATGTGCCAGGAATGCATAACATCCTTGCCTCATCAGCTTGTTAGCAACCATAGCTGATACAAGACAGGTGGGCAGAATCTTTCTCTCTCCTTGAAAGATCCATGTGCTGCTATCATCAACAAACACAGCCTGTTTGGATTCACAATCCAAGATAACCCTATACCTTTCCAAGGTATCCATCCCAAGAATTATATCAAATCCTTGCATATCAAGTGGTATAAGGTACACTTGAATGCGATGATCAGAAAAGAAGAGGATGCAGGGAGAGCATACCTCCTGCAAAACGGCAGACCCACTCAACGGAGTCTCCAAAAACAAGCTATCTGTCCTTTGACTAATTGTCATATTGCAGTTACGAATCACTCTCCGAGTGACAAAGGAATGCGTAGCACCCGAGTCAATTAGAACAGATACAACACATGATTTATACATATCAGAATATAAAAGTTCCATCTGACCTGCCACTACCCGTGGATTGACCACTGCATCTGGTGGGTTCATAGCATAGAACCTCGCTGTCGCCTGGTGTTGAGGTGGTGTTGATGATCCAGCTTGAGACGCTTGTCCACGTCCTCGAGCTGCTCCTTGAGATTGCCTTCTCTGTGATCCCTGTTGACTCTGTCTCTGGGGCTGTGTCACACTGACAGGCCCAGACCTGCAGTCCTTCATCAAATGTCCCACCTTCCCACAGTTGTAATAGCTCCTCCCCAGTTGTTGTGGTCTAGGTGGTCCTGTAACTGACATTGATGCTGAACTGTGAGTCTCTTATAGTGGTAGGCTTCGTCCCCTGCCTCTACTCGGTGTCCACTGTGTCTGAACACTAGATCTGGGTGGTGGAGGTGTAGGTGCAGAGAATTTAGGCTTCTTAAAGTCTCTAGATGAAGAACCCTGGAACTGTGGATATCTTTTATGGGTTTGTCTCTTCTCGACTACGGATTTCTCTATCCTTCGGACTGACTCAACAAAGGTAGCAAACCTCTCTTGGTTCTCTAGGGCAGACACGGGAGTAGTCAAATCGGCGTTTAAACCCTTCTCGAACCTTCTGATTCTTTCTTCTTCTGTGGCAGCCATGTGCGGACAAAACCGCAATAACTCCATAAACTTAGCTTCATACTTGCTAATGTTCATCATGCCTTGCCTCAATCTCTCAAACTGAGAGATCGTCTCATCTAGGAAGGTCTTTGGAAAATATCTATTGATAAATTCCTGACGAAAATCTTCCCACGAGATCTCCACTCCAGGCCTCTTCTGCTCTTCCATGGTCCACTAGTGACCAGAACTTCCCTTGAGAAGATAGACATCATGTCTAACTTTCTGAGCTTCTGGGATGTTGAGGATTCTAAAAGCTTTCTCCAACTCGGTTAACCATAGATCGGCATCTGCAGGATCAGCTGTTCCGAAGTATTCGGTTGCTCCGACACGACGAAGTCGCTCGAACGTCTTACCGATACCTTGTCCTTCAGGCTGGGCAGGTGCCCTAGGTGCAGGCATGGGCATCCTGTCAGTGATGTGTGTCATAGCAGTCATAAACTGCCCGAACATAGTTTGAACATCTGGGTTTCCCATGTCAGCTGGGTCAAACTGAGGTGGTTCTCTGGGTGGCTCAGGTACAGGTTGTTCTATCTCCGGGTTCCTTGCACCTCCTTGGGGTGCAGCAACACTACTTTCTGCCACGCATTCCTCGTGTTGTTCAGACATCCTTAATTATCTTCTTCTCCTGAGGAGCAGAAGACTCTACTAGATAAGAAAGAAATACTAAGGATAGACTCAACATCCTAAGTCCTATGTCTCTGTAGACTCAGCGAACCTAGAGCTCTGATACCACTTAATTGTGGGCTCTGATCTCCAAAACCACGATATAAACTTAGCGGAAGCGATTCGATTAACAACGGAAGACAAAAATCACGGGAAATTAAAACTTTTTGAGATAAGAGCTTGAATCTATAAAAACTTCTTTCATAAAAGGAGATAAACTGTTTACATCTCAGATAATTACTTCTTGAGTAATTATATACAACATGATACAAAATCTCAAGAACTCAAAACCAAAATCTCAAACCAAAAGACTCCAAGGACCTGAGAGTACAGAGAACACATAGGACTGTCTATCTAACTAAACAACTCAGCAGTCTGAATCTCCACCTGAGATTTACTGCTGCTCCTGATGCTGCTGCTGCTGATATTGGTCACCTGAAGATTGATTCCTTCGCCCTCGACGACCACCTAAAAAGTTGAAATCTACGGGGTGAGACAATTTTAAATAATTGTCCCAGCGAGAGTTATAACTCTTCGCCAGAAGCTTTATTATCGCAACCAAGAATAACATAGTCAATAAAAGTTATAAGGTTATCAGCAACAGATTGTTATCAAATAGAACAGCAACATTTAAGGAATATGAAAAAAACATGTATACTAAGTAATGTATCATCAACCAATGTATTTCGTGGTTCAACCTAAGCAGATATGCTACGCGGTTGATTATGTTTTACAAACATCATTATGCCCTGCGGAGATGAGGTATACCGTTCATACTCCAACTGATCATTATTAAGTCGCATCGGTATCATACATAGGTCATCAAAAGAGCCGGATTCTTATGACCTCATCTTCCTCAGTCAGTATGAGGATCAACATGCAGAACATCTAATGTCTCTGTTACTATATCTTACCAGGGTATTCTGGTACTTCGCTATTAGAGTTACAGTGGCATTCTGTACTCTCTTCGCCATCGAAAGATTTCTTGTTTATCTCTCATCGATGCGGTATAAAAGAGTTCCTCGGGAGATTAGTATTACATCACCCTGGCATAAACACATAGTGAAAGGGTTGATGGATTTAAGATACATCTACATCAATTCATTCACTAGGAGGTAAGGTTTTACACATCCATATACCCCACATACTCAAAAGTATGTGCTCCAGGAGTTCCCTTAGGAAAACCTGTTTCACCATCATTTGGTCTCTGACAATGATGGATCTATGATCATGGCTCTACATGGAATAATTATACTTGATTAGTTAGGCACATTTTAGTATTCTTTTAATATCATACATGTTCTCAAACATCAATCATTAGAACAACAGCTATGAAAGTAGAATACTAAATGTAACAAGCCTAACTCTCTTCAATTATCATTTCTCAATATTCTCATCACAAGTCATCTGTTAAAACATGACCTTGATGGTATTCATGGCTCTCACAGCCTATCAATCTCAAAAGATGCTATTAACAAGGCATCAAGATATATCACTATTCATAAAGCTAACAACATGCTTTCAATGAATATAGTATCATCATCCATACCTGGATATGATCATCCTCATAAAGGAGCCTGCATGGTTAAATCAACTGATAACAGCAAATGACTTATTTAAAGAAGTTGTATCTCCCTACTCATACAAGAGCTAGGTTTCCCTGGTTTTCATCAATTAGGGTTTACTATTCACCTCATGGTGAAATGATCTCATAATATCCCCATGTATGAGAAACATCATCATTAAAGACCTCAGATAAGATTAAGATTCATCAATTATCATAATTAGGGTTTCCATGATCTCACATAAGTGGATCATACCTAAACTTTGCACATTCAAGTATATTGAAGGTATTCTACTTGAGTTTCCATCATAATTGGTACTTTCTCTCTCCTCTTACTAGTAGATGGTGATTACACCACTCTAGATTTGGTTGGATTAAGTCCTCTTTGATTAACATAGACCAAATCACCACTATTGAGTGATTAGGGTTTGATTAAAACAAGGTATCACTCAATTGAACCTTTCAAGGGCATTTTGGTAAATTACCCTTTGATCATCATCATGGGTCACTTCATTAGTCACTTAGTTCCTTAATGTCTTAAGTTACCATTATGGTTTAGATTGGATCATTATTGAACCATTTATACCTTCAAGTGGTTAAGTATAATCATCCTTGAAAGTCTTCAATTAGATTAGGGTTTAACCTTCAACCTTCAACCCATTTGAACCTTAAACGGGTGTGGACCCTCTGAGCTGAAACGGGTGTGAACCCATTTGAGATGAAACGGGTGTGAACCCATTTAAGATGAAACGGGTGTGAACCCATTTGAGATTGAAACGGGTTGAACTCGTTTGGATTGAAACGGGTTGAACTCGTTTGGATTGAAACGGGTTGAACTCATTTGGATTGAAACGGGTTGAACTCATTTGGAGCTAAACGAGTGTGGACTCATTTGGGTCTAAATGAGTGTGGACTCGTTTGGGTCCAAACCGCATGGATATGAAAGGTGATACAAAGGTCATGATTGAAAAGGATTTCTTAAGTTGAAGCCTTCAATTGGCCCAAGCCATGTTAACCACTTACAAATTGAGTCAATTAGGATGAGTCTCAATCAATTGGACTCCAATGTGATCCTCAATTGAAAGCCAATTATGGTTAAATCTAAATCAATTAAGGTTTCCAATCGGCTACTCATCAATTTTCAACAATGTGAATCAAAATAAGGTTGAACCTATCAATTGAACTCCAATTGGGCCCAAACTTGGCCCAAACGGTCTTGATATCATTTGGATGATCTCCAAACGGTCTTGAGACCGTTTGCCCAAAGTTTGACCAAAAATAAGTTGATTTGATAAAGGTTGAGTCCTAATTAAATTACAAATCAGCACTTTTCATCAATTTATCAATATCTTGTGATTGGACCCTCAAACCATCACATTTCTTTAACCATAGACCTTCAAACGGTCTTGGGGTGTCACTAAACGAGTGTGCGATCGTTTGAATGAACCCCCAAATGGGTTTGAACTTGTTTGGGTCCTTCAACCCAACACTCATTAAAATCTATATGAAAATCAGCAAATTTAACCCGATTAGGGTTAGGGTGTTGAAATGCCTTCAACTCTTAATTGGTTAGGAATTAGATCATGATTCTTGGTAGAAATGAAACTCAATATATTATGAACAGGAATCCCAAACGGTCAACGCTTGGTCAACTCCTTCAAAGGGGTTGGAACCCGTTTGCCCAAAGATTCAAATAAATCAGTTTAGAAAACAGCACTTAATTCAATTCGATTGCCTAATTGATTGACCTTCAATCTACGATTCCTTTGGAGTTAACCCCTCAAATTTGGTGGGTCATTAGCCTACATAATTGTGAACAGAAATCCCAAACGGTCAACGCTTGGTCAACTCCTTCAAATGGGTTGGAACCCGTTTGGCCAAACTGACCTATTGAACCCGTTTGGATTGAAATGAGTGTGAGATCGTTTGACCTATTGGTCCAAGATCGTTTAGTAAAGTTGGATAAGGACCAACATAGGTATTAATGACCCTTGTCTTCAACCTTGAAACCAAGGTCTGTTCTTCACGAAAAAGCTTGCAAGGGTGCAAAGAAGGATGGGGAAGAAGAAGAACTAACTATTATTTGCACGAATAAAAGTATGCATAACAAAGCAAAAGGTTTAGAATTATAAAACCTGCCTTAAGGTCGTTCCTTGAGCTCCAAGCTTCCAAGCTTCAAGTCTTTAATGGTGTATTGAGCTCCATAGGTCGGACAAGGGTTTTTCTCCAAAGAAAGGTTGGGAAAAGATGGCTAGAACGAGAAAGCTAAGTGAGAAAACTAGCAATCCATTCTTTTAACATGATTTCCTCCATGAATCCAAGCTAGAAGGTGGTGTTCTCTTACCTTAGAACAGGTTGGTCATTTCCTTGAGCTCCTTATCTCCTTCCTTAGTCGGCCACAGCAAGAGATAAGTGAAGAGTGAAAGGAAAACGTTGCCTTTGATTGCAAAGGAAAGGGTATAAGTACCTTTGGGGTTATTTTCATCATAAGGACAACTTACTCCTCCTTTTCACAACTAGGTACTTCCTTTCTTTTAGGCACGTCCCTCCTCTTATTTTCTAAGGTAAAACTCCTTCTAAAACCAAGAACTAAAGGCAAGGAAGATCAACTTATCACTAAGGTACATATGTACATAAGGGTCTCCTTACTCACATCTTGCTGATTTAATTACAAAGGTGTTCCTTATTATATGATTATTCAAAGGAAGTGCCCCCTTCATCATTATTAGTTTAAAGGATGTCAAAAGTCATAAAAGATGTTCAAGATAGTGTATTTTATAAGTTGCACCCCACATTTGGGTAATTTTCACTTTAATCCAAATTAGGGTTTTTAAGCACAAGGATCATTCCAAAAGCTGTATCTTGATGCCCAAGCTTGGGAAATCTATCTTACCTCATCATATTTACTCATATGATGTCTCATCATCAGAGGAACATCTTAACTTGTGAAGTTTGCAAGTTAAACCCTTATCTGGGTAATTTGCACATAGGTCTCTGTATTACCAAACAATTCTACAATATTGTTTTAAAAGGACAGAAATGAAAATGTATGTTCCTTAGGAACTTAATTACATGTCAAAAGATAATCACCAGGGTTTAATTACATATTTAGGAAAAACACCTGGGGTTAGTTCATAACCCAGGTCAGGGATGTTACACTTAGGCCAATGAAAAATACCTAGAAGGTGACATCTAGGGGGGTATTTCAAGAAAAACATGGAGATTAGAGGAAATCTATTTAACTAGTCACAAATCATTGTGGTAAGTTCTTTAGTTATGGATTCCATATCCTTTCCTATTACTTTTACTATTATTTTCTTGAAACTCATGGCAGGTGTCTTCTCCTATTCTCTTTCTTTGTCTTCTACCTCTAGAAGGCATTGTTTAGATCTGTCGGTCCAACAATAGACTGTTCAGAACTAGATCTCAAGGATGGGAGTTCAAAGTTAAGACCGTTAGATTGAACCCAAACTTTTCTACCTCAAACTTGAGATTAGTAAGCCAAGATCAGGTATATATGAGTGAGTACTTCCTTTAGACAGTAGATTACACAAAACTCCTTACGATTATGAGGAATCCAATATCAATCGGGGATGTCGGTGGTACCTGTGTTGTTGGTTAGTTGATTGGGCCTTGTGGAACCATTGATGCAAATATACTATGTGTTTGATTCTCCGCATGAATTCCCAGGTTTAGGGGAGGAATTAAGATATCTGGCCGCTCCCATTAGCCACCTAGTGCCAGACTTGGAGAGGATAACTACAAATAAGATCTAACTCGAGAGTTAGGCTTAGGAATCTGGGCATGCTTCTAAGCCTCGTATAGTGAGATAGTAGCTTGCTACAATACTTTCACATATTGTGGTACACTTCATGTGGGATCATGGCATAATAAAATGAATGTGAGGTTAAACAAGAGAGTGCAATTATTCATTATTACTTGTTGTTTTCTAGAGTAACATGCCATTTGTATGTTTTCTGAGTTACAAGTTCCCTTGTGACTATTCAAGCATGTGAAATTATTGATTTACTCCTTGTGCCTACCCACTAATTATATTTTTGTGAATGAATATTAATTTTATAGCTCATTATTGTTATACTTTAAATATAGTCATTCAATAATATAGTTTGAGCTATTAAAGTGCTTTTAAATATTTCTTTGAAGTACTCATTCACTGCGTGAGTAAGATCACCCCTCTACTCACATTTTTTTAGAAAAACCACGTGGACTAAAGATATCATTGCATCAGAGAAGATCTGTCACAAGAGTTAAGTATGTGATTAGTTAATTGAAAAACCACTAGGGGGGTGAATAGGGTTTTATGATTATTTTAATATAATTTAACTCAACCAACCACAATTGAAATAATAAGAAGGAGACAAGGTGTTTAGAGTGGTTCCAACCTTAGCAAATACTAAGGCAGTCAATCCACTACCTGGTTGCTTACCCAACCGGGATTTTGAAAGTATTAAATTTTATTACCTCACAAGGATATTACATAAAATTACAATACTTTCTACACCCTTTGAACAGCCATCACCTTGAAGTAGTTGCACCAACCTTGAAGCGGCCTTTTTGAAATAACTTCAAGCTCCCCCTTGAAGTAGCCTTCCTCTTGAAGTAGCTTCTCGTTGCAACAACCTTCTAGAAGTAGTCCAAAGATCTCCTTCTTCATCAATAAGATCAAACCCTCTCCAATACGCAACCTCCAACCCTAGGAGTAGCAAGGAGAGTACAAAGAATAAGAAAGAACAAGAATGGAAATGGAAATTACATTTACCACTTTGAAGCACAAGGCTTGATTTCCTATATCAAGCATTTTGATCTCCTAACCAATGAGTATGGAAGTGTAGGTTTAGTGGATAGGAGATGCTAGCCTATAGGACATGAATTTGGAGCAAGGGAAATGAGTAGCCAATGCTAGTGTTGCTCAATTGCTCAAAATAGATTGCCAATTGCAAGTATGTAAGCTCAAGTATTGCACAAGTGTGTCTTGGGGTGTCCTAAGGCTCGTACTATTTATAGGAATGGTCTACAAGTACTTAAGGACGTTCTAGACACTTTCTAGGGGGTTCTAAGTGCTTAACTAGCCGTTAGGTACACATTAGTTGCTTTAGCAATGACTAGTTAATTAACTCTAAAAATTGTAGACAAAACACTTCTCAGTTGAAGATTTGTCGACCGAGAGTCCTTCTCGGTCGAGGTCTTGTCGACCGAGGGACTTCCTGGAGAAAGTGTTTACAACGTTCACTTTTAACTCCCAACTACCTTGTCTGCTGTATCTAACAGCTACCTGGGTCTTTCTCGGTCGAAGAAGTTGTCGACCGAGAGTGTCTAGGTCGAGGAGTTTGTCGACCGAGATTAACCCTATTTCAATGTTTTAAACTAAGTGTTAAGTGTGTGTATGAGTGTGCAGATGTGACACTATTTTAGGGGATGACCTATCTAAGTGTTGTGATTGGCTAGGGAAGATCTAACGCTTGATTTACATGATGTCTAAGTACTTGTACATTATATACTTGTACAAGTTTTTACATTTGATTACATTCATGACTTAAAAGCAATTTTTGCATATAGATCTTCCAAGTAGTTTGTCATCCACCTAATGCCTGCAACACTCAAGTAGTACATTAGATCCACAAGAATGAAATGTTTGTCATCATCAAAACAAAGAGATTATAATAATGTCCAATTTAGCCAACATTAAGTTCAGTTGGTCCCTGTCACTCTAGGTCTTTGTATAGAGTTGAGAGAGTTTTAAACGATGATGTGTAACTTTGGTTTCTTCTTAGCATAGTATGTATTCATGATGAATCCGAACGTGAGGAAGTGTGATAAGAGGAATGAATGTTTAGAGATGTATTTTATTTGTTGCTATCTAATCATAGTAATCAAGATTTTATTTCCCTTGTAAAAGTTAGTTTACGTGATTGAACGTGATGAAAACAAGAGTTTGAAATCAAAGAAAAAGTCAGGAGTGATGTTTGTTTTATGTTAAAATGCTCAAATTATGCCCTAATCTCATGATTAGTGGTGATCATTGGATGTAGGTGTAACAATCTGATAGTTAGAACATTGTGGAGGTAATTACACAAATACAAGGAAATATTCAATACTAACTGCATGGGTTTTGAAGGTTAAGCATATAGTTCTGTCTCTACACACCGTTCAAGTACCTAAACCTGTTAGAAGATGCAACAAAGATGATAATCTTGAGAAATTATAGTTTCACGCACAACAAGAAGTTGTTATTGATGTCCAACTAGTGGTACCTTTTCAGTTGGTTATACCAAATGTAATGTGTAATACTTGTTTGTATTTTTTACCACTAAAATCACATGGTTATGATCATTATTAGACCAGTCAAATAACAAAAATTGTCATTTTTGAGAAAAGGACCCATTTTCCCTTTTAAATATAGATATTAGGGAAGATTGACGATGTTTAGGATGTCTTCCTAGGTGATAGTAAGTTATCTCTTTATAGCTTAAAAACCTTAGTCATGTTGAAGAAATCTGTCTATATAATGTCATAATTTTTTTCATACTAATCACTTATAGTATAATCCCTAGAATTGCATTGAACTAGTAAGGCATTGTAAGGGAAAATGTTATAGTGTAAATTTGATGATTATGTGTATTTGTCAATATAATTATATATTTTGCATCGTGATACATATGATATCAATCATTACACACTTTCTTCTTCTCATTGCTCTCAATGTCTAACTAGATTACTAATTTCATGTGTTCCTCGTAAACATATTTAAATTTATGTATATGAAACAAGATAACAAGATATGCAAACAATAAGTACACTTCTTTCTGGATATACATTTTCATCCACATAAGTAAGAATTAGGGAAAGATCAATTTAAAATAGCTTTCCTCTAATTCTCTTACATGAAATAGTCAACTTTTAGGAATTCAGGTGAATGAATTTGAATTTATTCTTGAGGTTTCTAAGCAGAGTTGTACTCACCTTTATCGTACAAATGATTAGGATATCATCCTTCTGTTATGGTTAGTAAAATTTGTGTAGTCTATCAACATCTGGTAGATTCCACCTTGCCTTTGGTGAAGGATAGGATTCACATAAGTATATGTAAAACTCTTGATTTTCTATCCATAAGTGAGTTTCTTGTGTGAAATGAATGGAGGTTATAACTCCCTTTCATTAGGGTGTTCTTTTTCAAGATAACTAATGTGAGGCTCTTGACCAAAAGGTCTCTTTCATTAGCATTGCTTTGTATGAGTGTTTTCCAGAGTGTCGATGTGCCTCACTCTTGTGTCTAGACAAGACAATTTCTCACATCTTGAAAATGTGATGGGAGGACTTTCCTTTGACCTTCTTGATTAAATTGGATGACATTCAATATGATCTATCTGATCTCTTTTAAATTATCACAAACATAATAAGAATTCAGTCCAACTATTTAACTATGTTTTGCGAAAAAATGTAAAACTAGACCAACAAATCATTGGTCCATGTCAATCTGTTCTAGTACCTCCAAAGTGAAATCCTAGTCCTACTGCACCACTCAATAAGATCAAAATTATATTTTAAAGAATTAGTTTCGAATGAACTAACCCCTCCCCCCCCCAAAAAAAAAAAATCAAAATGATCCCAACCAGATCATCAGTCTCTTAGTTGTTGGGCCTCCCATCATGATAAATAATTCTAACGTCATTCATATGTCCTATTCAACACATAATATCTATTTCTAAAGAGAGGTTATACTTTAGGCTATATCACAAGCATTATCGATGATAAAATAAATAACAAATTGTTTTTAATCTGACGAATGTATAGGTAGCATGATTGTATTGAATTTCCCTCCAAAATGTAAGAGCGTCATGGTCTATGTTATTAGGACTAAGAGAGAAAGATTCCTCTCCGCATTGCGGTCATACTGAAATACACGTCTAATTTTGTAAGATTCATGATTGGAAAATGCATTATGAGGAATCCCATAAGAATCCAGAAGGAAGACGGCGAAGAGCTATGCGGTGGGTCATATGGCTTGAGTGGAATTGAGAGAATATAAAGGAAATGCTAATTTTTTTATAATATGTAGTCCCTTTCATGCTCCTACCTAATGAGTTGGAATTTACTGTTCCACTTTCAAAGAGACCCCGGCCGCCGAATTTTCCTTCTCCTTTCTCATGCATTTCCACTCCCACGGTCAATGGAACGAATGATGATGGATGTGGGAAAGGAAGAAGCTTCGTCGCGCGTGGTCCCTTTACATCGTCTTTCCCTTATTCAAATGCAATGGGATTTCCCCAACTACCTTGGCATAAACTTCCTGTCATTTCCATTCCACTCCGTTGGACTAGCAAGCTAGCCAGCTCCTTTCCGCTCTTCCGCTTTGGCACTCGTCCTTCTAGCTCCACCAACACATCTTGGAGGCGTTGTTAATCCCTTCGATGGCTACGGCGGTGGCCCGTGCGGCTGGTATGGCGCCGACGTACGGCCCACACCTCCCAGCAGTCCCAGACTGGCTAAACAAGGGCGACAACGCATGGCAGATGATCGCCGCGACGCTCGTGGGCCTCCAGAGCATGCCCGGACTGGTAATCCTCTACGGCAGCATCGTGAAGAAGAAATGGGCAGTAAATTCCGCTTTCATGGCCCTTTACGCCTTCGCGGCCTCACTCCTAGTCTGGGTCCTAGTCGCCTACAAGATGGCGTTCGGCGACAAGCTCTTACCCTTCTGGGGCAAAGGCGGTCCAGCTCTCAACCAAGGCTACATGGTCTCACGCGCACGCATGCCGGCAAGCGAGCACAGGTTCGCCAACGGAAGCGTGGAGACACCCGAAACAGAACCGTTCTACCCGATGGCAACACTGGTGTTCTTCGAGTTCATGTTCGCCGCCATCACCATCATCTTGCTAGCCGGTTCCCTTCTGGGCCGTATGAACATCAAGGCGTGGATGGCGTTTGTCCCCTTATGGCTCGTCTTCTCCTACACCGTCGGCGCGTTCAGTCTGTGGGGCGGCGGGTTCTTGTACCACTGGGGCGTTATCGACTACTCTGGCGGGTACGTGATTCACCTCTCGTCAGGGGTTGCTGGGTTCACGGCGGCGTATTGGGTTGGTCCCAGGTTGAAAGGGGATAGGGAGAGGTTCTCGCCGAATAACGTTCTGCTCATGCTTGCTGGTGCTGGGTTGCTTTGGATGGGTTGGTCTGGGTTCAACGGCGGCGCGCCGTATGCTGCGAGTGTTGTGTCGTCGGTTGCAGTTGTGAATACCAATGTTAGTGCTGCGACGAGCTTGCTCATGTGGACTTGTTTAGATGTGCTGTTCTTTGGGAAGCCGTCTGTGATTGGAGCTGTTCAGGGCATGATGACTGGGCTCGTCTGCATCACTCCTGGGGCAGGTAATCTAAACTACTACAACTACTGCTAGCTGGCTAGTCCAGATTTCCATCCCATTTTGGGTCATTTTCTCTCAATTTATTTTAATTAGTTTGATTTCGGAATATTGAAAATTTCTCCAAGTAAAGTACTTTGCATTTCCATTCTAGAAAAGTTGGTAGTTTGGTATGCTTATGCTTTTCCAGCATTCAAATTTGGCGTGCACGAGTCATGACGATTTGTTGCACGGCGTGTGTAGCAACAGTTTTGGATCTTTATCTTAAGACTTAGACACAGATACGCCACTAGAAACCAAACACGTTTTCGTAAAAATAGATTCATTAATCCGTTATTTTTGGGTGGGGAATATTCTTCCAGTGTTTGTGTTTTTTGGGTGGGGAATATTCATCTAGAAAGTCTTTCCGAAAGAAAAAAAAAATTATGTGTTTGCAGTCCTTCCTCTTTCGATGGTAGAAATTTTTTTTTTCCCAAAGAAAGAAGTGGTTACCATTGTCATTCTAATAAAGTAATAGTTGGGCCGTTTCTCTTTCTTGAGATTGGTATGCTTTTGCTTTTCCATGTGCCGCATTCATATTCGGCCTCCAAGCTTGATGACAAATACATTGGTACAAACCACAGATTTGGACCTTACCAGTTACCTCGGACTAGGACCAAATACATTCTTTGTAACCAGATTTGAGAAAGCTCCTTTGCTTACCCCTACTATTTAGGTAAAAACAAATTACCAAGCAACTCCGATTGTTCGTTAATAATATTGTTAAAGACTTTCCCAACATTTGCCAACAAGTTGCACAGAAGCCCTACCATGGATGGGTCATGTGGCTTTCAAAACAGCTGCTGGTTTGGAAGAAATCAAACCCGAGTGAATGACGAATATTCTAGATATTGGGTTTCAAAACACGACAGACAAAGATATATAGGTTAGACCAGTCGCAAAGCACGCACACGGTACTCCCTCCCTAATCTACAGAGAAAATTCACCAAAGCCGTATGTTGACCAGTCATCGTCGTACGATCGGTCGCCGAATACATTATTTTATGCCTCACTACCATATATCTCCATCATATCGCCTTGCGTCGACATGCACCAAGTATCAATCTATTTTTTTTTTTGACAGCTAGTATCAATCTATTTAGATGACCGTGCTACTTCTTTCTTTGAATTGTTTTTTGCTCCCAGAAACCAAAGTACCGGTCTTTTGGGTCCTTGTCGGCATACTTCTAGAAATTCTAGAGAATTCCGGGAATCAATAGCGCATAACGTAAATGATTTTGTATAATGTTGAGGTTTATATTTAGTTTTTACATTGGATCTTATAAAAGGAAAAAAAAATACCACTATAGCATACTTTGACAGAAGAATATTAATATGACACCGTTGGAAAGTAACTCTTAGATTAGCATTTTTAATTTCATTCAAGGCTACAAATATCCAAATACTGCGGATTAAACTAACAACATCTTGGGATTCCATGGATCTTACCCATACTTGACCGGACATATTGACGACATCTCACGTTATTCTCTTGAAGTGAGATTGTTCCATTGGTTGATTATTTATTTTACCAAGTGAGGCTGATTGTTGACGGTGGACTGAATAAACGGCCTTTCCATATTATATAACAGTAGAGGTGTCCCTAATCATGACCTGGATCTTCTGATTGTTTTATCAATATGCGCTGGAACTTCAACCAGATTATTCTGATACACTTGGGTGATTGTTATAAATAAATAGTTACCCTTGTCCTCTTGCAGGGCTTGTACAAGGTTGGGCGGCTATTGTGATAGGCATTCTCTCCGGAAGTATCCCTTGGTTCACCATGATGATCCTCCATAAGAAGTCTGCCCTGCTACAGAAGGTAATTGATCTGCAACAGTTGTGATCTTTCTCGATGCTTTGAAAAAAAAAAAAAGGTTTATCAGATCGATATTACTCTGCTTACACAATCAATCCATCGATTAATTAATTAACAACGTTAAGGTTGTCATTAATCTTTAAATTACTAGAGAGATTCCAATTTCATACAGCCAGTCAACTAACGGCGTGTACCCACGTGCCTATCAAAACTCAGGTAGACGACACGCTGGCCGTGTTCCACACGCACGCCGTGGCGGGCCTCCTGGGCGGGATCCTGACGGGCTTCCTAGCCGAGACCAAGCTCTGCAGCATGACACTGCCCGTGCAGGGTGCAAGGGGTGTCTTCTACGGCGGTGGGGCGATGCAGATAGTGAAGCAGCTCGGCGGCGCCTTGTTCGTGACGGCGTGGAACGTGGTGATCACCACGGCGATCCTGTTCGCCATCCGCCTCGTCACGCCGCTCCGCATGACGGACGACCAGCTGGCCATCGGTGACGACGCCGCGCACGGGGAGGAGGCGTACGCGCTCTGGGGCGACGGCGAGAGGTACGCGGACGTGGCGACAGTCGGGTTCGGCGGCGGCGGCGGTGGGCAGGCCGCCGTGGATGAGTCGATGCATGGACGGAATGGGTACCATGGGGCCAGGGGTGTTACTATCCAGCTGTAAAAGATTCGGGGAAGTGGGGCGTCTGTGTCGGGTTACATGGTTTGTTGTGCGGGGCCAGGGTCTGGTTGGTGGCTGGTCGGGGTGGGTGGTGGTAGATCGACTGGAATCACGGTAGAACCGCTACCGCCGTCCACATGCTCGGTGGTTGAGTGTCGAATTGGCTTTCTACAACCCGAACCCGAGATCTGTGGTGGAGGTGCTGCCATGTTTCGGGCGCGGTTGGTGCTGCGCGAGGTAGTGCGAGCCAGTATGTGGGTTTTGGTGATGAATAGTGGAGATAGTGAGTCAACAATGTAACTAATGTATATTTCAAGAGAGAGCTTTTTCACTTTTAGTGGTATTCCACATGTTACGTATAAACAAAGTTGCCATAACATTTCAGCACTCCAAGTCTTTTCCTGCCTCCACATTTATCGTGTACATATACAAGCTCGAATGTCTAATTTGGTAAAAAGGTATTCATCTGACATAACAGTCGAAAATCATGAATTACAAACTATTCAAAAGCTCACAGCTAAACAATACAAATATTAGTTAGTAAATTTATAGCCTCCCGATCATTCAGTTCCGTGTGAACACGGAATGATCTACACATGTATCGGTTTAATATCACGTGTCATTAGATTTAATCCAAAACCATAACGTTTTTAGGAAACATAATGTTAGAGAGAGATCGAAAGCTATAGCTTATTCCTTTGGCAACGAGGACGGAAAAATCTCTTCTCGTATTTCATTTACAATTTATAAGGAAAAAAATTCAGACATCACACAGTTATAATTAAACAATTGCCCAGATAGCGCACTTAGCTACACTGTGATGGAAAGAAAAGATTAAACTAAGAAACTAACGAGCAAAACCTACCATAAGTAACTAAGAACAAGCTCCAATTGTCTACTAATACTAACTAGCATGTATCAATCAATTAGCTAAGTATGCAAGAAGATCTAGCTAACACTAGAGTGAATTAGGATTTTAACAATGGATGAAGGATAGTGGGACATTTGGGGATCTGTAACTATCAACCATGCCAAGGTCATATCTATGCATACACATCCCACAAGCAAAGCTACTAAACTTAACAACTATGGGTAACGAAGGTAGAGAGTTCTATAACTACTAGGTGACCATGGTTGCATACAGTGTGAATCTGGGAACTAGTCTGTACCACCTCTTGTCAAACCTTATGAGGTTCAATTGACCAGGTGATAAGTACACTTTGATCAAGATCACCATAGTCTAAGTTTCTAGGAATGATTATCTTAATCTATTTAGTGGAAAAAGGTAGCATGGGGTGTAGGAGGATGGTGTTTCACCTCCTATTATCTGCCATCCAACCATCTAATATGCTCTTTTGCTAAGTGCATAGGGAGAAGCATACTTTAATGCTTAGATTTCACACCTAGGGCTAGAATAGATGCATAGGTGGGGAGAGAGAAAAATCAAAAGATCCAATAGTTGTACTAAGAACTTTTTCCACTCTTAGCCTCTTATTAACTATCTCTCCTCCATCACTCTTTCATGAGTAGAAAGTGCGGAAGTACGTATGTAAGTGGTCAAAACCCTAGAAAATTAGGGTTGTGGGGTGGTGGAAGGTGAACTGGTAGGTGGAAGTAGGTAGGGTGGTGGACACGGGGAGTAAATGAGGTGATGATGTGCTAACGGCTAACTCATATATATCACTAAGGCGTATATAGTGGTCTAGGAGGTCTAGGGTTAAGTGGGGTAGTTTAGTAAAAGTAGTGTTGGGCAACACTATAGAGTTAGGTGAGAAGGACGACCGTTCTAGGAAGAACACCCTTCACTCACCAAGGCCATTCTATTGAAGACGATTGTGATTTTGGGGGCCCTTCTCCTAGCTTCTTCTAATGATTTTCCTATCATTTTGGCTTGAGTATAATGATCATGTCTAAGTACCACAACCATTTTGTAGGCTTTCTAGCGCACTTGAATCATGAACTTGATCATATATGGAGTTTATTTTTCTAAAATTTGATCTTAGATAACTTGGGGTGAGTTGCGGGTGATCTTGGCATCACTTTGAGCTTCTCTAAGCCTGGGAATGTCATAGGATCAACCTATATTACTCACTTCCATCAACTAGTAGTGAAAGCACATATAAAACATGCAAAAATCTTTGGTAAGTGCATTTGACATAAAATTCAATTGACGAAGAAATAACATGCATTATAAATATCTTGATGCAAATAACGCGAAAAGATACACGAAGTAGATCCAATTAAGGGTTGTGTCACCATACCAATCTTAAAACATACTTGTCCTAAAGTATGGTCCAACCAACTCTCTTTTTTATTTAATTTAGAAATGACAAATGCATTTAGTTGGATAATTATTGACTAGAATAACTACATTTTGACTAAATATGTATGCTCCATGTCTCTCCTAACTACATTCACAAAGCTATTGCAATCAAATAACTAAGCACACAAACTTTTAATATAGGCCATCAAAGTCTCTATTAAGAGAAAAAGGTAGTCATATAGCTCCAGATTAATCATTCATCATTTGAGTGGCCAAAGTTGTTATAATTGTCAATTTACTAGGGCATACAAACTTTTTTTATTGTATTTTCTTTTTTATTTTGACCCTTGTGTATCTAGGGAATATGGTGGTAGGAACAAGTGGAGGGGATTATGGTTGGTCACCACAAGTTTTAAGGAGGGTGGCCAAGGCTTACTATTTTTGTGCTCTTTTAGGAATCTTTTAATGAGGTGGAGAGGTAAGAGATGGTGGAAGATGGTGAATCAAGAGAGTGGTAAATAGTGTGGATGTTTGTATAAGACTTCATAGATGCAAATTTCATCAACAATTTTCACAGGCTAATGTAAACACATGATCAATGAACAAATACAACTAATCATATTTCAAGCGTAATATCTGAAACAAAACTAAGAAATTGTGGATTGCTAAGATTGAAATCAAAAAATCTATTCAAAATCCATAAATAAACTGCTACATATGTATGAAGTCACAAATGTATACTATTTAGCAACAACTCAATGATGATATGAAATGAACTTGCTAAATGTCAATCAATTTATTCATCGATAAAGATTAATCCAGGGACCATTTTAGTGAATGATATTTTAAACCTGAGAAGATTTGGCAAAATATTTCCAAATTGCCCCTAACCACATCATGAAATAGCTATAAAGCATGAAATGACAAGAGAGAAAATTCTAGCTATGCAAACAAAATAAGTTAATAAAAACTACACAAAATGCAACATGAGGGTCATGGAAGTGAAAATGCCAAATTTTTGAAAAATTATGCAAAATAGAAAGAAAATGAACCACATGACATGCTATGTATGTAATATGCAAAATGAAAAGAAAAGAAAGAAAGACAATCCATAAATCAGTTAGTCGAATAGAAAAGGTAGTGAAATAAGAACAAAAGAATGCAAGATAAAGATAGGGTGAACCACCTACTGCTAAAATCTTTTGGATCATGCCATCCTAAACATGAAAAAATATCTAAGGATGATACAGTGTGATGCCACTTAAGGGGTGGCTGGTCAAGATATTCTTCCTTATTTGGAGGATATTGGTAGTAGTGAACAAAGTATCCACCTTGTGAAGGTGATTATGCGTCGAGGTAGCCCTGAAGAGCTCTCTAGTAGTCCTCCTCCATTGAGGTTCCTCTGCCACTTGTGTAGGTTGATAATGACAAATGTGGTAGATTTTATGGTGCATCTATTGGTAGTCCAACCACATGTCTTGTTGTGTCCTTAGAATGCCCTTGAACTATGTTTGAATAGCTGGCATGCCATAGTCATTTTTTGAGGGTTGCTTCACATCCTTTGTTGGTATTTATACCCATAGAGCCAATTATATGATGATTGTAATGGAGCATCATATACTTGATTTGATATTTATAAAGGTAATTCCATCTACTATGTTTGTTTCAATCATGAGATGATGACACAAACATGGTATATTTCTAAAGAATGATATTACTCGATGACATATGACTTCAGGTTTAGGACCTAAACAATGAGATCATATGTATGATAAGAGTACATGCATTCTTGTTATGTCCCTAGTCAGATATTACTATGGAAGAAAAATAGACAACAATAATACATAAGACTAGAGTTGTGTTGTCTGATGACAGAGTCTCATTAGTCATGATATGGGATATCAAGTCAAACACATATCTACATGTTAGAGAACAGTCTACCGGACATACCCACCTTGAGAGTGATACTTGGAGACCATGGAATGGTAGTCAGAACCAACTCTCACGGTGATAGTGATGATTGTGGGTCTTAGACCTAAAGTCACTACACTCATCACATGTAGTTTGATGTATTTTGACACCATACAATGTGACCTTAAATAAGGGTTTCCATAAAGGTGAAGCTTAGGTACATTATAATACATGGGGATTGATTGCTAGTGATGTAGATAGGACTTGTCCTTCCCACAAGAGATTAATATCCTGGCCACTTGATAAGTGAAATTCAGAAATGTATGGCCATACTCATGTGACTCAATATAAGATATGTGAACTCACATGCATCTCATATAGTCTTCTCTAACTCAAGGAAACATGGATTGAACATTGAGAGGATGATGATTCCATGCCTCAAGTTCAATTTAGACATCAGAGACAAAGGAACTATACAATCACGGTAACACTCATCAATGATTGTAAGTTGAAGTTATTCTCCAACTTTCAAATCACTTGGGTTGCAATGATTGATCACTCTTTTTTGTGGGCTAAAAGTGCAAACGTGATTGTTCAGTCAAGGTTATCAGACTTTTAATTTATACCCAAGAAGAAGAAACATTTCCATCTCCATACAAAGTCTATTGCAGTAGTGTAGGATCAAACACGTGGATAAGGGGAATGAAAGAATAAGAACAAAATAATCTTATATTGGTCTAGTCTAATCAAATAATTTAAATTGATGGCATCCTGGTTAAGGAACAAATTTATCTATCTGGAGCAATAAATCTAAGTTTAGAGATAACCAATGAAAAGAAATAAAGACGAATCATGAAAAAAGATAAAAGAGACTTGGATTGGGTTTCACTAATCCAGCCATTGACAACCTTGTAAAGCATTCACTCCTAAATTATATATGTCCTTGACTCATTTTATAAACAGTCATAAAAGTTATATGTTCCTTCCTTCTCTTGAGACCAGTGAAGATTTTTATCTAAGGGATTATAGATCTCGAGATTAACCAAAAGATCAAGGAAAAATCGTATAACTTTTGTTATAACAAATCCTCACTCATAATTCGTTACTATCATGTACTCCAAATCTAATTGAAATCATTCTCTCGAATAATATTCATATCAAACTTTGAAAGAGGGTAGCTAATCATCAAACTATACAATAAAATAAGAGTATAAGAACAAAACTTTAGAGAACATATGCCATAAATTAGGATAATGAACAATTACACGGTTGGGAGGGTCTGACGGCTACTCCCAACCCAAGTTTTGGAGTTTAGACACGCATAACATAAGAAAAAAATGGATTACAACTTGAATAAGTCATGATTAGGAAAAGATGTGAAAGAGGTTGATACAAAGGTAGATTGAGTGATCGATCTACCAACCTTTTGGCTTGTCAAGCAAGGCATCAATGGCTATCAGTATATAGACAATGGTCGATGGCTCTTCTGCTTCTTCTGATCCTGGCTTTGTACAAGTAGGTTCTTCGAATCAGTCAATGGAATTGGACTGAGCCACCAAGAAATAGGTCAATGATCATCTAGGTCGATAGAACTAGGCTGGTTGAGAGCTCTCAGCTTTGGGCTTTGGAACTTGGCGAGAGACTTTTAACTGGGTGACTTTAAGGATCCAAGGTTGTTTGAAGTGAAACTTTTGGGGCCTATTTATATGCTTTGACTTGTGCTTTGTTGATCTTGGTCGGTCCATGTGGCATCGATGTCCTATCTTCTTCTGTCGATGGCTGTGGTTGATGTAGTAATTCTTCAATAGTCTTTATTGATAAATAGTAGTGTTGATCTTTACGGGCATTGACAGAGTGACTCCTCAAAAGGAGTCCATCGGTCTTTGAGTGTGTCAACAGAGTTGTTGACATGGTCATGGTTATCTTTTCTCCCGATGCAGGCATTGAGGGCGTCCTTATCAATAGGGTTGTCAATGGATTTATTTGATAGCTAATGATCGATATGATTCTATCAATGTAGACATTGATGAGATGTGATGTCATCACTTGCTCGACAAGGTTGCCAAGCTTCTTGCTCGATAGGTCTATTCTCGATGAAATAATCTAGGTTAACTCGACATGGTACTGTTGACTCTTTTAAAGAAAGCTTGATCTGTCGACCAACTGGTCAGTGACTGGTGGTAGTCTATCAAGTCTTGAATAACCAAATTAGAGTATCAATAGTTACCCATTGATATTGCCAATTTTGCACTAAATTCCTTCAAATATCAATAAAACATAATCAAAACCTAACCTTTAGAAAAGTGAAGGTAAAATGAACAAAAACAAACATCTAAACACTAACTCTAATGGTTTTTATTATGAAAAAGGTGATGAAAAGTGCATCAAAATGAATGTTATCAACTCCCCCAAACTTAAAGTTTAGCTTGTCCTCAAGCTAATAGAATCATTATTTAATCGACCAAGCAAGTAGAATAAGGAACTTACTAAAATAAACTTTTATATCAACCTCTTACCAAAACTATTCTATTTTTCATAAAATGACTTAACTTCATAAAGAACATTAGTGGCCAAAAGATTCTTTCTTTGATTGTTTTTGTGTCATAATCCTGTCTCCAACATATATTTCACTTTTCAAAGTAGCTTTCACTGTCGTCAAGATATTATGTGGAAGAAATAGGTAGGCAAAAAGGTTTATGGATTCCCTTCCTTATTTCTAGATCATTCAAGTATCGGTCCATTTATAAGGGAAAACGATCCTTGTGTTCAAAACCAGTTGACTTTAAAGCAACAATTTTACATCCTAACTATCATCACCCTGGATTGCAATACCTTTAAATGAACACCATTGAAATTGAGGTAGTATTTCTTTTGGTTTTAGAGACTAACAAAATTGACTTATTTGAGTTCATGAGAAAAACATTGCACCATTTTAATAGCACTTCAACATGGCACATCTCTCTAATTCTTTTCACTCCTCACACTTTATAGGATTTTGTAATAAATATAGAAGAAGAAACATGGTTAGCTCTTTTTTTTGAGAGAAAAAATATATTCCTTTGACAACAAATGAATTTGTATTAATATTTATGGCAAGAATCTTTTGATGACATCTTGAGGTTAAAATCAAAATAAAGGAAGATGAGATGTTTTGCTGAGAGAAAAAAAATGCAATATCGATAATAAAAAGATTTTTCATGTGATGTCTTGTCATTTGCAAAAGGTATAGTTTGAAAGAAAACTAGATTCATTTGGTAGAGGGAGTTTCCACCATATGCATCTTCACGACTTTATTCAAGAAAATATGCCAAAATTTGATGGAAATAAGAAAATTATGAAAAATTGCTAAAAGGAAGACTCTTGTGGTACTATGGATACCCATCCCACAGGATTACACTCCACCAAACTTACAACACACATTGTCCCCAGAGTGTGAAAAAGAAAGAAAAAAATGCAAACATGTGAGATATTTAGCGGAGGTCAGTGGTTGCCCATGGAGATTCAAGCAACAACTTCACGTAATTGCCTCACATCAATGATAGAATCATGGAATCTTCCATTTCTTGGGTTCCTAAGAAGCATATCCATAGGCATACTGTCTGATTAGTGGAATGAGTTCTTTTGCACAAACATCAACAATGCATTCATGCTCACTACGAAATAAAACATAATAGATAGGAGATCAATGTTAAAAGAAGAGTCATAACTATTGTAAAGTATGACTTCCCTCTCACGAGTGAAGATAACAAGCAAAGTCCAATGAGCATCATGGATTATGGGTAAGAAAATATATCAAGGAATGCAGTCCTACAAATTAAGAATCAATAAGTCCTTTTCACTAGAATCAGTTCCTTTACATATGTTGTCTTTAAGATCAGGACCAGGAATAAAGCACCATCAACATTTTGGCTAATAAGAAATAGATAGGCCACCATGAGACTATGATATAGATATCCCCTGTGTTGGAGAGTTTCAAGGAGGTCATCATTCATAACCAACAAATCATTTTTACTGAAGACAACAAAGTGATCACCCTCCTAAAAATGCTTCATAAGCATCATGAGCTGATTATGGGAGAGGTTGCAGTAAAAACTTCAATCAAATTTGTCAAAATTGGGCTCAATGGTTGCCAATGAACCATATACCAGAAATGGTTAAAGATCACAAAGAAAGTTGAGCATGTTTTCCGCCTCTCTAGCCGTAGTAATATTAGTGATAGTGGTAGGAGGATTGGTGGTGATTGGTGATGGTGTGAGCTATCCTTCCTATATTTCCTCTCTCTACAAAACATTACGGAAGGGTTCTATGGTGGGTTGACGGATCAACGGATAAAAATCTTATAGATTCTCGAGAATATCTAGGTCCTGAAAGAACTGCCTATCGTGGATGACTTCCATTGCATAAAGTCCAAGAAGAGGGGTGAACCCATTGGGATCTAAGTTGATTGTTCTTTTTTTGTGGATCAAAAGTATATCTGCCATGGTCCAATAAAAGTTATCAGACTTCTAATTTATACCTGACTAGATGAAACATCTGTAACTCAATACATAGTCTATTGCAGTAGTACAAGGTCAAACATAGGGATAAAGGGGAAAAAAATAAGAATGAAATAATCTTAGCTTAGTATAGTCTAACCAAATAAGTGAAATTGATGACATTCCAGTTAATGAACAAATTTATATAACTTTAGTAGTAAATCTAAGTTTAGAGAAAACTAGTGAAAAGAAATAAAGATGAATTGTGAAACAAGATAAAAGATACTTGGATTGGGTTCCCCAATCAAGACAACTACAATCGTGTAAAACCTTCACTCCTAAATTATATATGGCTTGACTTTTTTTGCAAACAATCATAAAAGTTATTTGTTCCTTCCTTCTCTCAAGATCAGGGGAGATTTTTATCTGGTTCTCTCTCTCTCGAGATAATAACTGAAAGATTAAGGAAAAATCATATGAGTTTTGTTATAGCAACTCATCACTAGCATGACTCATTACTATCATGTATTCTAAATCAAATTGAAATCATCCTCTCAAATACTATTCATATCAAATTTTGTAAGAGGGTATCTAATTGACGCAATTTTACTATGCGCTAAAACGCAAGTGAACGCGTCGAGTAGTACAGGCCTTTGTGAGGCCCGAGTCGAACACAGGGATACTCGGAATTGTTGGAAACTCCTACTAACTATTTGCGATCAGCTAAGCCGAATAACAAATTGAAGGTTGTTGTTAAAATTAAAAGAAAATAAAAACAAAAACGAAACAAACGATCGATTAAATGTTAATTTAATCAATTCAAAAGGGTATCTTTAGGATTGCGGTTTCACCGCGGGTTTTCATTGTATTAGATTTTATATAATGCCTCAATTTTATCTCTCTATCCGGGTAGTGGCCTGAAAACAGAATTACCCAATGTCTTGGTGCAATTCACTACCTAGGTTTAGGTCGGTTCCACCGTCGTAGTAACCTATACCCTAAACTAGGTGCATTATGACCGATCTCTCAGTATCCACCATTAATTTTACACCACCTTGGTCAAGGAATTTATCGATTAATGTAGATTTCGTCTCTTTTCAGCCGTTAATCCTTCTTTCGAAGTGATTAAAGGCATTAGGTTATTATTATGGTGATCAAGCATAACAATATATTGAGAAAACGAAACTATACCACGAATTTAAGAGAGAAAATATGAATTACTATTATAAAACTATCATACAATGAATCCCCGGGCTACTCCCGGTCCTAAAGACGAAGGGGATTAGCCCCGCATGTTCATCTCACACAAGTACATGGTAGAAATAGGGGAAAACATGTGAAAAATGTGAATTGAGAGGTGAAACCCCTGAATGGAGAAGAACCGGTTGATCCTCAGTGTAGAATGTGTGCTCTACCGCCTCTCGGTGGTGGAATCCGTCTTCTGCGGCATCTGAATCAATTGGTATGAGCTTCTGGCCTCCGTTCTCCTCTCTACTGCTCCTCGGTACTCGTGCAATGGCTAATGAGATGATCCTCTCATCTGGGCGGCCGTCCTTAGGTTTAATTCCCTCATTAGGTCCTTTAATTAACTTCAGCTGTACGATTTGGATCATTCTGAATCAAACGCATATCTGACGGTGTCGATACCATCGACGCGGGTCGATGGTATCGACCCAGTGTGGTAGCGGCATCCCTTCTTTCCTTTCATCCGAGTGCCTGATGTAGTCTCGATACCATTGACGCGGGTCGATGGTATCGACTATCCTGTAGCGACGACTTTGTCGTTTTGTGTCGCAATAGCCTCCATGTGTCGATGGTATCAACTTGGTGTCGATACTATCGAATTCTTCTTCGCCAGCAACCTGAAGGTGGCTCGATACCATCGACATCCCTGTCGATAGTATCGATGCTTTGCTTCTCCTTTCGGCTGGAAACCTGTGATCATGTCGATGGTATCGACAGAAGGAAATACTCGTTTGTCCTGAAATTCAAACACAAGATCACATAAATTCACACAAATAATAATATTTTGACAATTAATGCTCAAAACGATGAAATAAAGGGGATTTGACATAAAATAGTGGAAAAGACCAAAGTGGATGAATTATGCAACATTAACCATAAAAATGACTAATAAAAGCACAAAACACATATCAAACAGGTCTATAAATGCGACTCAAAATCATCACATCAAACTCCCCTAAGCTTGAACGTTGCTCGCCCCCGAGCAACTAATCCTTAGAATAGAATTGCCAATGTCAACTGAAAAACAACACACCACAACCAACATCCCATATGACCCCCACCGGACATTCACATACCGGCCCTCTCTAACCACGAAATGGTAATTACCCTGAAGGCGACAGTAATCATCCATAAAAGAAATTGACCTCAAAACTAATGAACACTATCACATAAGGCAATTAACATAATAAAACTCACTGGTTCAGACTTGGTGCATCTTGTGATCGCCTATACTACGTTGCTCGTCCTAACTACCATCTACATGGATGTAATTCTCCTGATATTCATTAGTGAGGAGAAATTCATGGTGGCCTACCAATCCAAGAAACGGGTGGATGAAGATGGGCGGCTCATGGAAGAAAGTGGAAGTATTGTACTGTTTCAACATGCATAATACAAAAATGTCCTACATGATGCAAATGCACATGAGAAATGCCCTAATGCCTAAAATTGGGTGGAATGATGCATGTCCTATCTATCCATCTCAAAACAAAATGGATATCTAATTAAGCTACATCATGTACTCAATTATTCTTGAAATGCAGGTGATATTACGTTCCTTTCTCCTTCTTATTCTACTTGCTTCTAATTAACTCTTTCCCTTTTTTTTCTTTATGCATATTTTTCAGATTTTTCTCTTTTTTTTCATTTTTCAGCCCTTATATCCATAATTGATAATGAATATTTTATTGGGCTTGTTTTCTTCATACTCAAAAATTTGCACTATTTAGAAGGTATGTAACAATTTAATTCACCATTGGAAAAAATTGAGATACATGATATACTTTATGCATGAAAATTATGAATGCAACTACATGGCATGCACCTAAGGGTAATGTGCATGTATCACTATTCTAATTTTTTCTTTCTTTTTATGCAGAACATATGGAAACAGATTCAATGCAGGACCTATCTATATGAAATGCTGTCAAAGAAGTTAAAACTATAAAGTACTTCCAATTCTTGGGTGGATTATGAAAACAAAGAGATGGAAAGATCACAAGACTAGATGACTGAACCTTAGAAAGATATCATGTGTCCCTCCTTACTGACCTATGTAGTAGTTAAGCGGTTTCTCTCTCTTACATCTAATTAGAGTCTCATTACCATTTGGTCAGTTTAGGCTCAAACAACCATTTCCGTCCACTTTCATGAATCATTAGGAGTACAGGTGTGAAATTTTGTTTTAAAGTTGACATAACCAATCATTTTCGTAGGATATGTGCCCAAGGTTAAACAAGACAAGCCTTCCAAACACACAAATTTTTTTTAAATTTCCCTTGATTTTCCCATGCACTATTAATGAGATGACACAAACTTTATGACATCCACGATTACACTAGATAGCATGTGGATCCTACAAAAGCTAAAATTGCAAGAAACAAATAACAAGAACAAAAGAAATAATACTAAAAACTAAAAACAACAAAAGATAAAGCTGTTCCAACTACCCCCTAAGCTTGAATTCGACTATGGCCTCATAGTCAAAAACAAACTTAAAGATTGGAACAGTGATACCGGATCACTCATCCTGTGGTGGTGGAGGCGTAGGCTGTGATGATGAAGATGCACCGAAAAACTTGATGTCAACTGACGCAATCACTCTCCTTAAATAGATGTAGCCGGCGCCACTGTAGACCCGTCGATACCATTGACAAGGGTCGATGGTATCGACTTGTCTTTGTTGCAACACCTCCGCTTTGCGTCTCAACCTGTAGCTGGGTCGATACCATCGATGAGACCGTCGATGGTATCGACTTTCCTGAGTCGATTTTGTCTGTAAATCTTCAGAGATCTCGATGGTATCGACGGTCATCTCGATACCATCGACGTTTTCTTCGCGACCTGCATGTAGGTAGGTCGATACCATCGACGAGGCCGTCGATGGTATCGACGCAGAGCAAAATCCACAGTCGTCAACCTGTACCCTTGTTGATACCATCGACCAGTGTTTCAATGGTATCAACTCTACCTCAGCCTGCACAAATAACAAACCGATCACGGTATCTTTTTTACACTAAAAATTGAACCAAAATAAATCAACCTACGATTGTACATGAATTAAACTAATGTACCGATGGTTGGGTTGCCTCCCAACAAGCACCCTTATTTAACGTCTTAGGCTAGACGATCTGAATCATCTATCAACTCGGCACCTTGGAGAAGGTGCTCAAAGGATCATGCGGCAACTTGAACTCCACACGATCTTGACCGATTCCCAGCGTGAGTGTACCTCTTCCAATTGCTGTCACTACATCGGCCGTTGCTTGAAATGGCCTCCCAAGTAGTATCTCACAACTTTTCAGCTGCGGCATATCCATGATCACAAAATCTACTGGAAAAATAAATCTGTCCACCTTGACGAGAACATTCTCACAAACGTTGTGTGGTCTTACAATAGATCCGTCGGCCAACTCAATGGTTACCAATGATTTCTTTAGGTCCTGCAACCCAAGCTTTTTAAATGTGGACAGTGGCATGAGATTTATGCTCGCGCCCGAATCACATTGAGCTCGTGGGAAGTGTTGATCACCTATTGAACATGGGATATAAAAACTCCCCGGGTCTTTCTTCTTCTCTGGTAAACTCCCAAGGATCATTGAGCTTACCATTTCATTCATCCTACATACATCAGTATCTTTGATCCGCCTCTTTTTGTTGATTATATCTTTAATGAACCTCCCATAGGCGGGGACCTTCTCAATCATCTCCACCAGTGGAATGTTGATATGTAGCTTTCAGAATATCTCCAAGAATTTCCTATAGTGTCGGTGCTCCTTCTTTGGCTTCAGATTGTCCTGACTTGACACATCTGCCACATTGACACACTTATGAGGTGGCACATATGAGCTTTTCGGGGCCAACTCCCCTAAGCTTGCTTCAATTACTCCCTCTGGCGTGGGCTTTATCAGAACATCATCCACATGTGTATCAGCAATAGATGTATCAGCACCTTGACAGACAATCTTAACTTGCTCTTCTCGCCTAGGCGGGGGCGCAACTATCATGTGCTCGTGGCGGGATTTTCTGAAGAAAGTGTTTCCGCCCAGAAGTCCATAATAAGTGCGAGGATACGGTATCGCCGGTGTCGCCTCCGTATCAAACCTCATTTTGCTTTGATCTTTTTCTTCTGACACCTGGGATTCCTCCTCATTGCTTACCACTGACATGTACTTCACTTGATGTTGTGTTTGGGCCACATTTGCATTCTCGACCGATTTCTGCTGGTTGGCGTGCTTGATGGCCGCTACTTCATTTGAAATCTGAGCCACAGTGGTTTCTAATGCCCGCATCTGTGCTCCATGGCTTTGTAGCGTCTGCCCAAATTTGGTTAAAATATCACCTTGAGATTGCAATTGCTTACCAAACATAGCCATCATCTCCTGATTCTACTGCACCATTTGACTAAGTAATTCGGTGCTCTTATCCTCAGCTCTAGGCTGTGGCTTTGCCTCCGGATTCTACAAGAAATTATTAGGGTCCTTCCAGGAGAACCTTTTGTCCTTTCTCCATGCATAATCGTTGTTTCTGTAGCCCTACTATTGCATAAATTTTACTTGGGCTTCCTCATCCTCAGATGCATCTTCCTTAGCTAGCAGCTTCTTGGCTAGAAGATCCAACTTGTCGTTCAACTCCTTAATTATTTTAGATTCGCCTGCAACTCTGACCTGCTCCACAACGCCTCTTTCACCCCATGACTATTTCCTGGCCATGTTTTTTAATATCTCCCAACATTTGGTGTCTGTATTATTCAAAAAGAATCCTGACCCAGCTGAATCAAGGTTACTCCTATCGTGCTCGGAGAGAGAAAAATAGAAGATCTTCACCTGTGTCTCTTTATCCAGCCCGTGATGCGGGCACCGCCTCAACATGACCTGAAATCTCTCCCAGGTCTCAGAATATGTCTCACCTGCCTGTTGAGTGAAATTATGAATCTTCCTGATCATGTCGTTAGTCTTCTCAGGAGGGAAGAACCTCTCAAAGAAGACCTCCACCATATGGTCCCAGGACTCCACAAATTCGTCATCTAGGTTGTATAGCCATTCTCGGGCAATTCCCGCTAGAGAACTCGGGAAGAGCTTCAAGTAGAGTGCAGTATGCGGAAACCTATCAATTTTTACCATATCGCAGTTCTCCACGAATTGACTCAGGTGCACGACAAGATCCTCATTTTTTAAACCACGGAAAGCGTTAGACTTCACCAAATTGATTAGAGCCGGATCAATCTTATACGTAGGTATATTGATTGCTTGCTTCCTTATCGGCCGTTTGGAAGCAGATGCAGAATAAGCTTTGATCTTCGCCCATATCGTTGGTTCTTCGGCCATCTCCTCGTGTTCGGATTCAGAAAGTAGTTCCTCTTGATGGTCTTGATTGTGGTCACCTTCGTCTTTCGGTCCCGCCAGTGGAACCTCGGGTGCGCGTTCCGCGTAGTCAATACTACGCGTCTGCACCATACACAGTACCTGAAATAAGAAAATTCAAGTTCAGTACAGTGTTTTGACGAGTATAAAAATTATCGAATAATTTAAAAATATTTGAATTTGTTTGAAAATGATAAAAAAATGTGGCCTAGAATGGCCGCTCGTAGCACTCAAAGTGCCAACAATCCGCCGTATCCCCGGCAACGGTGCCAAAAACTTGACGCAATTTTACTATGCGCTAAAACGCAAGTGAACGCGTCGAGTAGTACAGGCCTTTGTGAGGCCCGAGTCAAACACAGGGATACTCAGAATTGTTGGAAACTCCTACTAACTATTTGCGATCAGCTCGCCGAATAATAAATTGAAGGTTGTTGTTAAAATTAAAAGAAAATAAAAACAAAAACGAAACAAACGATCGATTAAATGTTAATTTAATCAATTCAAAAGGGTATCTTTAGGATTGCGGTTTCACCGCGGGTTTTCATTGTATTAGATTTTATATAATGCCTCAATTTTATCTCTCTATCCGGGTAGTGTCCTGAAAACAGAATTACCCACTGTCGTGGTGCAATTCACTACCTAGGTTTAGGTCGGTTCCACCGTCGTAGTAACCTATACCCTAAACTAGGTGCATTATGACCGATCTCTCAGTATCCACCATTAATTTTACACCACCTTGGTCAAGGAATTTATCGATTAATGTAGATTTCATCTCTTTTCAGCCGTTAATCCTTCTTTCAAAGTGATTAAAGGCATTAGGTTATTATTATGGTGATCAAGCATAACAATATATTGAGAAAACGAAACTATACCATGGATTTAAGAGATAAAATATGAATTACTATTATAAAACTGTCATACAATGAATCCCCGGGCTACTCCCGGTCCTAAAGACAAAGGGGATTAGCCCGGCATGTTCATGTCACACAAGTACATGGTAGAAATAGGGGAAAACATGTGAAAAACGTGAATTGAGAGGTGAAACCACTGAACGGAGAAGAACCGGTTGATCCTCGGTGTAGAATGCGTGCTCTACCGCCTCTCGGTGGTGGAATCCATCTTCTGCGGCGTCCGAATCAACTGGTATAAGCTTCTGGCCTCCGTTCTCCTCTCTACTGCTCCTCGTTACTCGTGCAATGGCTAATGAGATGATCCTCTCGTCTGGGTGGCCGTCCTTAGGTTTAATTCCCTCATTAGGTCCTTTAGTTAACTTCAGCCGTCCGATTTGGATCATTCTGAATCAAACGCATATCTGACGGTGTCGATACCATCGACGTGGGTCGATGGTATCGACCCAGTGTGGTAGCGGCAGCCCTTCTTTCCTTTCGTCTGAGTGCCTGATGTAGTCTCGATACCATCGACGCGGGTCGATGGTATCGACTATCCTGTAGCGACGACTTTGTCATTTTGTGTCGCAGTAGCCTCCGTGTGTCGATGGTATCGACTTGGTGTTGATACTATCGACTGCTTCTTCGCCAGCAACCTGAAGGTGGCTCGATACCATCGACATCCCTATCGATAGTATCGACGCTTTGCTGCTCCTTTCGGCTGGCAACCTGTGATCATGTCGATGGTATCGACAGAAGAAAATACTCGTTTGTCTTGAAATTCAAACACAAGATCACATAAATTCACGCAAATAATAATATTTTGACAATTAATGCTCAAAACGATGAAATAAAGGGGATTTGACATAAAATAGTGGCAAAGACCAAAGTGGATGATATATGCAACATTAACCATAAAAATGACTAATAAAAGCATAAAACACATATCAAACAGGTCTATAAATGCGACTCAAAATCATCACATCACTAATCATAAAATGATGCAATAAAATAAGAGTATAAGAATAAACATTTAGAGACTACTCCCAAAATAGAAGAATGAATAGTTTATGGTTGGGAGGGCCTGACAACTACTCCCAACCCATGTTACGTATTTTAGCCACACATGGCACAAGAAACAAATGGATTACAGCTTGAGTAAGTCATGATAAGACAAATAAGAGAAATAGGTTGATAGAAAAGTAGATCAATTAATTGATCTACCAACCTTTCAGTTACTTGAGCAAGGGGTCGATGGCAGTCGATCGACAATAAGTGTTTGATGGCTCTTCTCCTTCTTTTGATCCTAGCTTCATGTAAGCATGTCTATCTGATCTGTCAATGGCATTGGACTGAGACACCAAGGAAGGGGTCAACCGTTAGCTAGATCGACAAAATTAGACAAGTCGATAGGTCACGTCCTTCGGCTCTGGAACTTGGCGACAACCTTTTAGCTTGGTGACTGCAAGGTTCTAAGATTGTTTGAAGTGAAACTTTGGGGGGGTTATTTTTAGGCTTTGAATTGTGCTTCTTCGATCTTGGTTGGTCCATGTGGCATTTATGTCATGTCTTATTCTGTCGACATTTATGGTTGATGCAGTGATTCATTGATAGGTCTTTATTGATCGACGATGGTGTCAATCTTTACAAGTGTCGACATAATATCTCCCCGAAAGGAGTCCATCGGTCTTTGAGTCTGTCGACAAAGTTTTTGACATTGTCATAAATATCTTATCTCTTGATGAAGGAATTGAGGGCTTCCTTATCGACATGGTAGATTTTGTCGATGACATAAATGAGATTGTAATGTCATCGCTTGCTCGACAAGGTTGTCAAGCTTCTTTCTCGATAGATCTATTCTTTATGAAACTATCAAGGTTAACTCGACATGGTATTGTTGACCCTTTTGAGAAAATATTGATTTGTCGACCAATCGATTGATGACTGGTGGGAGTCTTTTGGGTCTTGAATAATCAAATTAGAGTATCAGTACTTACCCATTGATATTGCCAATTTTGCAATAAATTCTTTCAAATATCAATAAAACATAATTAAAACCTAACATTTAGAAAACCAAAAGTAAAATGAATAAAACCAAAAATCTAAACATTAATTCTAATGATTTTTATTTTCAAAAAGACTATGAAAAGTGCATCAAAACTGGTGTTATAAATGATGTATTGATGGATAACTCTAATTTCTTCTGATGTCATAATTTAGTTATGGACGTTCACAACCAATATAACTTGCAACCTATAGGGTCACACACATTGGATGTACCTGGAATATGAGATTACTCGTACATGAATAAGGTTTAACTTGATTACTAAGGTATTTAGGTATTCAATTTAAACAACATTGGTTGAAAATTGACTGAATTGGAATGTGAGTCAACCGACTCTAGTGTTGAGCCCACCAATTCAAGTGTCGAGTCAATTTGAACAACATTGGCTAAAAATTGGCTAAAAGGGACTATGAGTTGACCAACTCAAGTGTTGAGTCAACTAACTCAAGTGTATAGTCGACCAATTCAAGAGTCTCATTAATAAAAAAAATGTCTAGTAAGACTAGATCAAGGATTGATGTTGACGTCATTTTGTGCAGTGATAGTTGCATTTAAGGCCAAAATGTGTACCGATAGGAATGCATTCTAATTGACTGATTCAAGTATTGAGTCGACTGACTAGGTGTGAATTGACTGAGTCAAGTGTTGAATCAAGTGAGTTGTGACCCAGAACATCCAAAAATTTGTTAACTTTTATCACTTCGACTCCTAGAATAGAGTGGTCATCATGGATTTCAGAAGACGGAACTAATGTTGATGAACTTTGGCCTCTCATAGTTGTGGTAATGTGAGAGCCCAAGAAACTCTTACCCGTAAAAGGGAGAGACAACAAGGGAGAACAAGTCAACACTATCACATTGACATTAAAGGGATAACTCCTTCCCGTTGACTCTAGGAAGCACGATGAGGAGTTCCTAGTTGTCTGTGTGGACTATGTAGAGGTGTGGAGGGCGTTGCCATCACATCTAGGAGAATGCCATCAACCTTATTTTGTGGTGTTGCATCAAGAGGTCGTTGTTGAAGACTGTTCATGCACTACTTCATGAAGCATGTGACATTGTGAGGATTGTTGTTGGATTTACTCCAAGATCATGTATATACCTCACAAACCCTTTTCTTAGATACATTGTTGTTAACGCAATCTGCTATTTTGGGATTTAGGCATGAAATTGTTGTTTCCACTGCCTTATATGCTACCTAAAATTCCAAAAGTGGTATCAGAGCCACTTCAATTTTGGGTATATCTAGATTTAAATCGAGATGATTAGATTTAAATTTTATTGTTTGCGATGTGAATATTTAAATGATTGATGTGCATATCTAATTAAATACCACACACACACACACACACACACACACACACACACACACACACATATATATATATATATATATATATATATATATATGCAATCTAATGCAACACTCTAAATTGGTTTGATGGTATATGTATCAGTGGTTATGACCAAAACCCCTATGGATGTGCACACTTATCCCTGATAAAAAACCAACCTTGCTAAGACTTTACTCATCACTTTTAGGCGAAAACCCTTGTCATAGCTCCATATTTTTCATTGTTTACCCATCAAAAATCCGATGACACATGTTATTATCCCTATTTAAAAATTGACGACACATGTACTTATTCTTGATAAAAAATCCAATCTTGCTAAGACTTTAGTCATCAGTTTTAGGGGAGAAACTAATGTCATAGATCCATCTGCCATTGGTTACCCACTAAAAAATTGATGCCACATGTAATTTTCCCTATTTAAAAATGTCGACCTCACCAAGACATTAGTCATCAGTTGCTTGGGAACAACTGACATCATGAGCCAATTTTAGAAGAGCTATGTCATCCATACCCACCAAAAAAATGATACCACATGTACTTATCCCTAATGAAAAAGGCTAACCTCTTATGAATTTAGTATTCGATTGCAGGAAAAACTGATGTCATAAACTAATTCATGGAAAAATATTTTTATGCGACGAGAATCCATTGTCAATGGTTCTTTCAGGAAAAATCAGCAACATAGGAATTTTGAAGGGTAAACATTTTGCAGTGTACTTGAATCCTTTGTCATTGGTTCTTTTAAAAAAAACTGATGACATAGGATTTTTGGAGGGAAAACTTTTCATAGTCTACTTGACATACTGTGTTAGTTTCCATGGTAAAGAACGAAAACAAAGTCTTGTAGGAGGCACAATTTATTTTGTGCGAAGGGCTTTGCCTTCAGTATATGTAACTGAAGCAATAGGCCTATATCAAATTAAAAAAATTAATATCATGGGCTATTTTAGACGCAAATTCTTCACAAAGAAACTGATGTTATAGTAAAAGTGGTACACATATTTTTTCTTAATCAACACGACTTGTCCAATAGTGACGTTTGTGTTATACCAACCAACACTATAAGTATGTAGTGTTGGTTTATTATAGAAGTCAAAGTCACGAAAAGTGACACCAGAGATAAAAAAATGTACTAGTGCTCCTATTATCCAAGATCTGGATGTACATAGATCAAGAAGAGAAGAAGAGAGTTCTCTAGACATGTGCAAAAGTTCCCAACTTATAGAACCATGGATGTTGGCCATAGAGAAAGGGATGAGGACAAAACAATAAGAAAAAACAAAATGGAAGAGAGATATTACATATAGGGAGAAAGAAACAAGGTTAACTACCTTAGATCCATCCTAGAAGGGTTCGAAGCATGCACCCAAAACAACAAGATCGAACTCCAAAGGGCACTCATCAGTCATCAAAAGGTAGCAAAATATTTACAAAAGATTGAGAGGAGAGAAAGAGGTTGGATGTTTATAGGTAGAATGGTAATCACAGGGTGTAAAGACATATTTTTTCAGTCAAATGGTCACAAACCTAGAATTTGCTTGTAAATTGAGATCCTTTATTTGAGAGTATAGTAAATGATCAAGGTATTGTATGAACACACCACTCATCAGGTCCATGAATGCTACCACTGTGATGGTACCCCAAACAACATAACCACAAACTCATAATGACCATACTTCATCCTAAAAGTGCTTCTTCAACTCCTTCATATCAGCTGGAGCCATCATATAAGGTGCTTCTTCTATCAGTTACATTCTAGGAACTAAGATTAATCTCAAAATCAAATGCTCTTAGGGGTGGAATGACATGACTAAACTATACATGTAAACACAAGCGTATGCGTTGAAGTAATACATGCCAATGAGGCTCAAATATTGAACACGGGGAAATGTAATTCAAGAAACTACTACTAACTGATTTCAATCAGATAGGTCGAAGAAAACTTTGATTTGAGAGTTATTAAACTAATTGCAAGAAAAGAAAACTAATTTACAAGTCTGAGATCACAATGAGAAGAAATTTTCTAGGACTGTGGTTTCACCATGATTAACACTGCAATTTTTACCCTAACATTAATATATGTTCCTCTTGATCCTGGAAAAAGAGACCCATAGCTAGAATTATCCTATTTCATAGAGTAATCCACTACATATCCTAATACCAATCCCACTCTCATATCAATTGTGTTATTAGATAGGTTCTTTAACGAAATACTCTGGGTTATTCTCTTCATATTCGTAGGCTTTCTCTCAAAACACGACATAGAATATGTGTTACTATGGATTTCCAATCCTTATCTTCTTGAAGCCATAAGGATCAAATTAATCACCTCTCAACATATATGATTTAATATGATTTCATAGAAACATGCCCAAAAATAAGGAGAAAACAATATACTAATGCAAAAGATCCATACACAATGTACAACCCAGATACTCCCTGATCCTACAGAATACATGGATTAGCCCTCATGATTTTCATGGAAGAAAACATGCTAAGAAGAAGGAAAAATGTGGAGAACATAGAAAAACCGATGAAACCCCTGGAGAAATGTGACTAGGATGCTCCATGCCGATGAATGAATCCGCAAGCTGCGAATTCTTCCCACCAAATGTGACCGGAACCTCCTGAATGTGTAGTTCTCCTCCTTGTTCTCCTCTCCCATGCCTTGGCCATAGTGCAATGAATAGAATGTATTTCTTAGGTCCATACACACTTCCTCTAAGTCATAAGAGTGACTTAGGACAAAATAAATCCTCTGTCGTCAGATTAAACTTAATTTTAGATATGCCTAATTTTTCCTGGTCAGTACTACCGAGTGCCTCGATTAGTTGTGGTCATTGTGCTTCTATAGGTACTACCAAACTTAGAGTCAGTAATACCATTTATCTCGATTTCTTTATGTTCCAACCTGAGCAAGTGTCGGTAGTATCGAGCTATGTAGATTCTTGTAACATTACTTGAAATTCAAAAAATTTGAACATAATCTCTCAAAATATATTAAATCATTCAGAATCATTAAAATTACATTTATTTGATGCAATTGAGTCACATGGGCTAAATCAATAAATTATGCACAAATTAATATGAAATTGAATAAAAGAACACAAAATTAAATAATAAATAGCATGTAAAATTGACAAATATACACTGCATCATAGAACACCTATAAACTCATTAGGAAAAACATCCTCAAACTTACATACCACATCTACATACTGGATATTTGGATTCCTTGCCTTGGTATCCACCATATGAGCTAAGAAATCTTCACAGCCTTATCTCATTAAACTCTTTTCTATTACAAATGACACAAATATGTAGGAACAATCTTCCTATATCCTTGGAAACTCCAACATATATTACCATCACAAATTGTAACAACTTTGGAGACACATTCCAAAACAACCTTATACTTCTCTGCGGTATTCATCCCAAGAATTACATCAAATCCATACATATCAGGTGGCATAAGATCAACTTGACTACTGCACCATGATAAGAAAGAACACAAGATGGACACACCTCCTGCAACACAACAGAACCAACTAAAGGAGTTTCATGTAAGAAGTTAGTGGTTATACTACAAACCTACAAGTTACAACTATTTATCACCTCTCTGGTGATAAATGAGTATGTCGTGCCTAGGTCAACTAAGAGAGATTCAAATAGATGTTAAGTCAAAATGAAAAAGTTCCATATGATATATCACAATTTGTGGGTTGAGCGCTCCTTCTAGGTGACTCATAACATAGAATCTAGTAGTTTCCTCTTTTCATCCTTGACATCTACTTGATGGTCTCCAACACCCTATATGCAATGTATGGCCACATCCTCTACTGCCACCACTATTGTATTGTTGCTGCAATGAGCCTTACTAGCTTCACCCCAACTTGTTTGTAACCTCCTGGTTTCTCATAGGGAAATACCATTTTATATGCCCAACTTGGCCAAGCTTGAAGCACGTCCTCATGTTATACTGTGAACTAGATGGCCGTATTACAAACATTGACCCATAACTATTCATGCTAGTTGGAAGAAATTTACAACCTCTACCTCTGATAGGAGACCATTGGGACTACAAGAAAGTCCTTGGTTTAGAAATAATTGATCTCTGTTGTGAATGATGGTACTGTGCCAAAGAAAACCTCATCTTCTTGAAACTTCCATACTGTTGTCTCAGGAACTAGGATAACCTATTCCTTTTACTGGATTCTTGTTTCTCTAATTCCGTCCTCTCTATCCACTTAATAGGATCCCCAATTGTGGAAAAGTTCTCACAAGACTCTAGAGTTGATGTCGTCCTTGACAAATCAACATTCAATCCCTTCTTTAACCTTCAAATCATCTCCTTCTCTATGATTGCCACAAAAGGACATTACCTCAACAACTCCATAAATTTCACCTTGTAGTCATTTATAGACCACGATCCTTGGCGTAACCACTCAAACTGATCCATGTTCTCCTATAGATATGTCTTCAAGAAGTAATCACTAACAAACTCTGTTCAAAACTCCACCCAGTTGATCACCCCACCTGGCCTCTTCTCCTCCTCTTTGTCCCACCAGTATCCAACACTTAGCTTCAGGGGGTAAATTGCATGGTTGACCTTATCCTCCTCAAAGATATTTAGGATATAAAATGCCTTCTCCAATGCTATAAACCATATATTCTTATCTGTTGAGTCTACTACGGCTGATACTCAGTGACTCCAATACTCTTCCACCTCTTAATGGTATTCCTTGGATCCTAAGATTCAACAATTGGGACATGCGCCCTTGGTTGAGGTGTAGGCATCCTATCATCCAGATGCATCATCTTCAACATAGACTATCCAAAAACTATGACACAACGATCACAACAAAATGAGATTACTTAAAACAAAGCATGGAACCAACACTAAACATCCAGAATTATCATAAAACATGGTAAATTAAAATTGATTCGATACAACCACAAAACCAGAAACATTTTGCATTTGAGTCCACAAACCATGCCACCTGTATTACATATCATGTCACAAAACGATACACATTACTGTTCATTTGGTCATCTTTCCACAACCTATTACATATGTTAACATGTTCACATATACAAGCCATATCTGTACAACCATGACATACCACCAAAAAACTCAGAATGATGAACAATATCTACAAAATACCCCAAGGACATGAGAGTACAAGGATGGCACATAGGAGTCTACTAAAAAATGCTATCAACATATCCAACTTTTAACAACTACTGCTCCTCTTGTTGCTCAGCCTCAACCACACGATCTCTTCCTTGTCTTACACAACCACCTAAAAGATGTGGAAATCTATGGGGTGAGACCAAGGTCCCAGCAAGAGATATAAATCTCCACCAAAAACTATTATTAACATAGATAAGTCAAAGAAAATGGATAATGTTATCATCAAGTTGAGCAGATTCAACTAAATCATATGAATACAACAATTAACACTGCTTCAACAATTCATGCATCTATAACTGAAGTAGAACATCTCATTCTTTTAGTAGGAATATGAAGAACATGTATACTAGTTGGTTTCTCTTACCACATTATAAATAAAATAATCTGTACAAGAGATAAGGCAAAGGGTCATCCAATGTGAGTCATGTTAACCCTAAGCAAATATACTACACGGTTGTATTATGTCTTTTATTATGTCATGAGGATATGAGTTATACCAGTCATGCTCCAATTGACCACTGCTAAGTAGAAATCAGTTCCATACAAGATATAGGAGGATCCTGAATCCTATGATCTCCCACACACTTGGTCAGTCTGAGTCCACCATAGTGACATATAAAATCCAACTACAAAACAACCTAGTTCGCTTTGGTATATAGGCACAACACTAGTGAAAACTGAGTTATGACCGCTGCCACACTCCTATCGAGGTATGATTGTAAACATCCTCAAAACATATCATATATATACTGAATCACATCACTGAGAATGGCCTTGACCATTCTCCTTCTAGGGTATGACCACAAGCAATCCTATGAAATGCATATACTCAACAGTACACGACTTCGAGCTTCCACTAATGGAGACCCCTTTTCACCATCCAACATGTACTAACACTGAAGTTGGATCTATGGCATAGGGAAACTACATGATTAGGGTATCACTTGATTAGTTAATACAATTGAGTATCTTTTAGCATCACTCAAGTTATAATGTACAAACCCTAAATAAACTATCCAAAGATAAGTGTATGTTGCAACCTCAGGAGATATAAAATGTATGAGGTATAGAATAATCATATCATCACTTGAAATCATTGCCATACATGGACATAAACATTATCACATCATTAGGTGATAAAGATCCCTAATCTAATCAATGGAGGATACCACTTCACCTTAGGCATAAAGCATCTTCCAGGTCAAAAGATCCAAATCAGATTATCACAAAGTTCCTACACATCATCACTGTCTCATCATGCCTCATAAAGGCTCACAATCATTAGCCTGTGTCATATCAAACACACCATAGCATTCCCTAGCTATGATATTCATTCAGGTTCTTAGGGTTTCTAATCCAAATTTGGGTTTCCATAGGGTTCTTTTGATCTATTTCACAACTTTCCCTTTTTATGTCAAGAAAACCCTAAAACAACATTTCTATGTTGAAAACCATAATTATCCAATTTTACATATTAAAGCGTCTTGATCATCAATTTGGCTTAGGATCGACCTAATATCATCTCATGCAAAGGATCTCGAAATAAAACTCATTAAAAGTCATTAGCACCTAGATTAGGGTTTCTAAGCCCATTAATGCACTTTATACATATGAAACCCTAAATTAGCCAATTAAACAGAAAGATACTCTTTTTAGATTTTAAACATCCTTTTTATTAACAACAAGTTAATATCAACTTAAATCACCCATAGCACTTTACTCAATCTCATTAAGATCAAAATTTGGGTTTCGTATTAATAAATGTATTAAAGGTGAAAACTTTATATACTTTTTGAATTGCAAGAAGATTAGGCTTCAATTATATTTTTTAATGGATTCCTTACATTCTTCTGATCAACTTTCATATATATCATTATTTCATCCAAGTTACCAATTGGTTTCTAGAATTTTTGCAATTAAAATAATTATGGACCAATTGAACGATGCCACGTGTACCTTTTATTCTTTTCTTTTTCTTTGCTTTTCTTCCACCTTTGGATCGTGGACCCTTCTACTGGATGCAACACCTACCTAACCTAGTTGACCCACCTCCTGCAAACTCATCTCCACATAGAACTCATGCGGAAGCTCTGTCTGAGTAGGGGAAATAGAACCCCTCGCGCCACCGCCTGTGCCTGATGATCCGTGGAGGCCGGTGCTTGGGAGCAGCCCTCACAATGCCCGTTTGGGTCCGGCGGGGCTTCTCAGACGCCCAACCACCTTTTCCCGACACCAAGGGGCATGGAGCACACCGGTCTTGAAACTCCATGGTGCAACATTCTACGATGGTGTTTTGTGGATCGAGGAGGAAAGTAGACATGGCTACAGATTGGAAGTTGGAGTTCAGTTGTTGGAGTTATTGTAGGGGTACCTCATTGATCATCTAGGTTCCTACACCAAAAATCATATCTCCTAAACTTTTTATCCGTTTGGTCCCAAATTTTAAAGGAAAATCCATAATGACTTAAACTACTTGTGTGCCAAGTGGGACTCAAACTAGAAAGTATAAGATACTTTTCTTCACATGCAAGTTTTCTCTTAATAAGGCATATTTTATACATATTTTCTCTCTCGTAATCTTTTATTCTCTTTATTTGGATTCCTTTTACTTTTAGAAATTTGGTGGATTTGAAATCTCATCCATGATGATGAATAATGCATCTTTCCACCTATGTCTCATATTTTTACCATTATCTCAATTTACATTCTTTTTATGCATTATTTGATTTCCTTCAACTTTCTTTATCTTTTTATCATATTGGACTCCCTAATACATTAGGATACACGAAATCACATATTTAAAGGAAATATTATTAAAGAAATCCACTTATTACCCATAAATCATACAATTTCATAATCATACATCTTATTGGAGAAATTGCATTTCAAACCATATAAGCCCACAAATTGGGGTTGTAACATCGTTCCCCTCTTACATGAATTTTTCCCTTAAATTCCACCAAACATACAAATAATCATGATAATACTTTCCCATGTCCATCATTAGCTCCTATCTGTCTTCATCCTCTCCATGGTGCTTCCAAAGAACCTCTATCATCTCTAAATTATTACATATGAGTTCTTTCACCTTGCTATGTAGAACCCTCACAGGTGACTTAGGATATGTCATCCTCCCTTGAAGAGGACAATATGTTCATTGCTTAACACATGGCTTAGGTACATCACATAGTGCTCTAGATCAGACACATGGAATACATCATACACCATATTATCCTGAGGGGTAAGGCTAAACATAAGCAACTCCACCAATCCATCTCAAATGGACCCATGTATTGGAGACTCAACTTTTGTAGCTATAGCTCAGAGGGGTTGGGTTTTCATAACACATGTTCACCCATAGTGAAATGCATATTAGTCTGCTTTGCATCAACATGTGACTCCTTTCGATCCTAGGCTTTCTCATCCATTACTCGATCAAAGTGACTTCATCTGCATTCACTATGGTTTCTCTAATCTTCACAAGGTCCTCTCACTGACATCATCCTAGTGAAGCTGTGACTGACATAGCCTCCCTCATAGAGATTCATACATCCCAATACTGACTTTGGTGTTTATCATAACAAGCAAACACTCCTAGGGGAGGAACTTCTCATGTGATTCACCCTGAATGAGCACATATGCTCTCATCAGACCCTCAATGTCTGGATCATACTCTCTTGACTGTCCATCAATCAGGGGGTGATAAGCTGTACTAAACTTCAATCTAGTATCGAGTTCTTCTTATACTTACTTCCACAACATGGAAACAATCTTGAGGCCATGCTCAAGAAGATTTGAACTCGGATCACTGTGAAGTTGAACTATCTCTCTCTCATATGTATAAGGTCACCCAGATATGTTAAATTGGAAGTGTTATCTCTTAGGAAAGGGATTAGGTCAACTTGGTAAGGCAATCTACCGTAACCCATATTGCATCATGACCTCTCTTGGTCCAGGGGAGACCCACCACAATGTCCATGGTGATCTGCTCCCATTCCCTCTCAGGGACTCCTCATTATCTATAGAAACTCCACTGGGTTACTGGTGTTTGGCCTTCACCCTCTAACATGTATGGCAACTGGCCACATGCAACTCTATATCCTTCTTCATACCAGGCCTTCAAGGTATCACTGAAACCCCAACATCTTGGTAATACCAGGTTGTATGGTGTACTTCAAATTATGAGCTTCTTGCATGACATGATTCCTCAAGGGTGACTCCTCAGAAACACTAAAACACTCTAGTAGTGGGTTTCACCACCTTCTTTTCCTAAGAGGTATATTTGAGGTTCTTATAATAATCCTTTTATCTTGTCAAGTTCTGGGCTGGCTAACTGGACAACCACTAGCTCGATCAACATGTCTGATTGTATCTGGATGTTAGACATACAATTCTCATCTTCTAACAATTATAGGGTTCACCTAGGAACCTCTTCCAGCCTCTCTACTGGCTAAACAAGACAACTGTATACCTAAGCTGTGACTCATCTAAGAGTATCTATTACCACCTTAATTTCCTTATGTGTGAGGTGATGGTGAGAATATAAACGTTCATATATTCCACTCATCATCCTTGTCTCAAGTTTAGGTCTGTTTGAGTCAGGAAAACATTGAGCTCTTACATCCTAAAGTGATAGGGATATTGTAGCACTAGTTGCCTAAAAAGGCTGGAGGTAGGAGATTAGTCATCCACCATTGATCTGGAGAATGACGGCCAGGATGCCACGTGCATCAAAAGGCCAAGCTATTCCAAATTCAAAAATCATGACATTTAACAATATCCCTCTCACTTTAGGAATTCTCACAAAAATCAAATCTCCTAAATTGCTTATCCATTTGGTCACAAGTTTTAAAGGAAAGTCCATAATAACTTACACTACTTGTGTGCCAAGTTTGGGACTCAAATTCAAAAGTATGAGAGACTTTTCTTCATATGCAAGTTATCTCCTAATAAGGCATATTTTATGCATATATATTTTTTTTTGGTCGGTCAAAAAGCGTGTTACTATATACCAAAAACTTTGGGCACCAGGTACCCCAATACAAACCAGAAGCTATAAAAGCTCACTCTAGGACCAGATACCCCACGCAAGGGGTAAAAACAAAAAATACATGACTAAGAAACCAGAAGACCAGAGAACTCAACAAGCTAAAAATGAGAAAACCAACTAGGAGGAAGCCAATTAAGAGATGTAATTATATGCATTTATCTCACCCACAAAAAGTAAAAGCAACTCTAAACCAGACATCCTCCAGAGACCCTGCCAGAACTTAGCTTGAAAAACTTCTGCTCTTCACCGACAGCATAAGCACCAGGTTCCTAGCTGGAGAAACGTCCACCTGGGAACCCAAGAAGAGACCTAGGTTTCCAACGAACCCTGAAACTCCAAACATCATGTATCCAAGCGTCAAAGCTATTGCAGGGAACAACCAATCTCTATCTCAGTCGAAGAGGATGTGAGGCAGGATGAAGACTTTGAAACCTCCTCCAGTGGATTTTCTCTCTCTTAATCTTTTATTCTTTTTATTTGGATTCCTTTTACTATTAGAAATCTGGTGGATTTGAAATCTCATCCATGATGATCAATCATGCATCTTTCTACCTATTTCTGACATTTTCACCATTATCTCAATTTACATTCTTTTTATGCATTATTTGATTTCCTTCAACTTTCTTTCCCTTTTTTATCATATTGGACTCCCTAATACATTAAGATCCATGAAATCACATATTTAAAAGAAATATTATTAAAGAAATCCACTTATTACCCATAAATCGTACAATTTCATAATCATACATCTTATTAGAAAAATTACATTTCAAACCATATAATCTCAAATATTGGGGTTGTAACAGAAACAGTCACCTGGGACACAAGATGGTCATCTCACTAAGTGAGATGGTTGTTTTGCTCTTTCCCAGTCAGATATGAATTGGCAAGCCATTTCCTAATTAATGTCGTACATTAATTTACTTACACCCCAAGTATGTGCAAATGAAACGAGTTTGGGAAAACTCTAGAACTATCGTTCGTCCCAACTGGGTCATCTCACATAGGTGAGATGCTCGTATCACTCACCTAGTTGGCCATTTGGTGTGTTCGAGTCGAGCCGATTGGTTCAACAGCTTGAACCGGTCAGTTCATAGAGCAGAATTAAGCAAATTCAATTTCTGTTCTGTTTGACAACCCAAACGGCCGTCTCAACAATTAAGATGCCCGTATGGCTGCCCAAACCACCATCTCACCCAATGAGATGGTCGTTTGGTAGTTCAATCAGCCAATCCATCAATCTATTGTGTGAATTGAGTCCTAAACAATTTAGTACTTGATTTAATTATCATTGAAGATCCTAACTCCTCTTCTAGGTCAAAACCTTTGTGTGTGACCCTATAGGTCCCATATTATGTTGGCAATGATTGTCCATAACAACTTATGACATCACAAAAAAAGAGTGGTGCCTAGTCGCTCATCATTGCTACCCAAGTAAATGGAAAAGTTGTGGAACAACTTCAACCTACAATCTGTGTATAATGTTGCAATGTTTGTATAGTTCCTTTGTCACTGATGTCCAGATTGAACTAGAAGCATGGAGCAGTCACCCTCATTATTATTCAATCTTGTTTCTTGAACTAAGAGCAGACATTCTGAAATATATGTAAGCTTAATATCACATATTGACTCACATGTGCACGTCCATTCTTTTCTCAATTTCACTTATCAAGAGGCCTAGGACATCACACTCTAGTACGAGGGACAAATCCCATGTCTATCATTCACAGTCAATCCCCATGTGTGAAAGCCACCCAATCAACACCGTTATAACAACCCACGTTTCGGGATTGTGTTTGATGATGTCAAAGCGTACCCAACGACATGTGTTGAGTGTAGTGATTTTAGGTCTTAGAACCACAACCACCACCATCACTGTGAGAGCTGACTTTGACTTCCATAAGGATGACTTCCATGTGTTAGTCTCATGGTGGGTCTGTCTGATACACTATTCTCTAACATGTATCAGTGTGATTGGTTTGATATCGCCATATCATGACCAATGAGACTCAATCATCAACCAACTCACACTCTGATCTTATGTGTTGTTGTTGTCTACCAACCTTCTACAATAACAACCAATTAGGGACATCATGAGAATATCTATATGTACTCTTAACATCCGTATGATCTCATTTATCAAGTCTAATACTTAAATACATACATCATTGAGTCATGTAATTCTCTATTCATTTATAATGTTACATCATTATCTCATAACGAAATAAAAAAAAATTGGAAGCTTACCCTTTTATTATTAATCAATTCGTTTACATGATATCCATTACAATCATCACATGATTGGCTCTCTGGGCATACATAACCAACACTTTTTTGTAATTTTCTAATAAACATTCTAATTTCTATGAATTATTGAAGATCTAGGTATTTCTGAAAGTTTTACCTCATGCGACTAATCATGTAATGCCACGTGGCCACTCACTTGCTCAGCTGAGTAGGGACCCACCCGAGCTTGAGTCAACTGGGATCATGATTGAATTGGGTGGTCTGGTTTGGGATTTGATCACTTCACAAAGCAGCCAAACCCAATCTACTTCATCTTTTCTTTGTTTTTTTGCCCTTCCGAGCCCCAAGGGGACTCTATTCTTCCGCTGTGTGAGGGCCACCTCTGCTGCCTTGTCAAATAAGGTAAAGTGACATCATCACCACATCAAAAATAACCCATTCTCAAAGTTACTAATATGATCCAATTGGATATCTTGGAATATCAAAAGTTCACTCTATAACATCCTATACACCTTAAAAGAATTTTTGCCCTCAAAATTAAGCCAAAATCCAGTCCATTACAGTGCATTCACTGGAGACATGAGAAGATAGTTGAGACATGTTGATCTACTACATGAAATGTGGCACCAAAGTAAGATAGGTAAAAGCTTTAGTACAACCTCTTGAGTTGAACAAGGCTCTGTAGGAACTACTAATGCTTCCCTGAAGACATCCCATCATAAAAAAATGCCTGATGAGTGGATCAAGACACACCTGAAGCCAACCTCAGAGAAACCCAATGTAATAAAAAAGTCCATGATGATCACTTGATGTTAAAGGATGATAGAAAAAAGAAGAAGAACCACACAAGATGTATATGCCAACATATGCAGCTAGATTACACCAAAAAGAATAGAAAACAAGATCTGTGACCAATGAATTCATTGAATATATGAGTTGAATTTTGGAGGATGATACATCTTATGCGGTATGCTAAGAGAACATAGGAAACTCCATCATAGTCAGCATAGAGTGAGAACTCGAGATTGAGTTAGAGTCTCCATCCTAGAAAAACATTATCATGTGTAGGTAATAGCTTATGAGGAGGTTCCCCTAAGATGAAACCATGATGGAAGTTGATCTAAAGGTGGATATAATACAATATGATTCAAAATAAAAAGAAAGCATTATAAATCTCAAGAGCTTTAGGAAAATCACCATCTAGGTACGTTGGCAATCATTGAAAGATTGTAAGGTCTCATAGAACTCCTCAACATTGTTTCCATGGTTCAAGAACCTATATTTACCCATGTTGGTGAAAGTCATGACGAAGAAGATGACATGGTTCACAACAAGAATGAATAACCAATTAAAGGGAAAGGAGGTAATAAGGTTACCAATGACATGTGACATGGAAGTCATTTAGATTCTCTTATGACTTTGAATATGATCTTTTGATCCCGACACTAACTTCAATGGACGAGCTTGATAGTTGTTGAAGCGGCTTTGGTGATACATGTAAGGAAGGAAAAGAGATGAAATAAGAGATGGGAGAAAAATGCTGGATAGGGTTAGGAAGAGTCCAGGTAGATGGGGAGGGGGAAGAAATAGAAGAGAAGTGGGTGAAGAGGGGGGATGAAAGGAGACAAAGTCTAGAATAGGGAGAAACCATCGATTATGGTTGGTCACATCTTTCATCGCAAAGAACACAAATAGTAATAGAGAGGAAATCATGCACTGCATGATTTAAATGATTATGAAATGGAACAATGCTCAGATAACAATGATAATCAATTAAACCAATTTCCTCATAGTAATATTATATTCTCTTCCCTTAATCAATTAAATGGTGTAATTGATATCTGATTGACTTGAACGTTGTTGTATATATTGGTTAGCATATGATTAATCCAATTTTGACCATAACTTTACATTTAGAATTTTATATATATATGATTCCCGTCATCTCCAGTTCCTATGGAGACTCTAGATGGTGAAATTAGATTCAAAATTATTATTTCACATATATATTCCTCAACTTGTATTATTCATTTTATCGTGGTTATCTTAAATTAAAACCCTTTATGTAGAGCATATTTTTAAAATGTTGTTCTGAACTCCAACTCCTATTATAATTAAGGGGAAAATAGTATATATCTTTTCAATGGAAAAGGTTTAAGGAAAAGGGAAGGATGAGTAGTGTACTTCGAGTTTGGTATTCTAAAACACCACAACTTGAAAGGGATTTTGTCAAAGAAGTCCACCCATAAGACACCTAACTCAACTTTTTTGTTTTACATGATTCAGAGTTAAACTTTTTTTCTCATCTTATATAATAATTATATTTATGTGGGATTACATGAAATATCCTCAATAGTATCCTAATGCATTCATTACAATGGTTAGACAATCCTGAAGCTGAATTACCCTCCTAAGCTATTATGTAATAAGTCTCCACTCCTTAAAAAGAATTATCAACGACTCAACTTAACCATCCAATGTGGGTAACATGAGTGAGTCAAATACGACATATATATGTATCTTGTGCCTCATTGATTCATTCTTAGGTCCAGGATTTTATAGTTCTATATCACTAATTGGATGTTCCTTCTCTAAGTTTTTCTACAACATCATTACATTCATCAAGTGGTGACTTGGTTTAGGTGAACTTCGATAGTATGGTAATAATATATAGTTTAATGTGAAAATGTAGCAACAAAAGGAAAAATATAATGACAAAATCATGATGTGAGCCAAGTCATCAAATTCTCCATAACAACTAATCTTTGAATATACTTAAATTAGACGATTCTATCAAATTATACTAACATCTCATATTTTACGGTACTAATATTGAGCATGCTCGTACAAAAAAAGGTATTGGTAAATGATGTGAGTGAAGGTGTTGATTACCTTCATTGACTTTATTAACAACTTTAGTAACTTCAACAGTCATAGAATATTTATTTCATACATGAATCACATCTAGGGTCATTCCACCTATTGGTTGTTACAATTTTTGGGTGGATAGTGCACACGGTTGGCGTAGTTGTTGTTGATTTGATGTGGGTAGCTGAGCCCAAATTGGATGAAATGGAAGTGGAGGGCAATTAGGCCTGATGTGTCCATCTTGACCACACTGGTAGCATACCACTTGCTTCTAGTCTCTCATAGCTATATAGTCCTCATTAGGGCACATTGCTAGAGGATGATTTAAAAAACATTGGTAAAACTTCTTGCGGTGGTCAACATTCATATTCTTGTACTTGTTATCATTGTGTGAAAAGGGTTGATATCCAGGAAAAGCTTCATGATATAGCTCTTTATGAACCATATGTTGAAAGGTCAATGAAATATGTGGAATCAAAGCACACACAACTTGATAATTAATAGCTTCAAATAAAAGATAGGCTATATGATTTTCAACTTGTCCTGTAGAATAGCATCTCAACAATAATATTTCCTGAATGTATGCTATAACACTTTGAGTCTGTTGTTTCAGACTATTAAATTCCACCTCTTTCTTCCTCAGGTAGTTGAACATACATATTTTGCCTAGACAGGGTGAGGAATTCTTCCCAATACATAGAAGAAGTGTCACAGGTAAGAGTAATTCTTTTCCACCTGAATGTAGTAGGTCCATGCAGTACATATGTTTTGGATCAAACTTTTTGATGTGAAGGACATGCGATACCTTCAAAAGTTCACTCCAGAGCTAAGATCCAATTATTAACATCACAAATAATCTCTAACTCTCTCTCACCCTTGAATTCAGGGGTTTGTATTGAATTCTATCATCACCTGGATTTACATCAATCCTCCACTTCAGAGTGTTAGTCAAAAGTTGATAGAGGAATAATAGTTCTTATTCAGGTGTAAAACCAAGTGGTGTGATAACTAATGCACAAGGGTTACTACGACCAGAGTTGAGCATGAGTTACTTGCATTTTCAGTGTTTGGAGATGAGGATCCAACAGTGGCATCTCATATTTTTTGTTTAAATGAGTTGGGTACCTAGAATTGTCACTCCAAGTAGATCCATAACCCATATCCTAAAACATATTTCTTTTGATAATAATGAGAAAATCTAATTAATAATGAGATATATAGTTGTCGACAACCACAACCTTTATACCATATGGTAAGGAGTGGGTCCTAGTTATAGGACCACTCCTTACTTTTATTTTTAAAATAACCAATACAACCCCAAAATACATCCCTGTTAAGATAAGGAAGGGGGTGCACATAATCACCCAAAATAGCACAAAGCACAAAGTTGAATAGTATATATAGTTGAAGAAAAATTAAGTAATACAATAGAACAAGTTGTTCCACATAATGGATCCATAATAGACATATAGAAGACTAAATAAAATAATTAAAACTATATAGGATGGAGGAGGAGGGACACCAAGCATCGTTCTTATCTACTCTTGAACCTGTTCTTGCAATTCTTGATTCACAAGATTCAACTTTGTATCGTCAAATTTCTCTGTTGTTGATTGAAGGGGAAACATCACCCTAAAAATAGGAAAACAAGAGAATGAATCAGTGAACACTGACTATGTGCATTTAAATAAAAATTAGGGTATTTGAAGGATCATAAGTATAAAGGATATTTACATTGAAGGAGTGGGCCATAGAATATCAATATCACAAGAGGAAGTATTTCAAAAGAAATCAACCCAATAGACTGAGGCATTCAAATTATATGAGTAATATCCAAATGTTAAGTTCATGCCAAAAAATTCATTTCAACAATAATTATAACTTATGAATGCATATATATTATTTACAAAGAATATAAACTAGAGCCTAAATACCACTAATCTTTGGCAAAATATGGGTGGAGAAAGAACAACCTTGGTAGAAAAACATTTCTGACAAGTAAATGGTTAGAAAAACACACTCTGAGTGAATAACAAACCCTAACATGTAAGCCAGTAGAACAACACACCTTGGAGAAACATTACGTCTTTACATATACAACATGTGAAAAAAGCACACTTGGAGTGGAACAAAACACTCTAATAGTTATCACTATAATTGATAAATAGTCTATATAGCATGCATGCATAATAAATAGTGGCAAGAGATATATAGTCCAATTATTAATCAACTTATTCAAAAATCAAGGTAGGTAGGGTCATATACCTGATGTAAAAGTATGAACAACATATTGAATGATGATTATATTTTAGGAATAAAGGAATTTTAGGTACATGATAAGATGAGTCATAGATGAATAGTCTTGCCTCATTACGATGATTGTTGTCTTAGTCATTTATAATGCTAAATAAATAGGAAAGAGCACATACCTTAGACCCAACACCTATTACCCAAAAACATCTCCTAATATTGGGTTAAATACCTTTTTAAACTTAAATGCAAAATATGTGTATTGAGCTATAATTTATTCTATTAAATTTGTTAACCCTAAAAGTGGTCTTACTATAAACTCATATTCATGCTCTATAAACCAAACCAATCAATAGGACTAACCATAATTTTGAAATATATTAATTTTATGTATCATTTATTAATTATGATTTTTATAACTTAAATTATTTATTCTTATTAAGTAAGTGAGATTCATGATAAATGTCTGACAACCCCTCACATCCTGTTATGAACAAACTAGATGTGACGGGGCTTACTAGTCATTACCTAGAAAAAAATTCCACATAGGGACTACTTTCATAATCACCATAATCAAATCTGATTTAACAATCAAAACATTGTAAAACAATCACATTATTATTTTTAAAAGGTCACATCTATATGTAATAGTAAGTATGTTGTGCTCACAAGCTACATCAAAAGAAAGCCGAGACGTTGATATATATTACATCACATCAAGGGACAAATCAAGGGAGGGTAAATGTTTTCTATTTCCTTGTGAGTTAATCCAACAAGGCTTGGCAGACACTACTGATGCTTCCCCAACGACCTCATCCCCGCAATAATAGACTAATGATAAGATCAAGTAGAAGCCAAATCCAACATTAGACAAAACCAATCCAACTAACAATTTTATGATGACCACGACATGTCAAAGTCACATATAAACAATAGAGGAACCATTAAACATGTCAATGCGAACATCCAAAACCAGATGACACCAAAAGGAATAGAGAATAGGATCTCACACAAATGACTCTGATGAATATATGAAATTACAATGAACTTGGATCATGGTGCATCTCAAGTGGGATGATAAAAGACATAGGGAACACATCTGCCATAGTTGGGTAGAGGGTGAGAGCTCAGACCTAGATCAGAGTTCCCATACCAACGATACATTATATTGGGTCTATATTAATTTGCAAGGAGTTTCTCCTGTGATGAAACCATGAAAGACAATGATTTGGAGGTGACCACAATAAAAATGACATAGAATTACATAGAAATCATGATATATCTCAAAACTTCAAGGATACGCCTTGTCTGGTTATATTTTCCATTGGTGAATGATTATTAGGTTTCCTAGAATCCCTTGTCATAATTTCCATGGTTCAGGAACCTTTGGTTCCCCATGTTGGTAAAAGTCATGATGAAGGAGATGAAATAATTCTCAGTAAGAAGGAATAAACAACAAATTAGACATGCAAGTCTTTTAGGTTTGCCTTTACATTTGAAATTTGTCTTTGCGAGCCAAACACTGACACGTATGGATGATCTTGATAGTCATAGGGGAGACTTTGGTGTTATTGGTGAGGAAGGGAAAGAGATAAAGAAATAGACAAGAGAACAAGGACGAATAGAATTAGGAATAATCCAGGTAATTGGGGAGGGGAAGAAATATAAGAGGAGTAGGGTAAGATGGGGAGACAACAACAAGAGTGGAGGGGTGCGACCATCTGTTATAATCAGGCCACAACTTTCATTGCTAATAATATGAAAATAACATGGTGGAAACCACATGCTACATGATTTTGATGATAATGAAATAGAACTTTGGTCAAAAAAACTTGATAATCAGTTAAACCAATCAACTCTTAGTAATACTACATAATACTCTTCCTTGATAAATTTAAGGGTGTAATTAACATTTAATTGACTTGCAAAATGGTCGCTTGATAATTAAAATACGACGAATCTAATTTTTACCTCAACTTTACACTTAGATAAAGTTTTCTATTAGATTTTATTGCTTGCATTATATGTATTTGTTTATTGAAATTATTCATTTAACTAATAAAATGGAGCAATATATTAGATATGGGTTCCCTCATCTCCCATTGGAGTCTGTAGATGGTCAAATTAGTGTAAAAATTATTATTTCATATATTTGTTCATCATGTTTTATTATTTATTTTGTCATGGTTATTTGACATTTAATCCATTTATGTAGAGAATTTTGTGAAACATGTTATTTCAAACTCAAAGTCATATTAATGTGTAATAATTTAGGGAAAAAAATAAGATATGCTGTTTTGATATAGAAGATTTAAGGAAAGGCCAGAGATGAATCTTAACCAGAGTTGGATATGTTACACTTGATGATATGAAATATGACATGAGTTCCAACTACTATGGATATTTTGATGATTAAGTCATTTGTATTAATAAAATGTTATGTTTCCCTATTTAGAACCCTAACTTAGAATCATTGACCTCATTGAGATGTTTAATCCTAATTTTAGAGTGATCTATTGAGTAATATTTAACTTGAAGATTAAGTTATATGCAACATTTTAGATGATGAAATCAAGGTTGAAAGACATAATACTTATACAGGGGGAATATATAACCCTCATGAAAATGGCCATATGACTAGATTGCTACCAATTTTAATCAAATCACACTTATGTATACGCTAGAATCACTATATTGAGCTATTCTTCCATTATCTACTTAAGATCACCAATCTGGTTTGCTCATTTCAAGGTACATTGTACGTCCTATTGGCCAGATTAGTGGCATTGAAATTTCTTGCATATATATGTCAATTATTGGATATATGTACTTGTTTAAGATATATGTTTTGCATGATTTTTTTTTTCTTGATAGTATTATGTTTATGACGGAAAACATAACCATATACGTTCATTATACAATGCTTGTTATACCTACATGTATTCTCGGAGTAAAAAAACAAGGCCCAATTTACCTACTTTATTTGATCAAGCAAGGACACAATCATTGAAATACATTTAGCTCTTGGTTTTGAATCTTGAAGTCCCTCATGTTCAAATAGAGTTTATTCTTAGTTTTTTCTTTGGATGTCCTTCATAGACCCTTCCTTTGTGAAGTTGGAAAAAGGGCTTATGATGATCTTTTATTGTATAATTGAATGCATTTTGAAGTATGCCGACATGATAAATGTAACTATTCAATGTTTTTTTGATGACGAGGGAACCACTCCCGTACGAGCGCCACTTTTGTGACCCCCACATGCAGTGTAAACCCCCGGGTGGACCCCCGACCCGTACAGGCTGCCCACCAAACTAGCCACATCGTTGGCCGGCCGACGCTATGGGCAATTAACTTCGGAGGATAGCTGGGAGTCGAACCCGTGCCCCCTCGCAAGGGGCTTGTGAGCCGCACTAGCCGAGCTAGTCCTCCCCGGCATAACTATTCAATGTTGTATCTTTGCATTTTTTGTTACATAAATTTAATCCAAGAAAATATGTTACTTAAACCTAGGATTTTGTGTTTTCCTACAACATACGTAGCACAATTGCACTGTCTACCAGTTTTATGATTATTGGTAACATGTGCTTCATGAAATAATTAAGAACATAATGGTCTTTCCATGTTATGATATCTTTTAAACTTTGATCAAGAAACCACCAATCTACTTCCATGGTTTTTTGTTTAATTAAAGGGTGTAGATATATTATCTATATGTATTAGATAGTTTTCTTTAGATATGTATTTCCATTTTTGTTTTGTACGAGCTATGTACTAAACCTTATGGTTCATGAAATCAAGAATGATAACTTTGTTGGTTTTATTTATATATATGTTGTGCGGTTTGATCCATTCAAGGGACAGGCATTCAAGTACTCTCACCATTTTCTTTCTAGTCATTAGGGATGAGAGTTCGGGTAATAAACTGTTCTCTGACATGACATACCATGGTCCCTATGATTGTAACCAAACATTTTGCATGACATTAAGTATCATAAGGTAGTCTTATTGGGAGAGGAAAGGAATGCATACATATACACTATGAAATATATATGTGAAATGTAGAGATGACATAGGAATACATTTTGACAACCTCTATAAATAGAAATTGAAAAAAATTCTCACCACAGTCCCCAACATCAACCAAGTTAATTAATATTCTTTTGTCTAAGTCATGGGAGAGATCCAAAAAAACACCTTTAATAATGAAATGCCAAAAACTTCCAATTTATGTTAACATAAATGTAAAGCTTCTCTTAACGAGATACTAGAAGAAGCATTATAATGATATATACATGGTAAGAAGATATGTATATATACCATGACCGTGAATAATGTCAATGGATCAACCATGCCCCATCTTCTAGAGGTACTTAAGGGCACAAAATATACACACATTAAAGTATAGATAACCCATGAAAGAATATATTTGTATATGCACTTGTACATTTTTTTTGCATTTGGCATCAATAGCTATGATGTTGATTTCTACCACAATACTACTACAGCTTAATATTTAGAAATTAAGAATCACAAGAAATAGGTCAGTGCCATTACAAGATAACTTCATGTATTGTTTTTTTACTATGTCAGTTGAAAAAGGTGAAACCAACTTAACATAAATATAGAGAAATTCATTTGTCGATAAACTTTAGGACAACAACACATAGATTCAATTTCCTAGAAACCTTCATTGGAATATTCATGTGATGCTCCCCACAAAATAATTTATTCTCCTCACAATAGCCTCTTATGTTGGTTTTGAAGGTTAAAGTGAAATGTATGTTCTTTATAAACATACTTAGTCCCTCCAATATAATTTATCCCTACAACTACCTTTTATGTCAATTTGTACTTAGATTGACACAAGATGTCTTGGATATTTAATTACAATATTTCCTTGATAAAATCTTTTACATTGATTATTTTACATAAACAACCCTAAAAGTTATGTATTCTTTGAAAAGATAAAGCTTCACTATTACGTTGGTTTGCTAGATAAAATCAACATCGTAAACCTTCACTATTACATTAATTTCATATGGATATCATTGCCAAAGAAAAACGTTTAGTGTGGTTTTGATTATGACATCAACTTATGAAGTGAAATTAATGTTGTAGGTCTATTAATAACACCCTTGAATTCTTTCTTCACCCATTTTATATGTCTCCATAAAATCCATGTTCATCCCTAACAATTTTGAACTTCATAACTAATGCCTCCTTCATCCCCCGATCACTAGCTCTGATGTCACGTCCACTCGCCGCATTCCATAGCTCATTGTACATTGCCACCACCACAAAAACTATTGATCCTATGGATTGTTAGTGTTGGCCTCCTCTATATCTTCTAGGAACTGTTGTCGTTCTTCTACTTATAACACCTCATTCATAACCTTAATTTTGATTGTATTGTTATGCAATTAATTTATGAAAAAAGGCTTGTTTGATAATTAATGTGCATTGTTTTATAAGTTAGGTTTCTTTGTAAATCTATCTTGAATAATGGATTTTGTGACTTACCCATTTTATTATATCAATAAAGGATAAAAAGGGAGAAGGATAAGAGAAAAACCCATAATAAGAAAAAAGTCAAAAAGAAAATGAGTAGTAATTGCATATGTCCAAGAATAATGTGAAATTCTCTAGAAAGTGGTATAGATGGCCACAATAGCATGGTTTTAGTTTCACATGACTCCTAGTAATAAGAAAAGCCGAAATAAAGAAAAAAGTAAGAAAAGAAAGAGAAAATATGTGTTTTAAGTACATAATATATGCCCTATAAGTGATTGACTTGCATATGAAGAAAAAGAGTTATTCTTTTCAAAATTTTGGCCCAAATTGTATCCATGAATAGATAATGTCTTTATGATATTTCCTTTGAATTTGGGAGCAAAAGGATTAGGAGATATCAATTTTTCTAGAATCCCTAAAGTGGAAATGATCACAAAAAATGTCACGATTTTTCCAAAATCATATTATCTTTTTAGGCCTTTTAATTTAATGCATGGAGTGATAGCCATTGGATCTAATATCCAATGGTGGCTGTATTGCAACCTACCTTGAGTAGGAGAAGGAATCTATAATAGAACTCTGACACTTTCAAGTCTGATTTCCCAACAATCTAATGCATGAGCACAATTGGAAACTTTTACATTAGCTTTGTGAGATCAAACCTGTTGGATCCTAGATGGGTGATTGGATGCTCTAGAGGGGGGGTGAATAGAGCTGAAAGCACTTACAAAAAATTCATTAAACCTTCAAAATATATGACAAGATAAGGTTGCTAAATAGGTAATTTGAGTGCAACTAAATCATGCATAGCAAGGATAAGAGAGATTGAACATGCACCAATTAGACAAGTTATTTAGAGTGGTTCCACACTTCAAACTAGAAGTGTGTCAGTCCACTTGCCTAGAGAGGTCAACCTCTAGGACTTCAAACAATTGCACTCTTATATTCATTAATAAGACATACAATACATGACCAACAAAGGACTTACCTATCCAATACAAAGAGTCTTCAACCTTACCAAGGACTTACCCACTTTGCAAGAGTCTTCGGCCTTCTCCAAGGACTTACCCACTCTAGCACAAGTCTTCAGCCTTGTAGGAATTACCCACTCTTCTTGGATCTTCCGCCTTTGGCTTCACCTTCACTCGGAGAAGCTTTCCACCAAGGACTTACCCACTTGAGCTTGAGTCTTTTGCCTTCTCCAAGGGCTTACCCACTCTATCTCCAAGTCTTCGGCCTTGATCTTCACCAAGGGACTCCTTCCCTTGTTCTTCTTCACCTCTCTTGGACAAGAGAAAGAACCTTCATCTTCAAGATAGCAAATGAGAGATGGGGAGGTGGTGGAAGTGAGAGCCTCACAAGATATACAAGTAGAAACTAGCTCTCTTACAAATCTCCTACTCACTCTAATGGATGTAGCAAGTGATTAAGCTTAGAAAGAGAGAGGAGGCTGTAGGAAGCACTCAACTATAGAATAGGAACCTCACAAAGAGTTTGCAATGAATGCTAAACCTTGGAATGAAGCCCAAGGGGTCCTATTTATAGCTGGGGATGCCTCTTGGCCTTTTGGGAACACTTATGAATGAAAACTAGCCATTTTGTTGCTTACAACAGATCTATTTTCACTTGTTGCAACTCCACAACGGCTAGAAACACTTTTATGCACTTTTCCGTACAGTGCAATCGGTCAAGTTTCTATGGGTGTAACTCGACCGATCAAGTAGCAGGCAAACCGATGTTCAAAGGATCGGTCGAGTTTGTCATGAGGAAACTCGACCGACCATTTCAACTGGAAATGGCCTACTAACCAATTGGTCGAGTTCTGTGAGTGCACAACTCGACCGATGCAATCTTCAGAAAATCGGCCAAGGTTGATCGGTCGAGTTTCAGGGTGGGAAACTCGACCGAACAAGTGCCTGTAATTGATTTTCAAAGTTGCATTAAAAGTGCTCTAATATTCAATCTAAGTGTTCCTGATATTTTTCTAAGCTTAATTACAAGTCATACAATCATTACAAGTGATTTACAACATGATTCTAATGGATATACATCATATTACAAAAACGTGCACTTGTATGACTTTGACTTGTCTTTTCTCCAATTTGAGATGCGCAAGTTAGGGCAATTGGAGTGTGTCTATACCTAATCTGAAATCACTCAAGTAGAAGCATTAGACACCAATATGTGGAATGGTTAGTCATCATCAAAACACAGGTTTAGTCAATTTAGACGTGAGTCAACATTGACCTAATTGACCTTGAGTCAACAAAACCAACCTTAACTACCCTAGATTTCACCCTATTTCATGGATTCTAGGATTTTCACCCAATCTCCACGAACTCTGATGTCATAGACATGTATAAATAGGGGCATGCAACCCCTCTACAAATGCACCGAGCAATTCTAGAGATCGCCCACACTCAACTAAGCTTTCCTCTACCACCAATTGCCCAAAACTACTTGGCCTTCACCTCTGTCTTCACAGTCAACTCACTAGAGACTCTCCTTCACTGTCCCAACATCCCAAACCATCTCATAAGCAATTGAGAGGTCCCCTAAGTTCATGGCATTCAGAAGAAGGTGCACGTATCTTTTCTTGAGGAAGTGGAGGTGGGAATCCCAGAGTCAACTTTCAGGTGCACTTGCGTGGCTCTACTATTCGTGAACCGAAGGAGGAAGATGATAGTCTGTGAAAGGAATATCTCTTGACTCCCCTATATAAAGATTCATTCTTTTATGTCTTTTTCCTCCCTTTCTTGCCTGCTTAGTGGACTCTACCATGCGGGAGGAAGCACTGCCATGGGACGAGCCCATTGGTTGGACATGGCCCCACTTGCACCACCAAAAAATGGATTAATGGCCTAGTTGGCAGCCCATTGTTGGTCCATACGAATTAAACTGAATAAAATCATAGTAAATTGTAGGATTATCCAAATGTTGCCAATAATATATGATTTTTACTTAGAAAATACAAGGATTTCAATAAAAACATAATCTTGTCCTGTATCTGCTTCCATTTTGAAAAGTGTTCAAAGTTGCTATCTTTAAAGTGATTAAATGGGTGAAAACTCTAATTATCGAGCATTAATGAATCTAATGAAATTATTTGATGTTATTCACAAAGATCGATTTGTTATGAATACCTTGGACTCACATGAACATCATAATCCAAGATTTGAAGGATTAGGGTTTCTTTTGTGATTAAGAGTACATTCAATGATGGAGTTAGGGTTTGGCAACTCAAAGAACATAAAAGTGTCAAAATACCTTTTTCTTTACCTCGTTAACCTTAATACGACTTAAATTAGAATACAAACTAGGAGGTTTCCATAAAATACATCTTTGGACTACAATCATGTGTATGACACCTAAAGTAGGGTTTGCAGACTAAGAGAGTGTAAAAAGGAAATAAATGGACTAATGAAGTTTTGAGGATAATAAAATCATAAGATGGACTTGATAATCTAACTTGGAACACACGTCAGTCCTATTAGTGGATCTTAGCATCATGTAGTGACACTTGGGTGTTATGCATGAATTTTAGGTTGACTTGCTTGGTTTCTTGTGTGATTAGTCCTAAAAATGAACTAATGAAGATTTGGACTTCAAGTGATTTTGAGATAGGTATGTGGATACATGTAACATTACTCGTTTAAGTCATACATCATTTTTTGAGGTTTTACCAGATTGATTGTAATTAAACTCTTGGATGAATTTTAATTCTTGCAATCTATAAAGTGATTATGACTATGACAACATATAAACATAACTAGCTCAGATCCTGGGCCTCCTCTGGAGATTTTAGATATTTATGGGAAAAATGACAATTTAGATCTTGGTCTACTATTTTTTGAGGTAGTATCAAAGGATCATCAAAGGTGCACCGTGTATGTGAGGTAGGACCAATATGTTATTGTCTATGTGAGGCAGTCTTTGTCCATTGCAAGGACAATACACTATGGGGTTTGATAGAGGATGGCTAGATGGGGATTGAGTAGTTATGATCAAAATGCTAATTCTTATTTGTTAAATAATAATTTGATGATTTATGTTGTTACAAATAGATGTAAATATTTTGTTTCCCCGACATACCAGTATAAGTTATTATACTGACAACATGTTTTGATTTATCAACATTTTAGGATAATATGGTATTATTCTGCAATTATGATGAAATAAGGATGGACATTGAAGAAGGCACCAAAAGCAAAGAACCAAAGTAACTAGTGGAGGATATAGTCAGAAGGTATATTTTTCTTGGGTGGAGCTTAAGAAACCATATTGTTTATAAACTTTTATGAACAATTTTTTATATCGTACCAAACATAGTTCATTTAGTAGAATTTATTAATTATTTTTTATTATGGGCAAAACCATAAGATTGTTTTTGGACAATGACTCCCAACTCTCTAACCTCCCTTAATTGGGGGTTGCTGGGGAGTGGGTCCATTACATTAGGTATCAGAGCATGGTTTTCCATTTAATCCCTAGTAATTATTAAATTTACAAATTTGGTATAGCCCAAAGGGAGTTCTTAGAGTGTTTTCCTTTGACAGAGGTGTCTGGAATGGACCACGGGTTGGGGGCTAGCAATATTTTACTATGCCCCGCTAGTCGGTTTACGAGGACTCTTGGACCCGTGTTTCTATTCTGGCCAAATTCGAGGATTTCATTCAGAATAAGATACCTCTAGGATATACTATCATCCCTTTTCTATCCCCTTTCACTTAACAAAACCTAAGTAAATAAAGTTTTCTCTCTCTCCACCTCCTCTAAGTACTGGGATTATGGATGATAAGGGTTAAGGTATCCTCCACCAAACAATAAAATTCATGTAAACAAGATATCATGGATATAAGTTATGAAACTATGGATAATGAAGTTTACTTACGTGAAACAATATGGCCCATGGAAAGAATGTCAATCGTGATGAATACCCTAGACTGAAACCCTTCCATAAGAAGAGTCCCTCTTCAGAGAAGAGAAGGTCCATGGAAGGTGAATCCTCCAAGAAAAGGAAAAGAGATGGTGAAGCCTCTAGAGAGAAAGTATCTGAGCCTAAATCCATCCCCTTCCACATCGCGGACCCCTATTATACCTGTCAGGTACATGGGAAACGAATTTCCTACCAACTTTATTTTGTTGGACATGAATGACTTTGATGTTTTAATTGGCATGGATTGGCTTTGCACCTATATGGCCCAAATAAACTATAGAGAGAAAAACATAGTAATAAAGAAATCTGACCATCGACCTTTGAGCATTAAAGGTAGGAAATATGCAACCACTATCTTGTATGTGTCATCCTTAAAAGTAGAACAAATGATAGACAAATGTTGTTAGACATTCCTTGCAATAGTTATAGAGCTAGAACCTAAGGTTCAACCCTTAGAGGACATAGAGGTAGTACATGACTATGTAGATGTGTTCCCAGATGATTTGCTTGAACTAACACCAGAGAGAGAGGTGGACTTCACAATAGAGTTAACTCCTTAAATGAACCCTATTTCTAGGATGCCTTATAGGATGGACCCCATTGAGTTGCTTGAGCTGAAAAAACAACTATAGGAATCTCTAGATAAAGGTTTCATTAGGCCTAGTACTTCACCATGGGGAGCTCCAGTCTTCTTTGTAAAGAAGAAAGATGGATCACTCTGCATGTGTATTGAGTACATAATGATAAATACAACTACAATCAAGACCAAGTATCCTTTACCTCATATAGACAACCTGTTTGACTAACTCAAGTCAGACTGAATCTTTTAAAAAAATTGACCTAAGGTTCGGGTATCACCAATTGCATGTCAAGAGCGAGGGCATCCCAAATACCATTTTCCTTACCCTCTATGGCCATTATGAGTTTTAGGTCATTCCGTTTGGACTGTCCAATGCCCCAAGTATTTTAATGAACCTCATGAACACTATGTTCCAACCCTTCCTTGACTCTTTCATTATAGTGTTCACAGATGACATCCTAGTTCATTTGATAACCTAAACCAACACAGAGACCATAGTGTTAAAGTCCTTGATATCCAGAGAAAGTGGAAGTTTTATGGGAAGTTCTCTAAATGTGATTTTTGGGTCAAACACATCATGTATCTTGGACACATCATCTCAAGAGGGACAATTTCAATAGATCCTACCAAGGTGTCCATTGTATGTGATTGGCCAACATCGAAGAACCTTTTTGAAATTCACACCTTATTAGGACTAGTCGGGTACTACTGATGGTTCATCAAACATTTCTCAAAGACCGCCTTACCCCTCATCAAGATCGCTTGTAAAGATGAAAAGTTCGCGTGGTCTGAGTTGTGTGAAGCTCGCTTTCTAGAGTTGAAGGAGAATCTAATCATGACACTTGTGTCGATTCTATCATTTAGCAATGAAGGTTTGATGATATTCACAGATGCATCCAAAATGGGGCTTGGATGTGTGCTAGAGTAGAATAAACATGTTGTTTCCTATGTCTCCTGACAACTTAAGCCAAATGAAGTAAACTATCCCACACATGATCTGGAGTTAGTTGCAATAATACATTCCCTAAAAGTATGGAGACACTATCTATATCATGCTACCTTTGCAGTCCTCACCGACCAAAAAAGTTTGAAGTACCTCCTGACTCAGAAAGACCTCAACCTAAGGAAGAGTCATTGGATGGAATATATGAAAGACTATGATTTCACCATTGCATACCACCGATGAAAGGCCAATTTAGTGGCAGACGCCCTCAGTTAGAAACAATTTAGGTGTGCAACTATGTTATCTACCCAGAGGAGGGATCTAGAAGAGTTTGCCAAAAGGAATCTACATCCATTATAAGACCGAACCATTTGGCTAACATTCAAATAAAACCAGACGTTTTCACTGAGTTAGTAATTGCCCAAATGGCTGGCCCAAATCTTGATGAAAGGTTTGCTGGAGAAACCTCAAACACACCTGTCAGTGGGTGTGGACTAAGGAATCTGATACAAAGGTCGTATTTGGTTCCAGAGGTGTCACCTATGAAAGTCATATTATGTAAGAGGCTCATGGTTCTAAGTATACTGTGCACCCTGGTACCACAAAAATGTTTAAAGACTTATAGTGATACTTTTATTTTCTTCGGATGAAGAGAGACATAGCGGCATATGTGGCCAGTTGTCTCACGTGCCAGATGGTGAAGGATGAACACCAACAACCTGGTGGGTTATTACAATTGATTGATATTATTGAGTGGAAATGGGACCATATCACCATGGATTTTATGGTGGGACTGCCAACCACAAAGAAAGGTCATGATGCTATATTTGTTTTGGTGGACTGCCGAACCAAGTCGACACACTTCCTTGCCTTAAAGATTACTAGAAAAGTGTCAGATTCTTATCTATACCTCAAAGGGGTCACATCTTCTGAAACACATTTTCACCCACATTGAAGTACAAGTCTGTCTGCTTTGCATCAACATGTGACTTCTGTCGATCATGGTCTCTCTTTAGCCTTTGCTTGATCAAAGTGACTTTATCAGCATATACATGAAGTTCCTCTAACCTCAACAAGGTTCTTTCACCAACATTATCCCAATGAAGTAGGGATCGACATGGCCTCCCATACAAGATTCATATGGAGGTGACCTAATACTAGCTTGATAGCTATTATTTAGGCAAACTCAGCTAAGGGTAAGAATTCTTCCCATGATCCACCCCAATCAACCACACATGCTCTCAATAGATCTTATAAGATCTAGATCATCCTTTCTAAGTGCCCACCATTCTGGGGATGGTAGGTTGTACTGAATTTCAACCTTGTTTTGAGTTCTTAATGCACTTGCTTCCATAAATTTGAGGTGAACTTAGGGTGATAATCATAAATATACGTAGGACCATTTGAGATTCTCGAATGGATCAGAGACGTAGCTCACCATGTATCCCTACCCCCACAATATAGTATGATGAATGATGTGTTCCATGTGTCCAATCTAAAGCACTATGTGAAAGATCCTAGTCATGTGTTAGCATTGAACCTATTGAGCTCCAGGGGAGCCTAACATATCCTGAGTCACCCCTGACAGTACTGGATACCAAGGTGAAAGAACTCATAAATAAAAAGATAGAGATGGTAGAGGTTCTTTGGAAACACCATGGAGAGGATGAAGCCACATGGGAGATGAAGACAGACATGAAACATCTTACCTTTATTTGCTTGAATTATTAGATAATTTTTTAGGACAAAATTATTATAAGTTGGGAAGGATGTTATGACCTCAATTTTTTATTGTATTGTTATGCAATTAATCCACAAAAAAGGGCTTGTTTGGAAATTGGTGTGCATTTTTTTATAAGTTGAGTTTCTATGCAAATCTGACATGAATAATGGATTTTGTGATTTTAATGGTTTATGAAATCAATAAAGGATAAGAAGGGAGAAGAATAAGAGAAATCCCATAATAAGAAATGCACAATAGGAAAATGAATAATAATTGCATATGTCTAAGAATAATGTGGAATTCTCTAGAAAGTGGCAGAGATGGACACAATTGGATGGTTTTGGTTTCACATGCCTCGTAATAACAAGGAAAGTTGAAATAAATAAATATAAAGAAAACAAAGAGAAAATATGTGTTTTAAGTACAGAGTATATACCCTATAAGTGAATGACTTGCATATTAAGAAAAAGAGTTATTACTTTGAAAATTTAGTCCCAAATTGTATCCAAGGCTAGATAATGTCTTTATGATATTTCCTTCAAAATTTGGAAGAAAAATGATTAAAGGATGAGAAGATATGCATTTTTCTAGAATCCCTAAAGTGGAAAGGTTCACAATAAATGTCACAATTTTTCCAAAATTAGATTATCTTATTTTGGCTTTTTTATTTTTGCACATGGAATGATAGCCATTGGATCTGAGATCCAATGGTGGCTCTGTCACCACCTATCTCCAGTAGGAGAAGGAACCATGAACAAAACTTTGACACTTTCCAATCTGATTTTCCAACAATGTAATGCATGAGAACAATTGGAAACTCTTCCATTAGCTTCTTGAGATCAAACGAACCTCACCTACCATATATTTCTTATAGTTTTGTAGCTTCTAGGAAAGTCACCCATTCTCCATGAACTCTGTTGTCGTAGCCATGTATAAATAGGGGCATATAACCCTCTCAAAACGCACCGAGCAATGCTAGAGATCGCCCACACTCTGCTAAGATTTCCACTACCACCAATTTCTTGAAACTACTCAACCTTAACCTTTGTCTTTTCTACCAACTCTCTAAAGATTCTCCTTCACCGTCCCACCATCCCAGACCATCTACAAAGAAATTGAGAGGTCCCCTGAGTTCATGTCACTCAAGTGAAGGTGTATCTTTACTTGAGGAAGAGGAGGCAGGAATCCCAGAGTCAACTCTTAGATTGACTCGCGAGGCTCTACTATTCATGAACCGAAGGAGGAAGATGATAGTCTGCAAAAAGAATATCTTGCCATCAATTCCCCTGTATAAAGGTTCTTCCTTTTATGTCTTAATCCTCCCTTTCTCACCTGCTTAGTGGACTCTACCATGAGGGAGAAAATGCCACCATGGCATGAGCCCATTGGCCGGGCCTGGCCCCGCTAGCGCCACCGAAAAATGGATCAATGGCCTAGTTGGCGGCCCACTATTGGTCCATATGATTTGACCTGAATAAAATCATAGTAAATCATAGGCTATCCTAAAGCAGCAAATAATATATAAGTTATACTTAAAAAATATAAGGATTTCAATAAAAATTTAATCTTGACATGCATCTGCTTCCAATTCGAAAAGTGTTCAAAGTTTCTATCTTTAAAGTGATTAAATGGGTTAAAACACTAGTTTTTGAGCATTAATGAATCTAACCAACTTAGTTGATGTTATTAGTCAATGATCATTTTGTTATGAACACCTTAGACTCATATGAACATCATAATCCAAGACTTGAATGATTAGGGTTTCTTTGTGATTAAGAGTACATTTAATGATGGAATTAGGGTTTGGCAACCCAAAGAACATAAAAGTGTCAAAATACAATGTTCTCTATCTCACTAACCCTAATATGACTTAAAATGGAATAAAGATTGGGACTTTTGCATAAAATATGTCTTTGGAGTACAATCATGTGTATGACACCTAAAGTAGGGTTTGTGGGCCAAGAGAGTGTAAAAAGGCAATAAATGAACTAGTGAAGATTTGAGGATAATGAAATCATAAGATGGACTTAATAACCTAACTTGGAGCTCGAGTCAGTCCTATTAGTGGATTTTAGAATCATGTAGTGACACATGGGTGTTATTCCTTAAATATCATGTTGATTTGCTTGGTTTCTTGTGTGGTTATTCTTATTTGGACTTCAAGTGCTTCTGAGATAGGTATGCAGATACGCCTAAGGTTACACGTTTTAGTTTCACACTATTTTTCGTGGTTTTACTTGATTTCTTGAAATTAAATGCTTGGATGAATTTTAATTCTTACAATCTATAAAGTGACTATGTCTGTCACAACATATAAACATAACTGGCTAATATCCTGGGCCTCCTCTAGAGCTTTCATATATTTATGGGAAAAATGATGATATAGATCGTAGTCTACCATCTTTTTGAGGTAGTATCAAAGGATCATCAAAGGTCCACATTCTATGTCAGGCAGGACCAATATGCTACCGTCTATGTGAGGTGGCCTTTCCTTCACTATAGGGACAATACCCTACGGGATCTGATAGAGGATGGCTAGATGAGGATTGAGTAGTTATGATCAAAATGCTAACTATGATTTGTTAAATAATAATTTGATGATCTAGGTTGTTACAAATAGATGCGAATATTTTTCCCCCACATACCAGTATAAATTGTATACTGACTGCATGTTTTGATTTGTCGACATTTTAGGATAATCTGCTATAATTACGCAATTATGCCGAGATAAGGACAAACATTGAAGAAGGCACCAAAAGTAAAGGCCAAAGTAATTATTAGAGGATATAGTCAGATGGTTTTTTTTGGGTGAAACTTCAAAACCCATATTTTTTATAAGCTTTTATGAACATATTTGTTTTATCTTTTACCAAACTTTGTTCGTATAGTAGAATTTATTAATTATTTTTTATTATGTAAAAAACAATAAGATCCTATTTTTGGGACAATGGCTCCCAGTTCTCTGACCTTCCTCAGTTGGGGGTTGTTGGGGAGTGGGGCCGTTACAAATTCCACCTCCTATATTCCTATTTCCACACCTCCTCTATACTCCTTTATACTTCTCTTTGTTGTCGGTTGCAATACTAATACTGCTAGTGCCTAGTGTTAGTCTTCTCCGTCATAAAGAAAATGATTTTTTTGTTTTTAATTCTTTGTGTAGAATTTTCTTCATTTATGAATATTTTTTATATCAATTGGTCATATACAGTTTCCCACTTTTTATATTATCTATTTATCTTTACTTTGTTTTTGCATTTCATTTCTTGTGCAATCAAAATTAATTTATAAATTCTTATATAATCTAACTAGAATTGAAAATACATGTATAATTATGTGTTTCATTTTTTGACATTCTATAATTTTGATGAAATGTTCCTTAATTAAATTATTTTGGGCGCATTATGTTGAATTTGAATTGGGTAACCACTCACACCTAATAATTAATATTCTGAATCAATATGTATATATCTATATCATATTAACTTTATTTATACTCAAGTTGATATAAATGCATTTACTTAAAATCTAAACCTTAAACCCAAAACCTTAAAACTCCTATTCCCTGAACCCTAAACCCTAATTATTAAATAGATATATTTTTTTGTCCTAGAAACCCATCCAAGATTTACTCATTTAGAAAAAATATGGTATAGTTTCATGTTTTAGACTGGTCTTGAACACTTAGTCTCACTTTGGATGTTAGTCTACAATACATATTTGTTTTTTAAGAATATTTTAACATTCATTTATTTATTTATTCTTAGGGTGCATATGTATGTGGGTATTTTTCCATCTATATCAATGTACTTGGAGAACTATGGTGAAATGTCATCAAAATATTCTTGAAAGAAAAATGAACATTTTATACCTAGTACTAAGATTAGGTTTTAAAGAATGGGATATGTGGTACACATTAACCAACAGGAATGCTAAAGACATATATCTTATTGGCCTAGAAACCCATCCAAGATTTATTCACTGTGAGTAAATTATGGACAGTCTTTGATTTGAGACCGTTCTTGAATACTAATTCTCACTTAGGAATATGTGTATATGTGTGTTTGGTTTTCAAGAATAATTTGGTAGTCATTTTCCTATTTATTCTCTGGGTACATATGTAGGTGGGTATTTGGCCATCACAATGGTGTAATTGAATATTTCGGGGAAGTAATGTTGAAATACTCTAAAAATCCAAACAAACATTACACACTTAGTAGTAAAATTAACTGTTCAAGTATGGGATAGGTGATACACATTCATCAACGTGAATGCTAAAGACATATATCTTTTTCCCTAGAAATTCGTCCAAGATTTACTCATTTGGAATATATCTTAGATAGTCCCCAATTTAAAACTACTCTTGAACACTTAATCTCACTTAGGATGTAAGTTTACAATGCATGCTTGGTTTTGTAGAATTTTGACAATCATTTCCCCAATTATCCTCTGGGTACATATGCATATGGTAATTTTCCCATCCACAATGGTGACTTGTAAAACTATGTGGAAATATTACCGAAATATTCTTGAAATAAAAACTCACATTGTGCACTTAATAGTGATATTTATTGCTCAAGAATGGGATATGTGGTACACATTCATCTATATGAATGCTAAATAAGATGTAGCAAATAATTTGAACCCAATTCCAACTTATATTATTTAGAATACTCATAGTAAAATAGGTTTATGGCTAGAATGAACTAATGTTATATTCCATTAAAAATCTATGCATTGAAGTGTTAAGTGGTTGTCTTGATTAGTTTACAATATATGCAAAAGAACATATGTGACAACTTGGAGATTGGTTCTATTGCCCTAGTAGGAATTGTAGTAACAAAGTGAAGGTTGAAACTCTTGAAAAAATTAAAAGTAATCTCATGTGAAATGGGATTATTTAAGGATACAAAAATGATATAGGCATAGAGAAATTCCTACGTTGAGATCAGTAGTAGAAGAAATAACGGACAATTTTCATGCGAATGAGAAAATTCCAAACAACATGGCTGATGTGATGCTAGAAAATTATGGGGTAAATCTTTGTAATCCACTTTCCTTATTTAGAAACATTGCATTTGATGTTGAGAAATTGTTGTAGTTAGGTTGTACTAAGTTTATGAGATTGAGTGGTATGTTGATATAGTATACCCTAAAGGATAAAAATTGTTGGAGTGAAAAAAACTTCCATGTATTTGTTGTCTTTATTAAAAGGCATTTCTTCCTAAAGGGAATGAACTTCAAATATCCAAACAAGAAACAATGAAAATGTTGTGTGAATGGAGGCTTTGAAGATACATGCATGCTCGAACAATTGTAGGTTATTTTAAAAGGACTATGTGGATTTGAAAGATTGTCCAAAATGTGGGGCATCAAGGTACAAAATGACAAATTTAGGTAAGATCAAGATTGACACTCCTACCAAGGTGATGCAAATCTGCCTATAATACAATGATTTTAGCAACTATTTTCTAATTTGGTAGACTGGTAGAATTTATCTTTGCATCAAAGGAAAATACAAATAATGAAAGGTTCCTACAACATATGTTTGATTCCCTACAATGGAATAAAATTGTTTTATCTTTTCATGTATGTGGTGACGAAGCAAGGGATTTAAAACATGGACATTGTATAGACGATGTGAATCCATAAGATAGATAAGAAGCCAACATATCATTTGGTCTATTATGATTACTGTATACAATCTTCCTCCTTGGTTGTCTATGAAAAATAAGTATGTCATCGTCAATCTGATATTAAGACAAAAACAACATGACAATGATATTAATGTTTAACTTGAACCTCTAATTTATGACTTAAAGTAAATGTAGGAAGCATACATTATGACTTATGATGTTTCATGCAAAGTGAAAATTTAAATGCAATGTTGTTTTCATAATTAATGATTTCCCAACATAAAATTTTTTTATGGATACATCCTAAAAGGAACCAAAGAATTCCCTATCTGAGGAAAAATATTAATTCAATACAAATAAACTATAGTGAGAATATTGTACATCTTGGTCATTGAATATTTCTCCCAAAACAACACCCTTAGTGAAGGTTGTACAAAGAATTTAATTTCTCAACTATGGAATAGAGAACCTATAAACTTATGCAAGGGGAGAATGTTTATGAAAATGTAAGATGCATTGTCATTTTTTTTTTGTAAAAGACCATGTAGTAGCACAAAATGTGATACATCTTCATTTAATAAGATATCAATATTTTGGGATCTTCTTTTTTGATGATTATGGATTGTATCAATGTCATGCATGTTGAAAAAAATGTATGTGAAAACATCATTGGTACTCTATTGAACATAAAGTTAAAATTAAAGATGACATTGAATCCAGAATGGACCTACGTGAATGATATAAGGAAATAATATGCAACAGAGGTTATCAGCAGTCACCACACATATGTACATCCTGCTTGTTACACTTTGTCTAGATAAGAGACACGATCTTTTTGTGAGTGTTTGATGAATCGTAAGGTACCAAAGGTATACTCTACCAATATCCACACATTAGTATCAATGAAAGATCTGAAGTTGATAGGTCCTAATTCTAATGATTTCCATGCACTAATGCAATATATGTTTTTTTGGCTACTTGATCTATATTGTCAAAGCATGAAAAGTTTGCAATCACCAAGCTTTGTATTTTCTTCAACACTTTATGAAACAAAGTGTTTAATGGTGAGAATATTGATAAGTTATAAAGAGAAGCAATCATTACCTTGTGCTAGTCTGATAAGAAATTTCCTTCTTCATTCTTTGATATCATGGTAGATCTCGTTGTCGATTTGACTAGGGAAATGAAGATGCTAGTTTCACTTTTCATGCATTTGATATATCCTTTTGAATGGTACATGAATGGTTTTAAAGGTGATGCTTGTAATTGTTATATCATATTGAAGGTTGCATTATTGGGAGTCATGTGGCTATGGAAGTAATGGAATGATTTTTTGAGTTGTAGTGAAACTCTAGAACATGCAAAGTACCATCACACTGAAGCTTATTCTTGAAAAGGTAATGTAGGGACAAAAGTGAAAGGAATTACTTTTGTTTGTTACTTTCATACCACAAAACACACAAATTTTATCAAAAGAAAATATACATAATTCAGTTCAATGTGGCTTGTTTGAACCATAATAGAGCATCCATTAGGTATTTTGAAGATAAAACCTTCTTTAAACTATCTCAAACACCAAAGGATCTAGATGAGAATTTCAAATGGCTCATCTTAAACAAAAAATATATGTTGTATATTATGAAATGTTTGACATAGATAGATTTTCATACTACAAAAATTGTCAAGGTTATAAGAGTTTCATATAAAATAGTGGGGTCACCCTCCAAGCGTATTCCTTATTTTTTCCTACTGCAAAGGTTTGGATTTCACAAGAAGTTATGATGTCATATTATGGTGTTATTGAATACATATGAAAATTTGACTACACATAGTTCATAGTTCCCGTCTTTAAGTGTAATTGGGTTGGTAACAAAAAAGAGTTATTGTGGATTAGTTGGGCTACACATAAGTGAATTATGTAAATATTGTCGAGTGGTAGTAGCTATTCATAATGGTATCATAGCCAAAGAAAGTATTCTATGTGGATGACCCTACAAATAAATAATGGCCTATCATTCTTCATGAGAACAAATAGTTTATTGCAAATCATATAAATGAAGAAGAGTACAACAGAAAGTATGAAGATTGCAAACTATTCTCATTAGTCTTGCTAAGTATATATTATGAATCTAGCACCAACAAATACTATATGTGTCAAGATCGCACAAAATGAATTGAAGTTGATAAGTTATCCAATCAGTACTAGAGGGATGCCATTTATAGTGCAAACAATACATTTTGTTTGATGCAAAATATTTTGCATATTTCTTGATATTTATGTGTGTTTTATGTACTATATGTGCATGTTTCTAACATGAGTTACTTATTCACTGTTTTGTAGATTTTTGTAGCATGACTTTTGATCATGAGAATTTTGAGCATTGGGAGGATGTTGAGCTAAGTGATCAGAATATTGGGCACCATGAGTAGGAGGTCATTGAAGAAGCTACTAATAAGTCTACTATCTCACACACAAGTGGTTTCACACTCATGCGTAGGTTAACTTCTCTTAAGGACAAAGGTGAATAAGGTGGCCATTCATTTTGATGCTAATGGAAATTTTGTAGGGAAGCATCCTACTTTTAGGCACTGTTACGGTGTACTGCTCACAACACAGTTCCAATAGTCACAAACTTTTGATATAAAGGTGATGGTGCTATTAAAGACCTCATTTTCTAGAAGGACATAGTTGTGTGTTATATTCATTTATACAAAGTTTATTAATATCTTCTTAGTCTTTTGTTTATCATTTTAAAAATAGTATAACTACTTATATTTGTCATTTTAAAAATAGTATACTACTTTTGTAGGGTTTTTTTACCTTGAGAAAAACGTTCATAAAAACAATTCTACAATGTTATTGGATGTGGACGAATTTGAAGACTAATCCGACAAGACAATACATAAATAGTGACATGAGAAAGAATGTTGCCATTGAGAAATAGAACTACCTTGATGCTGTTGTCATGGAGTAGTTTTGTGATTTGAGGAAATCTAATGAGCTCATGATATTAAATAATTTAATATACACTATGATTAATTAGATTAGTACAAGGTATTAAGTAATTAACATATCTTTTAGATTAACCAAACTACACATAAGGCTAAAAAAGAAAGGCATGCAAAGAATGTGCACGACCATCGGTCGGGTTCTAGTGAATATATTGCTCTTCACCAACACATTGAAGAAGTGCAATTGTCAAGGGAAGACTCCAACATAGCTCCATGCATGCATCCACTACTATGATGTGAAGAGTGGATATATGCTTGAAAAAATAACTCAAGACAAATTCCCCACCTCGAAACTGGTGAGGTGGCTAAAAATGGTAATTTTTAGCTCTCAAAAATCCTTTTTTGTCATCTTGATAGTTAGATTTTATTAAATAGTTCCATTAATGATGATTAGATGGAGATCCATGATTAAAGAAAATAAGGAAAATTTGTCTATGAGGGTCGAAATTATGACTTGATAGTTTCTCTTGGTACTCAAGACCGTTGTAGGGGCATAGGATGGTGTTGGATGGTAAACATATTTTGGTTCTATAGAATGTCTATGATGATCATTCAAGAGAAGCGGTATGTACTGGGAGGAGATTTATGGGCTAATACAACAAATAATACAAGAAGTAATGAGAGCTTTTCAACCATATCAATATCAATTAGATTGTGCGCTGCTCTTCTAAAGAGGTACACAATGGTAATTGGGAGTAGTCCCATAGAACTGCAAGGTTCTTCCAATGATGTAAGGCTCTTTCTGACATAATTCCAACCCAATATATATAGACTGTGTTACTTACATATACAATACTATGCAAAATTATATGTGGCTATAAAGTGTCATCTTGTAGATTATGATCCTACATTAATGGTCGTGGATGATAGAGAGGTTTTGACATATTGCATTGTGCTCCACTAGATAATGATGTGGTATGTGTGACTCCCCAACTCGTCTATATGAAATACACACCACCATTGATTTATCACCAAGAATACAATATACTAGCAGAAGTAGAAAGAGGATTTATTGGGTGACACAAAAAATTTGGTTGTTTATGGGATGATATATGCTTGATTTGTTTGCCAATGTCTTTTTATTACTTTTATTTATGTTTGCAATTGATATAAGAATAGTTCTTGAAACCAATACTTAAGAAGCCCCCTACATTTCCTCCTCCAAATATTCTTGTACCTACTATGATTATGCAAGCTATTTACTAGAGAACACTGTATGACAAGATCGTGTCACTAATGACTCTGTTTAGCATATTAAGGAGCTATTTGGACATGAATGGCTAAGTTCCTCCATAACAAAAGTTTTTATATCGTGACATAATATGGCTAGATACCTCCTTCAATGTGAATATATATATATATATATATATATATATTGAATTGTTGTTCCTATATTAAACCATTACTTATGTTCGCACATCTAATTCTATTCTAAAACTAGAACATTTGAATTTGTCAATATGACATTCATGAATCCTTCCCTAATTAGCTGTTTAGATGGAGAAAAGACAACTATTTTTATTTATTTCTCTAATGCATTCAAGTATTTTATTAGTGAAGGAAGAGACATGATTTAGCCTCCTTTAAATGTTAGGAAGGTTTTCATTAATTCACTTGTAATTTTAACCTACGTATTACCTTTATTCACCAGGAACTTAAATTTTTTCCTTGTTTTTATTCAACAATAGACATTGGAAATTGTTGGTGATCGTCCCATGCATGCTAATGTTGTTTTATCTTGACCCATTGGATAATAATTTGATGGGAAAAGGATATCACCTTTAATTCCCTTTTTTAGAGTTAATTTAATTTTTTTATCCATCAATAAAATTATTAATAACTACATTATAATATAACTAATTAATCATGCAACATGTATTACTTTAATATATTGGGGAATAAAAAAATTTTGTGAGGTCGGATGAGTTGTAGATAGATAGAAAAATTCAATATCCTAGAGGAGTGTTAAAGTAGTTTTGTGAGTCCAAATCTAATGCCAACTCTGATTTTTTTTATACATTAATGTCTCGTAGTGTTGTGAATTTGTAGTACTCTAGACAACATTATGGTTGGAAATGTCAATTCTATGTGATGATATATATAGATTTCATTATCAGAACAACATCATAGGACATCCAAAATATACAAAAGGTAATATAGACTTCGATCAAAAGTTTACAATTTAATTTGAATTATAAATATTTTATATAATATGATTGTATGATTTATATCATTATTATTGTAAACACCCAACATCTTTTTGTAGGAGACACACTAGATGTGTCACCAAAGTTGTGCTAAGAGCTTCTTAGTTGGTGTTTATTTTGAATTTGGTTGGGATTGATCATGTATAAAACATTGAATCTGATTGTTTATGTCATTATATATTTAGATCCATAAGTAAAACTTTGTATTTGAATTTACATTATAATGAGTACAATGAGTTCAGAATTTAATTTAACTGAGAAATTAAAGTTGTGAATGTAAATATACAAGTGAATTGTGCATGTAAGTGCATTGTGAAGATATGTGTACAAAGGCAATCGTGCAGTTGAATATGTTGATGTGAATTTAGATGTATAGATATATGTGTTTGTTGTTACATGTTTATGAGGTTGTACACAACCTTTTTTTAAGCTGAATATAGTGTAAAAAATGTAGGCTATTTACTATAACATGCTCTTCTTCCTGCTGGATAGAAAGACAACAAGTTTGTAGACCTATTATCTAAAAAATACATATCAAAACTTCAATGATTATGAAAAAGATGACTATGAAATGTTGTGGCACGAGTTTGCATCACAAAATTGATGTTATAGAACAATGTTATCAATAAACTTTTGAACTAATGAGCCATCCTACTATGCCATTTTCTAGTAAATAAATTGACGTTAAAGATTTGTGATGTCTGTTTCATAGCAAACCAGTGACACTGAGAATGTTTCAACAATCTAAACTTCATCTTCCTACTAAGTTTTTCCAGAATCCGACACTGTAACTATGTAAGCATCCATTTTGCAGACAAAATTGACATGACAAACCCCCTATTCATACAAAATTTACTACTAGGAAAGTCATTCATGACAATTTTTACTTACTTAGACTTCGATTTTGGTAACCATATCAAGTGTTCTATGTTAGTTTCTTCTTTCACTAGAAACCAACATTTTACCCTTCGAACATAAGTTCTTCCTGCCTTATATTCACCTTATAACTGACATTGGGGCCCTTATTTAATCAGGGTTAAAAGCCAACTGTGTGCTAGTGATATCTCAAAGATGGACACATGGTCTGATGTAATATGTATAATTTCAAGTGACTCCATCATCATGATTTTGATGATAACCTTCAAAATTGGAGAACGTTGACCTTTATGGTGTACTTATAACACTCACATCTCTACTTATAACAATGGATGCAAAAGAAATCAAATTTTGTTATTATGGATCAACAAGCACCATCACGAGTCTAGTTACAATCCATGGAAGTACATTTTTCATAAATGATTAATCTATCAAAAAATTTATGAAATAAACAAGTTTATTACCCCCACAGTGATGGTAGTTTATGTGCTTACACAAATAGTAAACAACAAAAAAAAATCTCATGTATCTTCTTGCACCGATATGTTACATCTATAGAAAAATATAAATGTGTTTGGGTAAATGAAAAATAATTAATAAACTACTTCTAAAACCGCTTTGAATAATTGGGAAACAACTAATACACTACTTATTAAAACACTTTAAGATCACTTTCCCATTAAACATGTTAATTTAAAGATAATTAGGACTCACAAGATACATAAGAAAAAGAGCACCCAAAATGATTAAGATCTCGTTGAGGAATCTTCTCTTCTAATGCTCTAAGGAATATGTACAAACTAAAGGTACCTTCTTCACCATTTTAGAGAAAACATATCATTTTTGGAAAGGTGAATGTATTTGTAATGATTTTATTTTGTTTTAAATTATAATAAAATCCATCATTTCTAATAGTCATATGTTTATATTTTTTCTAGGAATCACTAACAAAAAAGTAGAATACTGGTGGAACTCAAAACATCACCCTATCGAAGCATAATTCTTTTTTTCTTTAAATAGTCAAACATTATCATTAAATAATTATAGAAGGAATATATATACATGTCATATAATGAACTTTATTTCTGAATTATGCTCTTTGCAAGCTAGGTGATACATATATAAGATCCCATTTACTAGTTATTAACTGCCTTCTTTTTTTTTGTAGAACTAGAGAGATTTAATTCATCCCGCTCTCTAGCGCAGGCCAAATAAGGGTTAAGTTGACATTAATGTCTACATTAAGCCAGTAAGGCTTATTGAAAGCAAAATAGCAAGGAACAAAATTGTTAACTGTGTGTTTTGCTATGCCATCAACCACACTGTTCAGACTCCTAGGGACATAGAACAATAGGAGCTGGTTGAGGGTGGACTTTAGGTGTTGAAATTGTCTCCAATGTGGTAGGAGAAGAGTCGAGGTAGGGGACTCTTTATTTAGCAGAATGACTGCCTACTTAGAATCCGATAACAGTAGGGAATTGTGGATCTGTCTGTCCTTGCACAGCTTGCCTGCAGCTAGAATAGCTTGTGTCTCTGCCTCCAGAACCAAGACCGAGTGGAACGGGACGCCCTCTCCATAGAAGCTTTGTCCAGAGCTATCCACAGCATGTGTACCGATGGCAGCTTTGCGGGAGGCAGCATGGAAGGTGGCGTCAGCAAAAATGATAGCATCAAAGTAATTGACCATCACATGCTCCGGCTCGGTATGCAGCCTGCTTCGAGTTTCTGGGTGCGGAATGCTACGGATCGATGCAGTGCGTTCTTTGATGAACGCAATGCTAGACTGTGCATTAGGACGGTGGTTGTTATGAACTTTATCATTGCGAGCTTACCATATGTGCCATCATGCGACAGACAGTTGAACCACGAGCTCGGGGTTCTTATTTGGTTTGATGATAGTTTTGATCCAGGCATCTTCGTCGAGACTGTTAAACTGATCCGGAATTGGGAGGCCAGCCCAAATATCTCGGACATGCGTACAATCTCTAAAGCAATGTAATAGGGTCTCCGAGCTGTTGTTGCACAGAGGACAAGTACTGTCATAGATCAAGTGCCTGCGTAGCTTCTCCATATTGGTAAGTAGAGCACGGTGTTGTAGAAGCCAGAGGAAGATACGAATGCGCTCCGGTAGATGACTCTTCCAGATGCTGGTCCACTCGCCTTGAACAGCAATAGACTTGCCAATACGGGCCGCCGCATAAGCAGATTTTACTGAGAAGTTTCCATCTTCCACGTGGGGCATCGCCCATGTGTCCGGTGTAGGAGATGCGACAGGAGCAGGTATGAATTTGATAAGGTGCCAGACCGCTGGTGGGAGGAAAGCGTGGACAAAGCTCATATCCCACCCACCATCGTCCAGCCTCATAGAGCTGACTCTAAGGTCCCTAAGATCATCTGGTATGCGCCAGGATGGGTCGTATTCATTAACAGTTTTGCCAAGAATCCATCTATCTGACCAGACATTCGTGTCAGAACCAGAGTGGATGATTCTGCTGCATGACGTCGTTAAGCTTTCCATGTTCCTCTTGATGAAGGCCCAGGCTGAAGAACAAGGGTTTTTACTGATACGATCGTCGAGGATGTATTTGTCTCTCATCACCTGAACCCATAGAGTTGAGCCCCGATTAATGAAAGTCCAGACATTCTTCATCATAAGAGAGGTGTTTTGGTCACGAGCATCCTTGATGCCAAGCCCCCCCTCGTCCTTTGGAGCAGTGATCTTAGGCCAGGATACCAGCGAGAGTTTATGATTCTCTCTCCCACCAGACCATATAAATTGTTTAACCTGCCGGTTGATAGCATCACATAGCGTTGGAGAAAGACGTACTGTTTGCATGGCATAGGAGGGAATTGCCTGCAACGTAGATTTAGCAAGCGTGATTCTCCCTGCAAGCGAAAGGTGGCGGGCTGACCAAGCCGTCATCCTCTCTTTTATGGTCGTACTAATCTGTTGGCGAGTTTCTTTATTAATGCGGTGGTGAAGGATTGGCACGCCAAGATAACGGCCTAAATCATCAGTGTGCTCAATGCCCAAACGACTACAGAAGGCTCTCTTTTCAGCTCTTGTGGTATTGGCTGAGAAGAAGCATCTGGATTTTCTGTTTGATACAACTTGGCCGGAGATAGTAGTAAAATCCTGGAGGGTCTTCAAGATTATATCTGCTTGCTTAACATCCGCTTCTGCCATGAGAATGATGTCATCCGCAAACATGATATGGGAAATCGATATGCCATTGCGTGACAGCACAATAGGTTTCCATTTAGCATCTTGGACAACAAGGTTGATGGACTGTGAGAGACGTTCCATACATAGGACAAACAGATAAGGGCTTAGCGGGTCACCCTGACGAACGCCTTGGGTGGACTTGAAAGCTTCGAGAGGTATACCTTCCCAGAGAATAGAGGTGCTCCCACCCGAAATGATGTTTGAAATCAACTTGACAGTAATGTCAGGGAGATGTAATCTTTTTAAAGTGTCTATGATAAATGACCAGCGCATTTTATCAAAGGCTTTGGCCAAGTCGAGCTTGATGCACACCCATTTCTTCCTCCCAGTTTTGTTCTTCATAGAATGAATGACCTCTTGGACTAACATGATGTTATCACTGATTTGTCTCCCCGGAATGAAGCTAGTTTGAGTTACTGAGATCCATCTTTTGAGATGAGGCTTGAGACTCTCAGTGATGATCTTTGAGATTAATTTGAAGCAGTTGTTGTTCAGTGAGATTGGGCGCAAGTCGGAGCACCGTTGGGGGTGACTTGTCTTTGGGATGAGGACCATGTACGAGTCTGCCAGACCTTTGCCGATGTGTCCGGTGTTGAAAGCGTGTTGTACAGTGCTGATGACAGAGGCACCAACTGTCCTCTAGTGGGATTGTAGAAAATCCATATAGCTTCCGTCTGGGCCTGGCGCCTTTGAGGGTGGCATAAGATGGACTGTATCGATGATCTCCTTCGGGCTCGGCGATCTGGCGATGAAGTTGAGATTCTGGGGCGTGACACGGTAGAATTGGCCCGCGTAAGCAGCAAGGAAGCATGGTGGAGTTTTTGGTGCAGCGTCCGTGGTCATAAGCTCATCGAAGAAGTCCCGGATAAGTTGCTTGAGAGCGCTCGTGTCTTCCACCCAAACACCTTGGCCGTCTCGAAGCCTGTGGATTTCCGTGAAGTGTCGTCGTGCTTTGACATACGATTGAAAGAATTTGGTGTTGGCATCCCCATGTTGTAGCCACTGAATATGAGACTTTTGATGCCAATCTTGTTCCTCACACAGGAGCAATTGGCTGTATTGTTCTTGCAGAGAAACAGAAAGCAGGTCGTTAGCAATGCTAGGGTTCAAGGTGGAAGTTACCTGGCAGCGATCAATTGGGCGAGCAGCCTTAATTTTGCTTTGTGTGTCTTGCAGATGTGAGATTTCTCCCATTTGAGGGCTACATTTTAAAGGGTAAGGTGTTGTTCCACTGTGGTAAGATCTACTCGCAGAAGTCCTTATTGGCCGCCCAACTAGCTTTAGTTTTAAAGACAATCCCCGGACTACGCCGATGGCTTGAGCTGGACAGAAGAATGGGATTATGGTCCGAATACAGCCTTGGCAGCACAGTAGACTGGTATCCCCCGTCAGTAGATAACCATTCATCATTGGCGATAACACGGTCAAGCTTCTCGAGAAGGTTACGCTTTTTGAAAGTGTAGAAATGACCTTCCATACGGGTTTCAGACAACCCAGTACTGATCAGCATGTCTTTGAAGAGGGCACTGTTGCGGTGGTCGAAGCTCCGCCCTCCTTTCTTTTCAGATATGTCCAACATTGAGTTGAAATCGCCCACAAGTGCCCAGGCATCGGAGACGGCTGGGGCAATCTCCAGGAGTCTCTGCCACAGCAGACGACGCTTGGTAGGGTTTGGACTCCCATAGACGAAGGTCATATACCAAGCTCCATTGATCCTGCAGTGAATAAATTGTCGGTGGTTGAAAATAATTTCTACAGCGCAGCTAGCATCATTCCATAGCACCCAGATTCCACCTAAGAAGCCAATGGCTTCCACTCTATGCGATGAGCTATAACCGAGCTTGTTAATAATTGTAGTGGCTAAAGTACCGCTACACCTAGGTTCAATTAAAACTAGGATATGCAGTTTATAGAGACGCTTGTATTTAGAAAGAAGACGGATTTTATCCTTAGATCGAGCTCCACGGATATTCCAACAGATAATATTAACCATTATGTAAGTCTGTTGTTGAGGATAAGAAGATACTTAATGGATTGCCGCACAGAGGCCTAGAACTTGGTTGTTACCATCTGCACCTGCGGCATCGCTGGTGCTATTGACAACAGAGTCCTCCATGACTTCATTTTCATCCCCGAAATTCAGCTGTTTCTTGGGTTGTGAGGTACTCACATTTTCCACCATTTGGGCTAACTTGCCTTTCTTCCTCTCCCGTCCAGGGCTGACCATCACATTCTGGTAGATTACCCTTCTGTTACGAAGGATAACTCCCTGGCCACCCGCATTGCTGCCCCACTGGAAGCCGTCAGTGGGTTGGGTGGGAATGGTAGGGGGTGGGGCGCCTTGAAAGCAGAAGATATCACCGGCGTTTGGGGCTGCTTGCCTGCCCTACGAGACCTGATTGTCTACGAGGGTCACAACAGAGATGTTCTCGACATCTGGCTTCATGGAACTTTGCTGCTTCGGAGCGGAGTTCTTCTTTTTGTTTTGCGGCTTATGACGGTTTCCCAACCGGAATCTGTCCCCTCGGTTCCAGTTCCAGTTGAATTGGCTTCTACGCTCTTTGTTATGTTGCTAGGCTCCTTCCCCGTTGGTTGTACCGACTTAGCTGCCGTGGGGTTCTTAGCAGATGGGGGTACATCCTTTTTAGGTTGTGTGTGCCGCATAGGTTTCCGTGCATGCATTGTAGCGGTGTAGGTGATCGGCGCGATGGGCGCAGTGGTGGATGCGGAGGCTTCCTGAGGAACGAATGGCTGGACAAAGGTGCATTCCTTGTCTACGTGACCCACCCTTCCACAACGCATGCAAAGAGATGTGAGATTCTCATATTCGAGACGATAGTGCATGCCATTGAGAAGGACTGCCGGTAGCAACGGAAGAGTCGTGTCCACCTCCACAGCTAGCCTCGCAAACTTCCCGTGATCTCCTGTTGTGGTTGTTGTATCGATCTTGATTGTTTTCCCCACGAGGTCTCCGATGCAAGATAACAACTGGTTTTGATAGAGAAAGATGGGGAGGTCGGCCACGCGAAGCCAAGCAACGAACTTTCGCGGGATCGGGTCGGAAGGTTGGAAGTTCGGCGACCAGGACTGAACAGAAAGGTAATTCCCAAAGATAACCCAGGGTCCTCCGGTCATAGCCTTGACGAAGTCCTCCTGGTTACCAAGTTGAATGATATAGTATCCTTTTTCAAGGTCGATGGCTCGGAAAGTATCTGACGGTGCCCAGAGCACAGATAGACGGCTGACTAGAGTATGGAAGCCGATATTTCCGCCCAGGAGCTTAACGATGACGGCATACTTCCACGGCTCGAGGAGCGGTGGAAGGGAGGCGGGGTTTATCGTGATGGCCGGCAGAGCACCGCTCTTATTGACAGCAATGTCTACCGCCTTCAGGGTATCCAGAGAGATCGTTGGAACAACATCAGAGACTTTTCTCCCTAACATGGCGTCTCTAAAACTGCGAGGGTTTTGTTTCTGTGGGTCTTCCCTATCAACGATACCGTCAGTCTCAGTTGTAACGAGGGACTGGTCACGTTGATCAACGTTTTCCACCGGCGGACTGTGTCCACAGCCCCCCTATCGCCAGATCTTCCTCCTCTTCCACGCGATGCAGCACCGCCGCTGGCAAACCCTAGCGGAGCAGACATCTCAATTGTCTTGCACTTTTCAATAGTTATTAATTGCCTTCAATTACATAAAAAAATCTATTTGTCATTTTTTTGTAAGTATGACCAATAAAGTATTTAATACCATGACTGGTTAGAATATTGGAGTATGTCTTAAGGGGGATGAAAATATAATGATCCCCATGAAGATGACAAATACTATTATAAGATTGATGAGTTGCTAAATTCATAATATCGATACTCCACAAAAATATGCAAGTCTCACAAATTTTGTGAATCCATAGCAGGTAATTTTCTTGTATTCGTGATATAGATGATTTAATGTTGAGGTCTGAACTACTCTCTATTGATGGTTAAATCTATAGTTATATTATGAGACTCGTATTCTAGTAATTATCCACATGAGATACATATTATTGACCACAACAAAAATTTAAGAATATCACTATTTTCTTAAAACAAAGGCTATAAATTACCTCAACACATAATAACATTTTCTACCTTCACTCTCTTTTCCTTTTTTTCATATAGGAAACATAATATATATAAAAAATAAGTGAGCTACGATGACATTTTTCTTCTTAGTTTCTTCAGCATCATAACAATCATCTTCAAGATCTCAGGTTTAGTGTACTTTGTCTGTTATTTGCATACATGGTTCATATATTCTTATTTTTATTTCATGTCACAATATTTTTCCCTTTCTAACATATTTTAATAAAAATTATGGACAAGTTTTGATGCATCAAAATTTTCATCATAGGTATTTAAATGGTAGATGTCACATCTCTCTTTTCATAGTTTATAATTTATTATTCAACATTAAATTTATATGATACTCATTCAATATTTAAGTATCCTCTATGATTTTTTTAATGCTAGCCTTATTAGTCATGACCTTTCACTTTTTTAAGTTTTGTTATATATGTATAAACTGATTTTGACTAAGACAAGAAAACAATTTGGATGGAAAATGATAGAAGAAAGCCTAAGGATATAAGAAATAATATGTGACTCAATGTATAAACACCATCAATTTTCCATAGATCGTTGATAAGATGGAATAATTGGCTATTTATAACCAATCTAACTCATGATTTCCTACAAACCATGACAATGTGAGAAAATTAGCATAAAAGACATCAGCATATATTTGTTTAGTGTATAACTATTCCTCTTGAGAAAGATAATGAGGTTTATAATAAAGTTGGTGTTATTACATAGCACATTGTGTGTTCGGGTTGGTCCATCATGGGTCTTAGATGATAGATTGTGATAATATAGGCTAAGAAAACAAGGTAAGTTAATTTCAAGGTTCTACTATACAAAATATAGTCATACATTATTGATCCTCACTGTGATTAGTGAAGTTGCTTATGATAATTTTTTTGTATATATTTAGGAGGATCACATAGTATGAACAAATGAATAGGCTTAAATTCCACAAATGATGCTATCTGAAGATTATGGATGTCTTTATGGTAATTGGAAGTCTATTCATAGGTATATTAGGAAAATACAATGCTTACTAGCTAGACCATGAAACTAAATCCATATAGTAGAAGTTGAATTTACACAATTACAAGTATTTTATAGACTTCAAGGATGTATGATTATCAAATTTGTGTGTTTTGAGTCTAGAAAACTATAGAAATAGAGTCTTTGATATTTTCTTTTCAATCATGAACTATGTGTGCATCATATGAAATACTAGTAAAGAACAACTCAGTCATTTTTATCTATTGTCAAACTGCTTAAGATGTCTCATATATATTTTTTGTCAGGTATGGACTATCTTACAAGAAGCAGAAGCATAAAAAATGCATCATTTCATAAATTAATCTGATTAATTCTCATGCATGAAATATTATATGAATATGGTTTAGCCCTTCAGGCATGCTCACTCTACCCATTTAAACCATAAGATGCCTCTTTTTTGCATTATAATCAAGTCCGTGAGAGTCCATAAGACATATGTGAAAAAAAACTTTCATGTATCTTTAATTTATTTAGTATAATTAATATTTAATAATCAAAACCTACAATGTGATGCATCTTTTTTTTTCCAATTGTTATTATATTCAACATATACATCTTTTTTGTGTAACTGTATATATCTTTTTGTAATGTGTGGTAATGTTAAAAAACTAATTGGTATCAAATATTTGTTTACTTTATATTTACTAAGATTTATAATAAATATATTTATATCTTGAAATGAATGCATAATTGCTTTGAATATACATGCTAAACAACACAATTAATTTGTCACCCTACATTGATGTATACAATTTTTTGTAATGATGTAATTTCTTGTTTATGCATACTTCTGTAACAAAAAAAATGATATGGTAATGTATATTAATTGAAACTACTAAATGCTACCAAGTATGGTTTAATGATGATTTTGGTGCTTTTTTAAGTGTTACTTTTGAATAGATTTACATGAGATAATATGTAAATGACAAAGGTCTTGTTCATAAATCAATATTTTTGGACATATACTTATGATGTATGTTAATTATCTCCACATATACAAGAAAACATCTACACTATTATAGGTTATCTTTTTTCTCAATTTGGAAAGCCTAAGGAATATATAGCATGTTAATAAAAGTCATAGTTTATTAGAATCATTGTAATTCAAAGTAACCTATAAACATTAAATGATATATCACCATATCATTTCATTATGATAAGGAAGAAGGTATGCCACCAATGACTATTACAGATATATTGATGACAACATATGAGGGTTCTGTAGATGAATATTTTATAATTGTATGTACTTCAACAACATCAACTGTATGCTTTAAATTTGTGCACCTTTTTATTCAAAGTATTAGTTATTCTTGTAAAAAGCCTATTCCATTGTGAAATGATATTACTCATACCATACATGTTTTCACATATATGAAATATAGTATTCCTTTAATGTTTAAGGAAAGCATTGAAACCAAAAATAAAATGGCTCATGTTTGCCTATTTTGAATTGTTTAACTCTACAATCATAGTGTTTATATTTAACAATGTAATTTGATTTATCTTTATTGATAAGAAACCAACTCATGCATGAATACATGTCCAAACACAAGCTATTCTTTATGAATAGTATTTTCATGTCAAGAAAATAATTTGTAACTCAAGATTTTTTTTCTATAAATATACACTTCTAGTTAATTGGGCATTATTTACCCTTGTTTTAAAGTTTCACAATAGAGTAACTACAAGAATTTTGTCATAGTTTTCAACATTTCATATAAGAACTCTAAAGTCTTCTCATCTCACATGATATGAAGAATGAGTGTGGAAGAGAAATATAAGAAAGATCACTGATAGGGAATATGACACTCTATCATGGCTGTGGATTTCCACCACACCCTACAAAACAATTGTGAAATCTTGTCCTACACCATGTCTAATCATTCCCCTATCCTTATCAAATTATAAAGAAGATAAATAAAGAGTAAAAATAGAAAAAGTTTGTTTCCATTAATCCATAGTGGAATTTAGAACAAAATTGAGTTGAGACCATAAATCTTTCCTTGGAGAAATCTACTATCAATTACCTTCTCAAGAAACTTTTTTTTGCTGGATTGCAAACTTGGCTACAATGCATTTTAGAGTGTCAATGAGGAAAATAAAGAACACCAGGAGATCTTGGGGATGCAACAAAAGAATTCTCAAAATTTGAAAATCTTAGAATATATTACCATCTTACTAAAGATTTACAGTCTTGAAATAGGAAAGAAGTGGCATATGTCATTACAAGGAAGAATGACTCATGTATCCACTATATTTCTGATAGAGATCTTATCAAGTTTTGATTGGTGGATAGACAAATGCAACTAAACAAAGTGTATATACCATATGTCTTGAAATACATGTTCTAAGTTAAAGACTAGACTGTCAATAGAAAGGAGGTATTTATATATATATATTAAAGGACTATGGAAAAAATCATTGGAACCAGTAGTGGAGAATTTAACTTAGGTTTTGGGGATTCCAAAGATACTAAAACATAGAGATATGGCTTATTTAATCCCATTAAAATGTATAATATTTTAAATAAAATAGACTTTAATGTTCTTATAAATAAGTTCAAGCAACATCTTAATCAAATTATTTTTATAAATCGATTTGACTTTATTCAAGGAAGGATGATCACTAACAATCATTATTTCTTATGAGATGTTTCTTTATGGAGGTAGTAAATGATAAAAATGAAGGAAAACTTTGTTTGAAACTTTATATGTGCTAAGCCTATGAAATAATTGAATGGTTTTTTTGGATCATGTGCTAAAGAATTTGAGGTTCAGAGAAGGTGGAGGAAGAAAGCTTGTGAATGTACATGGTATGCCAACCACTATTTTTTGACAAATGCAAAGAAAACTAGATAGATCTAGCCAAACCGTAAACTACAACATGGATATCTTCATTCACCTATTATTTTTATTTTAATCATGAATGTTTTCTTAACCTCTCAAAATTATTGTTTGGCAAATGTTCTTATTTAGAAATATAGAATAAATATGATCTCTCCGCCTTTTTTTACCTTAGACAGGAGGTCTCTTTGTATCACTCATATTTCACATAATGTTGTATCCTTTTTCCAAGGGCTACTCATGCATAATGCTTGAATCTAGGTGAAATCATGACCATTTCAAACATGATTTGTGTCAAAAGATAACTTATATAAGATAGTTGTAGATTTTAGAAAGGGAAAAATGTTTTATGTCTGATAAGAATTTAAGGGACTTCTACAAGTTATCGAGGCTGAAAAAAATTCCAGATACCTAGGCATCCTACATCCATTGGTAGGTAAACAAATACGTTTTCGAATGCATCTAAAAGAAAATACAGAGAAAGCATCAAGGATCCAATGATTAGATCATGTAAAATTAAGGGAAATAAGTTTCCATAAAAGTAATAGAGCAAGAAATTCAAATACATTTGATGATGTCAGGGAAAGAAGTTTTCATAAAAGAAATAGTGCAACAAAATTACAATATATTTGATGAGTGTTTTCTAATAGATGATGTTGGGAGGTTATAGGGATATGCAATAACACAATGATTGGGTGTCTCAGAAGCGATACATAGTTCTATTTTGAGCTTTTAGCTGGGTGTAGAAGGGATTGGGAGGACGATTTCATGGATAATCTATAAAAATGATCAAAACTAAAACCAAAAAGGATGTAGGCAGTTTAGAGATATGTACACCTTTAATCATGGTAAACTTCCAAAACAAAATTTGGAGGTTTTATTCAAAACCAGTTAATCTAAATCACAATGTTCTAAAAGTAGGTTATACCCCAAGGAATTTCATTCCTAATGCGAGAAGAGTGTACAAGCCAAAATTTCATTGAGGAGTATCAAGTGTTACATATATGTTTTTCAGAATGATATGAATTGTGAGTAAAAGGGTTACATACAACTCTTTGGCACAGAAATTGTTTATAGATTTCTATATTTGGTAGAGTCTCAAAATGAATAGAATTAAAAATTAAACATGGTTTTTAACATTACCAAATAGAGAACTATTCTAAATCAAATAATGCTTTCCAAAAGAATTTGAAGCACACATTTTAAGCAATCCTCTGGGATTCTAGCTTGTGGAGATTTGATTGTACTAGTGGACTAGAAACAAAACTAATACTTTGTGGAGTCACTGTATATAGTAGGATTATTTAAAGGATAAGAGTATCTTGAAGTTGGTGTCTATGGTGGGGATCCATAGAGGATGTTGTTTTTAAGATGAGTATGACCTCCTAAGGAAGGAACTTCATGTGGAACATAGATAATGGAATTCTTGCTAGATAGGTCAGTTGTTATGTAACAACCCACCTCTCGGTAACCCCCAATTAAGGGAGACCCAGAGGTCAAAGCTGTTATCCCAATTTCCCATATCAAAGGTTCGATATATAATCAATAATAATTATAAAATTCTACCAAACTATACTGAAAGCTGGAATATAATAAAACTTTGCATACCTTTTTTCCAAAAACTTGGATATCTAACTTCTATCCACCTCTGAACTCTATTCTAACTAATTCTCCTTGCACTTTATTTCTTATTTTCACAACATGCCACTTTACTATTTGTCCTTTTCAATTTGAACCTAAAATGTCGATAAACAAAATGTCGGTCAACATAAATGAATATTCTGGTATGTGAGGGAAACAATAATCAGACAATTATCTGTGACAACATATTGCAAGCAATTATGGTTTAGCAATCAAACTTTACATCTTAAACATAACTACTCAATCCATACATACCCTAACCTCTGCGCTTGTCCCTGTAGTGGACATGGTTACTACCTCTCATATGGTAGATCCCAACTAACCCCCATGATCCTACCTAATAGGTAGATCAATACCTAGGGTTGAAGAGTCAGATGGCACTACCCATAGGTAGCCCAATCCCTAACTCATAATATGATAAAGAGTTGCATGTCACTACACATAGGTAGCCCAATCACTGACTAATGATAACCTGATGGTCCTACCTAACAGGTATACCATGTACTAGGTCATCATTCTCATCATTAGCAAAGCCATAGAGGAGGACTAGGAACTGAACTAGTTAGGTGTACATATTTTAGGTGATAATCTGTTACGACCCGCGTCGAGCTTAACCTGTAAGTATGCTGTTAAGCATGTGTTTTAGCTGCCTTGCTAAGCTGTAAGCTTGTTTTTGTTAATAATGTTTATAATGGATACGAGATGTGCTTAGTGTGAATCCTAGCCATTAAAATGTGTAGGATCTTATGCTTGAAGCGTTGCCAGAGAAATCGTTCGAATCCGACCTTCGAGTCAAAAGTTGCATGTTTTTGGGCTTGTAGGGACCCATTTGTAATTTTTGAAAGTTCTCGGACTTTATGTTTTGGTCCCTAGGTTTTCCTTCTTATCTTTCTTTCCCTTTACTCGTTTCTTTCCAGAAACGAGAGAACGCAGAGCGTTCTTTTCTTCTTCCTTCGCATGAGAGAGAGAGAGAGAGAGGGAGCTGAGAAGGGAAGAACGTCTTGGAGCCAAGGTTTTGCTCCGGCCAGCAGCTACGAATCATCTTCTTCCCTCTTTCCATCTTCTTCTCCATCAATTCGATCCGGCTAGCAGCAGGAGCTGCGTTTGCAAGGTGGTGGTCTGGAGATTAGGGTGCAAAGAGCAACCCTAGCTCGTCCTTCCTCCCCCTCCAGCTAGTTCTTGGTGGTGTGCACCAGTTGCGGGCGATTTGCAGCGCAAATCGGAGGTTTTGCCCGTCGATTCGAGTGAAATAGACATCTGCAGGTCCGTTTTTATTTTCTGTCTGTGCGCGGTTCGGCCGAGTTTGTGTTTGGTCGGCCGAGTTTCTTATTTAGGCAATCGAATAGTGTTTTGGTCGGCCGAGTTTGGTCTTGAATCGGCCGAGTTTCTTTGTAGGTAAACAAGCGGTGTTTCGATCGGTCGAGTTCCTCAGAGGATCGGCCGAGTTTCCTGCTGATCGGCCGAAGTTGGTCGGCCGAGTTTCAGGAACTGAGGAGTGATCGGCCGAGTTCCAGAGTGATCGGCCGAGTTTCAGAGTGTGAGTGGCAGTTCATTCAGAAATCATTATTTAACTCAATTTAAGTGCTTAATTGCTTTAATATCAGTTGGTATAACTTCTAAATAGCTTAGCACATACAATAGTTTATTATAGATTCAATAGAACTTGAGATACGTAATATGATTGATGAAAAAGATGGAATATCCTGTTTTACAGTTGTAATGCATATGCTGAATAAAGATGGTTGATTAGCAATGAATTTGAATAAGTGGTATTGAGTCATGTTTAAAGATGACAATGATATATATATGAGTTTAAAAGAGATGTTTCAGAATGTGAAATAAGTATGAAATGTGATTTTCCTGTTTAATTGTTTAAATGTTAAATCAGTTAATAGACTTAGGTGCCCTAACACCGTAGAACCCCTTTGACAAGATCTGCTTCTTAGGGGTGAAACTCGTGTCCAACATCAACCGGTTGAGTAATTCTGGTGGCACGAGGATTGATAGACAGTGTCCAACACCAACCGATTGAGTAATTTCGGTGGCACTGGGGTGAATGAAAAATAAAGTAAAGGGTTATCCAACACCAACCGGTTGAGTAATTCTGGTGGTAACCCAGGGTTGACTCCCTGCGCCTGTGTACTCAGGTTAGAGGAGGAGTCTAGAGCACTCAGAGTAGTGCATTGAGGCCGTAGAGCCTATGAGTCAGGCCGGAGAGCCTGGGGTCCTGTGGCAGAGCAGGGCTGGCGTCAGACTTAGCATTTCCCGGGTGTGTCGCTAAGTCTTGTACGGTGGGACCGTAGTTCGCTACGGATCTTTATATGCAGAGTACACTGCATATGATTAGGGCATAATAATATAAATGTGTAAACATATAGGATCACAGTAAATTAATATATTCGAACTTTTGTGCCAATTCTATACATCTGTTTATTTATTTAAAATATCTGTTGTTGCTTAAGAATGTGATTATTATCTGTAAATCTGCTATGTCATTAGAACTGCCCTGCTTGTACTGCACTTATGTTTTATTTCAATTTTATAAATCTGATGAGTTGTTTAGTGATAGCTAAGTGAAATGCTATTCACTGAGCGAGTAGGCTCATACCTCTACTCAAAACATTTTCAGGTCAGCATCAGCATCAGGAATCAGAAGGATTGTTTCATCCTAACGCCTAGTCTATAGAAGGTTTGTAGTTAGTCTAGTTAGAGGTCTCTTAGTCCTTTCCCCTCGATCCTTGGGACATGGTGTGGGTGAGAGAGAGTATGTTTGTAGAATGTGTATAAAGATGTAAATTAACTGTTATGTTTAATTTATGTTGAACAATGTAATTTGCTGTAGACTTTGTATATATTTCCTGTCAGTTTAATAGAAATGCTTCTGCAGTTTGTTTGGTTTTGGTTTACAACCTAAATCAGGTTATCTTTTTAATGTCTTTAAGATGTTTTAAAAAGTTATGAATGGTTTGGCTTGTGCGTAAATCCCTTTGTCACGCCTTAATCTCGTGGCCTGTGGTTAGTGTGAGATTGGGGTGTGACATCTTTTGGTATCAGAGCTTATGTTGAGTACATAGTTACTCAGAGTCCAGGTCAGGGGACGATAAGAGACCAATAGGATTAGGGTTTAGGTGTCTTTCTTCTATCTGTAGTTTTCTAACAGGAAATATTCTGTTATATCATTACAGATGGCAGGAAGAGGCTTTGATCATGATGATCAGGCCGAGAGCCATGTTGGCCCTGATCCTATGTACTTGGGTCCAGGTGGTGGTGACCATGTGGATGAAGCGTCCCGTATGTACAGGATGTTTCTGGAGACCAGGGAGAAGTACAAAGCTGATAGGCGAGCTTCTACTTCTACCAGCAGTAAGGATCTGATGCGATCTTATGAGCTTGTAAAGAAGCTTGGTGGTACAGAATTCAGTTGTACTACAGATCCTGCGGAGGCAGATGAGTGGTGGAGACAGATAGAGAAGGTCTTTCGCTTGATGGATCTTCCAGAAGAGAAGAAGATTAATCACGCAGTTTATCTTTTGACAGGCGATGCAGAGCCGTGGTGGCATAGTGTGGAGGAAAAGAGGAGAGGTATAGAGCTTTCTTGGCAGGATTTCTCTGAAGAGTTTCATCTTAAGTTTTATCCACCACCTTCCTTAATGAGAAAATCAGGCAGTTACAGAACATTAAGCAGGGGAACATGACAGTTACTGAGTATGAAGCGCTTTTCACCCAGTTAGCGAACTTCTGTCCGCAGCTTGTTCCCGACAACATAGAAAGATGCAGAAGGTTTCAGGAAGGGCTAAGGCCAGAAATTCGGCATACAATTTCTGCTACTAGCAGAAGGAATAGGGAGAACTTTGGTGAGTTTGTTGAGGCTGCTAGACAGGTTGAAGAATCTGTGAATGCTGACAAGGTGCCTGAGTCTAAGAAGAGATTTGCAGATTTCAGTAGAGGACAGTCCAGTAGTGGATACAGAGGTGGAGGTAGAGGTTTCTTTTCTAAACTCGGGCGTGGCTTTAGCTGTTTCAGTAGACAGAGATCTGAGGATGTTTCTTCTTCTAGAGGCAGAGGGAGATACTACCCAGGGAGATGGGGCAGTGCCTCTAGTGGACAGTCTTCTGGCTTGTCAATGTCAGTGACAGGTCCCCAGAGACAAGAGATACCGCCATGTGACAAATGTGGAAGACCACATACTGGTCAGTGTTGGGGTGCAAGTTCTCAAGGTTGTTTTGTCTGTGGACAAGTAGGACATTTCAAAAAGGAATGTCCTCAACTTCGACAAGCAGCATCGCAAGCTTTCCAGCCTCAGTACCATGATGTTCCAAGCTCTTCTGTGGCTTCTGGTTCCAGAGGTGGTGGAGTGCCCAGTGGCAGAAGTGGTCAGAGAGGGCAGCGTGGCAGAGGGAGAGCTTCAGCACGTTTCTTTTCTTTGACACCTCAGGAAGGTATAATCTCTTCACAAGATGTAAAGTTTGATATTTTAAACAATAAATTTTTTGTAATATGTTGTTACAAGTAGATGCAAAAATTTTGCTTCCCCCACATACTAGTATAACTCATTATACTGACCGACATTTTGTTTGTTGGCATTTTAGGGTAAGATATTATTATGTCTACAAGATTAATGGAAAGTGGATATTCAATAAATGGCGACATTGAAAAAGAACAAGGCTATATAATGTCTTAGGGGAATATAGTTATATAGTTCTCTCCTTGGATAAAATTCTAAAATCCTATTTTTTTGAAAGGTATGTGAAAGGAATATTTTATATCATGCACTAAGCTTAGTTGTGGAAGAATATATTAAATATTCTTTATTATTTGCAAAACCAAATGATCCTATTTGGGATAACAACTCTAGCTTCTTGGCATTCCTTAATTGGGGGTTGCTGAGGGGTGGGTTCTTTATAGTACTAGTGGATTGTTAATAGGAAAATTTTCAATTATGCTCAGTTTAGAAGAAATAAAAATGAAATGAAAATAAAAGAAAAAGAAATATCCTGGAGTGGCCAGTCACAACACTTGTAGTGATGGAATGATAAAGGCACCAAAAATTGACACAGGTGAACTATTCATGTAAACACAAGTGTACACATCGAGTATCATAGGCCTATGAGGCCCAAATGTCAAATTCAAGAAAACACTAATCCATAAATTACTACTAACTATAGTTTGATTAGCTATACATAGTGAAAATATGATTCATTTGTTTTGTTTAACTAAATGTAAGAATTTAAATATGCATTAAATGGGTTGTGATCATAGATTGGATGGGTTCTTTAGGAATTTAGTTTTACGATGGCCTACACTACAATTTACTCAAATATCATTAGTAACTATTTGTCCTAAATCCTGGACCAAGGGACATGTGGAAGATATTACCCACTCACATAGTGTAATACTCTACCTATACTAAAGCATCAATGATATCTCTAGCCTATTCCCTTCACAGTTGTAGGCCTTCTCACAAGGCATAGTCTTGACTATGTAATTCTATGATTTCTCTAACCCTTAATCCCTATCGTTAAGCAATTAACGATCTAACTAATTGATTTTGGTGATCAAGCACATACCATTCATTAAGCTATGATAGAATTATGTCTAGATTTAGGAAAATATTTGTATTACTTCGTTGGAGTTAATTATAATGCAAATTATGGCTACTCCCGGGTCCTAAAGAATAAAGGGGATTAGCCCCGCACATGTCCATGGAAGAAAAGAATAAAGATGTGGGAAACACAAGAAAACTAATGTATCTGCTAGAGAAACTTATACAGATAATCCCTTCTACTAGCCTCTTGATCTGCAATGTTCATGCTGAAAATATACTCTCTAGAAGTTCCTGAATCATTGGGGACATGGTCATCTCCTTTGTTATCTCCTCTCCCAACTTTGTTCTTGGCTGCAATTGACTGGAACGTGATAGATAGGTCTGGTCGAACTCCACTTAGGTCATAAGTTGGACTTTGTCCATCATTAAGTCTTGATCATCAGATCAGGCTTAATCTAAAATATACACTAATGGCAGCGTCTCAGTACCATTGATAGGAAATCGGTGGGACCAACTCTCTGACTGACTCAAAACCCTTGTTGAGTGTCAGTACTACCAATGGTTAGGTTGTAGCACTGTGTTGCTACTTTGCGGTTCATGGATTCTCCTGTTGACAAATGTTAGTACTACCGAGGATGCAATTGAGAAATTGATGCTACCTCAATGACCGATAGCTTACAAGTACCGTGAGGGAAAGTCAGTTACTGAATAGGCTCATGAACTAATGTTCCTCATCCTAATAGTTAAACTGTTGTGAGAGTGAGATTTATTAGATTAGCTAGTAAATTACAGTGTAAGAGTGGGTAATTCTCACTACGGGCCCCTTGGTCCAGGGCTAAGATATATAAAAAATTAATAAATGATATTAACTACAATGTGAACCTGGTAAAATTGGACTCCTAAGGAATCCATTCCAACTGTGATCACAAACCAATTGATTAGTTTTATTTCTCACAATTAGTAAATTAATAAACCAGTTACCTCTTTACTAGGTCAGTTCATTGAGTCACAATTAGTAATAGTCTCTGAAACATTTTCCTTGAGTTTGACACTCGGGCCTCATAGGCCTATATTAAGTGATACCTACACTTGAGCCTACCGATAGCACGGGGTGATAAACTCAGTCCCTGTTGCTCTTTGGATCATGAGTCAGTTGCACTGACTCACCATTTATTGGTCTCAAACTATAACTCAATAGCACCGAGTCATGTCTAAGTAGTACCGGTATTTCCTTGATGAATATGTTGGATTTATGTGTAAAGTCAATATTGTTTCTAAGTATGCCCAGAGATCGAATCATCTGATAATTGTAATGGAGTAACTTGTGGATTGTTTGATTAATAATAAAGGTACTTCCATATTATTTTGTTTAATTCAGCTATGAGATAATGAAGTAACATAATAAATGTGTAGACGATGATATTACTCCATGACGATAGATCATATGGATGCCAAGATTATATACATTCATTTGATGTCCCTAGTCATATGTTATTGTAGAAGTTTGATAGAAAACTATAACACAAAAGACTAGAGTGTGTGTTTGTTGATGACATAATGTCATCAGTCTTGATATGTAATATCAAACCAAACACATAGGTACTTGTTAGAGAATATTGTACCCGACAGACCCACCATAAGAGTGATACATGGAAACCATATAATTGGTAATCAGGATCAACTCTTATAGTGTTGGTGGTGATTGTGGTTCTTGCACCTAAAGTCACTAATCTCATCACACGTCGTTTAGTGTACTTTGGCATCATCCACTATAACCTTCAATAAGGGTTGGCTAAAGGTGATGATTATATGCTTTGTGACACCTAAGGATCATTGTGAATGACGTAGATGTGATTTCTCCCTCCTATAGGAGTGTGATATCCTAGCCATTTGATTAGAAAGACTTATAAATGTATGGCCATGCACATGTGAGAAAATATGTGATGCTGAGCTTACATATACCTTAGACATTCTGCTCTAGTTCAAGGAATATAGATTGAATGTTGAATAGGACTGCATGCCTCAAGTTCAATTCGTATACCAGTGACAAAGGAAATATACAAACACTATAACATCAATTACTAATTGTAGGTTGAAGTTCTTCTCCAACTATCCATTTACTTAGGTAGCAAAGATGTGTTATTAGATACCGCTCTTTTCTTGTGATGTCATAAACTAGTTATAAACATTCACTGCCACCGTAAATAGGAACCTATATGGTCACTCACATAGGATACACTGAGAATAGGATTTTTTTCATGAATGATGTTTAATTTAATTAATAAAAGTGTTTGGGTATACAATTTAAACAATAATTGACTAACTAGAATATGAACCGATCAGTTCAAGTGTTGAACCAATCAGTTGAAGTGTCAGGTCGATTGGAAATTGCATTGGCTGAATTCTGGATGAAACACGGGATGAACGGACCAGTTCACTTAGTGAATGATCAGATTAAGGTCTCTAGATGGTCGTTTCATGAGATGAGACTCCCGGTTCAGGGATAAATTCAATTGCATCAAGGATTACTACTTATGTCATGTTGTATTAATTGGATTAAAATTTCCAATTCAATTGTGATTGGGAAACATGAAGAAATGATCAGTTCAAGGGTTGAAGCAATCGACACGCATGCCAACCAGTTGATTGGACTATGAACCAAACCATTCACTACTCATAGGTTGAAAAAGGTCATGAAATTCAACTCCAACAAAGACTAAGAACCCTGACTCTAACCCTCCTATAAATAGAGGGGTATTGGGGACTTCCTTGTGAAACAACTCAATTGCCTCTGACAATTGTTTTCTTCTCTATTTGTGGTAACCGAGAGAACTCAAGAAAGTCCTACCCGATAAAGGGAGGGATAGAAAGGGAAAACAATTGTGGGAGAGAAAGTTGGTGCTAGTAGACTGACGTGGAGGGACAACTCCTTCCTATATGTTCTAGTAAAACAGGAGTTTGGTTTGTGTGGACTACTCTAGAGGCAAGGAGCTTTTCCCCTAGGAGGACAATGTCAGTCTGCCATTCATGGTGATCAACTAGGAGCTAATACATACGTTGTTTGAGGTGCAATTTGAAGAAAGGCACACAAGATGGTGAGGAGGTTGTTGCTGGGCTTGCTCCAAGATCAAGAATATCCTCAAAACCATCCTTCCCATCATATAGTTGTTGATGAGATCTACTATCAAAAGGGGAATGTGGCAGTTAAAATTTAGTTTCCTTTTCTATTCTATAGCCATATTTCCCTACAGTACCATAGAAAGTATGGTTAATAATACAGATCTGCCTTATAAGTGCTTCAATTACCTAACATGTGAGTAAACCAACATAAGTCCGAATACAATATGGAAACTTGACATAATTTGATAAACATACTTAATAATTGATGAAATGGTATTTCAAAGGCCAATACTTATAAAGGATGAATAAATAATATCTAGCTGAGCAATTACGCAAGAAATGCATGGAAAAATAGCCTGTGCAAAACATATAAAATACCCATTTAATAAAATCTATCAAATGTATTTAATGTTGTAGAGAATTACATTTTGAATGCAGCAGTTCAAAAATCATCTCAATCGGGTCATCAAAGCTTGAAATATGGCCATTTAAAATTCCTAAATTTAGTCACGTTTTAACCTTGATTTTGTTGCTTCCTTAGCCTTAGTGGGCCAAAATTGGGCACATGGCCCAATTGCTTTCCCCCTTACTTTTGCATGTTAGAAATATATCCTTATGTTCTTTTAAATAGATCCTGATTGTTGGTTTACGATGCCATGGATCGACCATTGATGAATGATTTGGGGTTATCCCCTACCTCTATACAGGAGATCAACGCCAATGGTGCTAGCTCACATAACCCCCACATTGATCCACCCAATCCCCTTAGTTCCCACCTTTTCTATGAACTTGGTTGTGACAACTTGAAATTTTCTCTCTCCTCATATATGTGCTATGCATTTCTTTCTTGCATAAGTATCTCATTTTTGACCTTAGTTTCATTACTTAATACACTTTTATGTTAAATTGAATCATCTTGGATACATCTTGCTTGTGGTGACATTTCTTTTGTTTCTAGACTTAAGTTTCAAATACTTAACATATCACCATTTTCTAACCAATTTTGAACCTATTGAATGTACTCAATTTATTCTCTAATGTATTTCAAGTTGTAGAGGACTCAATTATCTATCCGATGACACAAAAAATCACCCTAATCAGACCTCCAGACCAGAAGTTATAGACAAATGAAGTTTGGTCAAATTACAAGTGATATCTATAATTAATTCAATTTTGACCCTTATTGGGCGGATTGTGGGGCGCGCAAACCATGAAGTGAGTGCCCTCCCTTGACATGTCAGCAATCCTTGTGGTTTCTTTACAGGAAATCCCATTCCTCCATTCTTGTTCCACAAATCCTCCTCCCCGATCTAACAACTAGGAGGTCATCTCCTAGCTTTGTCTGTACTGTAGCTATTACTATAACAGGGACAATTTTGCAACAACCAATAGTCATGCATCTTGACATTTTTTACCAATTGAATCCTCTTTAGAATACACATGTCCCCCATCTCTCATTTTCCTATCTTTTCCCTCTCATTTCCCTTGTCTTACATTCATTTTCTCCTCCTCCTTCTTGCTCCCAAAACACTAGCTGCCACCATTGGGGCTATGGGGTTTTGCCACCCACAACCACACCTTTTCATCCCAGAAGATTTGTAAGGTGTAATCGAGGCGGGGTGACACCCTTTTAAGACTAGTTTCACTCGTGTTTGGAACTGCTCGACCACGTCAATGAGCTCACCCACACTCGAGCCGTCGAGCGAGTTTCTGGATTCTAACATTGGAGGCGACTTTCAGCTACATTGCGAGCAGTTGGCGGTGGGAGTGGATCCCATGTGGCCAGTGGTGGCACTGTGTGGGTGATGAGCAACGATGAATCAGTGCCCTAGGTTTGTGTTGGGCCGGGGGAGATAGACGACCACTAGAGGTTGTGGGTGACTCGTAGCCACACATTGTCGATCAGTTGGGCGAGCAGACAGTACAACACCATGAGGCTACCAAGGTGTTGATGAATATCAGGGTGCCACCTTGTCTGATGGATCAACATGCAAGGCACTCACGAGAGGGAGGACTCGTGACCACATGATTGCAAATTGATGGTCTTAATCAAGCAATAATATCATCTAATACTCCCCCTTCTTCCTCTATAATTTTGATTCAAAATTTCTAAAAATCATATCTTGCATTATCTTTGGCCAAATATGGTATATAATATATGACTTTTTATCCTCTTGATTATATCTATCCAATGGAACTAGTTTCAAAATCAAAATCTTCTTTGTTTTCTCTTGATATCCTAAAAAGCATATCTTGTAAGCTTTTTGTGAATGTTTGATGGGGTAGCTTCTCCAAAGTAGTATTGTAACTTCAAACTTCATTCTTAAACTTAATGTCAGTAACTTTTATCCTTCTTTTTCTTTGAATCACAAACTATACAACTTTTGATGTGCACTTTTATTATTTGGACCTAAAAGTGGCCCCTTTTGCTCATGCATGATGTTACTTGTGAAAAACCACTAGAGGGGGGGGTGAATAGGTTTTTAAAGATAATTCAATAATTATTTAACTCAGACAACCACAAATGAAAAAGCAAGAAGGAGACAAGGGGTTTAGAGTGGTTCCAACCTTAGCAAATACTAAGGTAGTCAGTCCACTACCCGGTTGCTTACCCAACCGGGATTTTGAAAGTATTAATTTTATTACCTCTTCAAGGATTTTACATAAAATACAATACTTTCTTACACCCCTTTGGACAACCTTCACTTTGAAGTAGATGCACCAACTTGAGGCAGCCTTCTTGAAGTAACTTCAAGCTCCCCCTTGAAGTAGCCTTCCTCTTTGAAGTAGCCTCCTATTGCACCAGCCTTCTTGAAGTAGTCCAAAGCCTCGTTCTTCACCAAGAAGATCACGACCCTCTCCAATCCACAACCTCCAACCCTAGGAGTAGCAAGGAGAGTACAAGCAATAAGAGTGAACAAGAAAGGAATAGGAATTTACACTTAACCTTTGAAGCACAAGGCTTGATTTGCCTATATCAAGCGTGTAGATCTCCTAACCAATGTATATGGAAGTGTGATTGCTGTGGATAGGAGATACTAGCCTATAGGACACGAAATTAGAGCAAGGCGAAGTGTAGCCAATTGCAAGTATGCTCAATTTCTCAAAACAGGTTGCTTAATGCAAGTGTATGCTCAAGTGTAGAATTTGTGTGTTTAGGTGTCCTAAGGCATGTCCTATTTATAGGAATGACCTACAAGTGCTTAAGGACGTTCTAGACACTTTCTAGGGGGTTCTAAGTACTTAACTAGGTGTTAGGTACACTTTAGTTGCTTTAGCAATGACTAGTTAATTAATTCTGCAAGTGCTGTCAGAACCCATCTCGGTCGAGGAATTGTCGACAGAGATACCTACTCGGTGGAGGGTTTGTCGACCGACAGGCTCTCTGGAGCAAGTGTTTGCGACGTTCATCTCCAACTGCCAACTACCTTGTCAGCTGTGTCTAACGGCTACTTGGGTCTTTCTCGGTCGAGAAGTTTGTCGACCGAGAGTGTCCCGGTCGAGGATTTTGTCGACCGAGATTGAACCTGTTTCAATGTTTCAATTAAAGTACTAAGTGTGTATGTGAGTGTGCATATGTGACACTATTGAAAGGGATAACCTATATAAGTGTAGTGTTTAGCTAGGAAAGATCTAACACTTGATTTACATGATGTCTAAGTACTTGTACATTATATATTTGTACAAGTTTTTTACAATTGATTACATTTCATGAAAATACAAGCATTCAAGCATCATATAGATTTCCCAATGCTTTGTCATCCACCTTATTCCTGCAACACTCAAGTAGCTCGTTAGATCGACAAGAATGAAATGTTTGTCATTATCAAAACAAAAGAGATTAACTGATGTGCATTTATCCAACAATCTCCCCCTTTTTGAAGATGACAAACATTTCCAATATATAAATCAACTAGTCTTTAAGATAAGTTTAGTTTCATACCAGAAATTTACTTTGTGAATTTCTTCTCTTGTTTATAAAATGTGTGCTTATTATTCCCCATGAATTATGGAACATGAAATCCAATTCTTTAGGGAATATAGCAACTTTCAATGTAAAGCCAAGAGTTTATGAAACTCATTGATTGAGTTTTGCATAATTACTATGTTTCAAGATTTATTTTTATTTCTCCCCCTTTGTCATTTCAAAAAGATATCCGTTAAAATAGAAAAACTCCCCCTTAATTTGATGTCCCATCAAATCCTATGAAAAAGATGTCCATTTAAAAGCCAAAAATGATGCGGATAAGAACATTTTTAAGAAGCACCAATATCAAAGAAAACATCTTCTAAGGGAGTGATAAGCAGTTGCTTCCTTATTTTGTTAAATTGGTCTAGTGGAAGCGGTTTTGTAAAAATATCAGCCAATTGATCTTCCGTATCAACATGATGAAGGGAAACATGATTCTTAGAGATATGATCCCATAAAAAGTGATGACGGATTTCAATATGTTTAGCTCGGATGTGTAAAATAGGATTGTGTACTAAGTTTATAGCGCTTGTGTTGTCACAAAAGATAGGCATAGATGAAAGAGTAAAACCATAATCGTTTAACACTTGTTGCATATAAAGCACTTGAGCACAAAAAGATACGGCTGCCATATATTCAACTTCAGTTGTAGAGAGGGCAACCGTGTTTTGTTTCTTGCTAAACCAAGATACTAAAGCTCTTCCTAACAAGAAACAACCACCACTAGTGCTCTTGCAGTCAAGTCGACAACCAGCATAATCAACATCAGTATAAGCTTTAAAATCCAAGGATTGTCCTTTTGGATACCATAAACCAAAACATGTGGTGCCAGCTAAGTATCGAAGAATCCGTTTAACTGCATGAAAATGAGAGTGCATGGGTTGTGATTGAAATTGAGCACAAAGACCAACGGAAAATATGATGTTCGGTCTAGAAGTGGTTAAGTAAAGCAAACTACCAATCATGTCTCTATATAAGGAATCATCAATAGGTTCCCCATTTTCATCCTTATCAATTTTAATAGAGGTAGCCATAGGAGTAGTAACATGTTTGCACTGATCCATCCCAAAACATTTTAAGAGTTCTTTAGTATACTTTTCTTGGCTTATAAAAATCCCGACAGGCGTTTATTTAATTTGGAAACCAAGAAAGAAAGTTAGTTCACCCATGAGGCTCATTTCAAATTCTTTTTGCATAATGTCACTGAATTGTGTGCACAATTATTCATTTGAAGCTCCAAAAATAATGTCATCAACATATATTTGAACAACTAGAAAATCAGATGTATATGTTTTGAAAAATAAAGTAGAATCTAAATTTCCAATAGAAAAACCATTATCAAAAAGATATGTCTTGAGCCTTTCATACCAGTTCCTAGGTGATTGGTTTAAACCATAAAGTGCTTTCTTAAGTTTATAAACATATTCACCTTTTTCTCGTATTTCAAAACCAGGTGGTTGGGCAACATACACTTCTTCTTGAATGATTCCATTTAGAAATGCACTTTTTACATCCATTTGGTAGAGTTTGATGTTTTTGTGTGCAGCAATAGCTAGTAACATTCTAATAGCTTCAAGTCTTTCTACTGGTGCATATGTTTCATCAAAGTCTATTCCTTCTTGTTGATTATATCCTTGTCCTACTAACCTAGCTTTATTTCTTATTACTTCCCCTGCCTCATTTAGCTTATTCCTAAAAACCCATTTAGTTCCAATGATGGTTTTATCTTGTGGTTTAGGAACTAAATCCCATACATCATTTTTAGTGAATTGGTTTAATTCTTCTTGCATTGCTATTATCCAATAGTCATCTTTAAGAGATTCAGATACCTTCTTAGGTTCAATAATAGAAACAAAGGCCATGTTTGCAACATCCTTAAAAGAAGAACGAGTTTTGACTTTATCATTTGGATTTCCAATAATTAATTCTTGAGGATGATCCTTAATGAGTCTAAGTATAGGTTGTGTTTTAGCTTTGTCATTGCTTGTAGTATTTTTCTCACTATCATTGGGTATGGATAAATTTTCGAATTGATGAGTGAGATCAACTATTTCAGGATTTTCTGATTTTGGCTCTTCATGAAAAGAAATATGAATAGATTCCTCAACTTTGTTAGAAATAGTGTTGTAGACTCTAAATGCTTTGCTAGAGGTAGAATATCCCAAAAATAATGCTTTATGTGATTTAGAATCAAACTTATCTCTATCCTCTTTAGTGTTTAAGATATAGCATGTGGATCCAAAGGTATGAAAATAGTCAACTCTAGGTTTCTTAGTATGTATTATTTCATATGGTGTTTTCTTCAAATAGGAGTGAACAATTACTCTATTTAACACATAGCATGCAGTGTTTACAGCTTCAACCCAAAAAGTTTTAGGTGTGTTATGTTCGAGCATCATAGTCCTAGCCATTTCTTGTAGTGATAAATTTTTCCTTTCAACTATACCATTTTGTTGTGGAGTGTGTGGAGCAGAAAAGTTGTGAGTGTATCCTTGAGATGTGCAAAATTCTTCAAATAAATGGTTCTCAAATTCTCCACCATGATCACTTCTAATGGTACATATTTTGTTTTGTAATAGATTTTCAATCTTGGTACAAAATTTTATAAAGACATGAATAGTGTCATCTTTGGTTGCAAGAAAATGTACCCATGTATATCTACTATAATAATCAACAATAACAAAACAATATCTTTTTCCACCAATAGATTGTGTCCTCATCGGTCCAAATAAATCCATATGAATCAATTCTAAGGATCTACAGGTGCTAAGTACATGTTTTGGTTTAAAAGAGGTTTTTGTTTGCTTACCCAAAGTACATGGTTCACAATGTTCAACTTGATCAAAAGATAAATTAGGCAAACCATGAACAAGATCATATTTAACTAACTTTTTGATAACATGTGAACTAGCATGTCCTAACTTTTTATGCCATAGTTGTAAAGTATTTTCATTTGCAAGTAAGCATTTTCCTACTACATATTTCATAGAGTTAGGTCTAAGAATAGAAAGGTTTCCAAATCGTTTTCCTTCATAAACAACATTTGTAGTGTTTTCTATTAATAACTTGCAGCAATTTTTGTTAAATAAAACATCATATCCGCTGTCACATAATTGACTAACACTTATTAAATTATGGTGAAAACCATTAATGAGTAAAACATTCTTTATTTCGAGGTTTGTACCAATGTTACCTATTCCAACGATTTTACCTTTACCATTATCTCCAAAGGTGACTGTTCCACTCTTCTTTTCTTCAAAAGTTTGAAACGCATCCTTGTTTCTGGTCATGTGTTTGGAACATCCACTGTCAACCACCCAATCCTGCATTAAAATGTAGGTTTTGGTACCCATGTGATGGTCCGGTATGGTTAGGAGCATTTAATTACAGACTGAATAATAAATCTAATTCAAAACTTTAGTCGGTCGACAAAAGTTTGACCGACACCTCTCTCGGTCGACCAATCGTAGATCGAGAAAGTTGTTGTATTGCAGATTAAAAACTGAAGAAAAAAGTTGAAGTCTGCTCGGTCGACCATTTTTCGACCGAATTTTGTCCCGATCGACCATTTTTCGACCGAAACGGTTGTTGTTTTACTTAGGTTGTTGCTGTAGATTTTAATTTGTCACATGCATCTGGTCGGTCGACAAAAGTTTGACCGATTATATTTTTGGCGACAATACTTCGACCGAATAAGTTTCTGTTTCAGTATAGCAGTTCAGAAAATTACCATAATACATGAGACTTTTTATTAAGTTGAGATAAGACAATATAATTTGCAAAAATGAGCATTGGATCATATCTCAACTGAATTTCATTCAAATCTACTAAGTTTGGGGTTTTGGAACCCAAACTAAGTTGGAATCCTTGGTCTTATAAGGGCATGAAAATGAATAATGTCCAAGACGTAGACAAAAATGACAAGTAATAGAATCAACTTCATTTCTCTTTCTAGGAATTGTGTTCTTAGGTACAAACATAGTCTGAGTCTTGTATGCTTTATCTCTTTTGGGTTGATTTTTCTTTGGAGCATATCCTAATCCTCTTCTTCCATTGAATCTAGAGGAAATTTTCAGAATGTTATTAAGGATGTCTTTTCCTCTTAAGTCATTTAGGTTTCTTTGTAGCTTAGCAATGTCATCTATCTTCTTGTGTAAATCTTTCCTTGCTTGATCTAAATCAGATAATAGGGAGTCTCTTTCTTTTACAACATTGTCATAGTCTAGATGGTTACATAAAATTGGTTGGGTCTGAAAATCATTTAGTTTAGCTAACAAATCAATCTTTTCTTGAGAAAGAAGATCAACATTTGTTTCTAGAGTAAGTAATTTTCTAGTGCAGTCATTTAAAGATGTTTTTAAAGACAAGTTCTCAAGATCAATGTTGTCCTTTTCAGAAGAGAGATCATTTAATCTAGCATATAACTCATCATTTGTTTTGGTAACCTTCTTTAGTTTCCTTTTGCAGTCAACATATTTATCATGAGTTTCTTGTAGACTAGCAATTAACTCTTCTTTAGGAAGATCAAGAAGGCTTACCTCTTGTGAGTCTTCATCATATTCTCTTGCCATTAGACATTCCACCTTTTCTTCTCCACTTTCACTCTCACTTGACTCATCCCATGCAGCTTTGTGAGCTTTTTCTCCCTTCTTTTTGTGTGAACTTTACTTTCCTTTCTTTGTTTTAGGGCATTCATTTTTGAGATGTCCTTTCTTTCCACACTCAAAACACCTAGGAGGAGAAGAAGAAGAACTAGAAATTTTGTTAGATCTAAATCTTTTATATTTCTTACCATTGACAATCAAGGCTTCTTCTCCTTCTTCTTCACTTGACTCCTCACTTTCCGGTGTGATGATCTTTGAAACTTTTAGAGCCACATCCTTCTTTTTCCCTTGTTGAAGTTCACGTTCTCTTCTTTCTTCTTCTTCAAGGGTTGCTTCACGAGCTTCTAGGTTGCTAATGAGTTGTTCCATCCTCAGTCAGATGAGGTCATTTGCTTCTTCAATGGCCATCACCTTGGGCTTGTATTTGGGAGGAAGTGATCTAAGGATCTCTGATACCTAATCTTCCTCACTAATAACTTTACCCAAAGCATTCAAACCATTTACAATAGAAGAGCATTTTGCATACATTTCACTAATAGATTCATTCGGATCCATACGGAACTGTTCAAACTTTTGTTTAAGCATTCCAATTTTGGAATTCTTAACTTGAACAGTCCCTTCATAAGTTATGGAAAGTCTATGCCAAATTTCATAGGCTATTTCACAATTTGATATCCTATTAAATTCTCCTACTGAAATTGAACAATAGAGAATACTTACAGCCTTTGCATTCATTTGAGCCGATTTTACCGTATTGTTGTCCCAAGCTACATATTCCACTTGAGGAAGCTCATAGGGGGTTGAAACCATCCTCCATAGATCCCAGCTAATCCCTTGGAAGAAGAATTGCATCCTTCTCTTCCAGTAGGTGTAGTTTGTTCCATCAAACGCAGGAGGCCTAGCCACAAGTGTCCCTTCAAGGTTGAGGTTGTTGAGTACCCCGTCACCCATTCTTCAAGACATGGTTAGGGTTCCTTGAAGCCTGCTCTGATACCACTTGAAAAACCACTAGAGGGGGGGTGAATAGGGTTTTAAGGATAATTCAATAATTATTTAACTCAAACAACCACAAATGAAAAAGAAAGAAGGAGATAAGGGGTTTAGAGTGGTTCCAACCTTAGCAAATACTAAGGTAGTCCGTCCACTACCCGGTTGCTTACCCAATCAGGATTTTGAAAGTATTAATTTTATTACCTCTTCAAGGATTTTACATAAAATACAATGCTTTCTTACACCCCTTTCGACAACCTTCACTTTGAAGTAGATGCACCAACTTGAGGCAGCCTTCTTGAAGTAACTTCAAGCTCCCCCTTGAAGTAGCCTTCCTCTTTGAAGTAGCCTCCTATTGCACCAGCCTTCTTGAAGTAGTCCAAAGCCTCGTTCTTCACCAAGAAGATCACGACCCTCTCCAATCTGCAGCCTCCAACCCTAGGAGTAGCAAGGAGAGTACAAGCAATAAGAGTGAACAAGAAAGGAAAAGGAAATTACACTTAACCTTTGAAGCAAAAGGCTTCATTTGCCTATATCAAGTGTGTAGATCTCCTAACCAATGTATATGGAAGTGTAGCCTATAGGACACGAAATTAGAGCAAGGAGAAGAGTAGCCAATTGCAAGTATGCTCAATTGCTCAAAACAGGTTGCTTAATGCAAGTGAATGCTCAAGTGTAGAATTTGTGTGTTTAGGTGTACTAAGGCATGTCCTATTTATAGGAATGACCTACAAGTGCTTAAGGACGTTCTAGACACTTTCTAGGAGGTTCTAAGTGCTTAACTAGCCGTTAGGTACACTTTAGTTGCTTTAGCAACAACTAGTTAATTAATTCTGTAAGTGCTGTCAGAACCCATCTCGGTCGAGGAATTGTCGACCGAGATACCTACTCGGTCGAGGGTTTGTCGACCGACAGGCTCTCTGGAGCAAGTGTTTGCAACGTTCATCTCCAACTGCCAACTACCTTGTCAGTTGTGTCTAATGACTACTTGGGTCTTTCTCGGTCGAGAAGTTTGTTGACCGAGAATGTCTCGGTCGAGGATTTTGTCGACTGAGATTGACCCTATTTCAATTAAAGTACTAATTGTGTATGTGAGTGTGCATATGTGACACTATTGAAGGGGATAACCTATCTAAGTGTAGTGTTTAGCTAGGAAAGATCTAACGCTTGATTTACATGATGTCTAAGTACTTGTACATTATATATTTGTACAAGTTTTTATATAATTGATTACATTTCATGAAAATACAAGAATTCAAGCATCATATAGATTTCCCAATGCTTTGTCATCCACCTTATTCCTGCAACACTCAAGTAGCTCGTTAGATCGACAAAAATGAAATGTTTGTCATTATCAAAACAAAAGGGATTAACCGATGTCCATTTAGCCAACAACTTGGTTATTCTTAGGACTTTTACATATCTAATCATCAATTGATCATCAAACCTATAAACCAGTAAAACCTAGTACCTTTTTGAACCATGTGACATACATTTTATCATGCTAAACCTTGTTAATGGATTTATGTTGTATAATATGCTACACCATGTGACTTGCATGAATTTATTGAATCTAGATCTTAAACTTGTACATGTGTTTACCAACAATGATTAGAATGATATTTGTGAACCCAAATCAGTAATCTCTTGATCATATGTGACTTATCTTTCCATGATCTTATATTTCTTTCTATGTTTGTCTCTTTAAGTCTCAAAAGACCTATTTTGTACACTAATTGGTGAGTATGACTAGTCATGATCTAATGTGATTAAACCTTGATGGGAATATAAATTTTATGCTTCCCTAACTCCAAATCAGAGATGATATGACCCTTAGATCTAGGACTTTATGTTGATTCTTAGAATATGATGAATAACTCATGTATGTTGGGATCTTTGGAATTTATGTTTAGTCTAGTCCAAATCTAGGTCCAAGAGAACATCCAAATACTCATATGATGCTTATCTTATCAAACCTTATGATTGAAGACTTATGTTGTATCTCGTTACATCCTCAGTACTCATTGGTTTGGGCCTCCTCTAGATGTACTCAAGAATCATAACTTGCTCACTGCTCGCAAGGTACATTTTCATCTTGACCCTACAATGATATTGGCTTGGTTGTATGTATGCTCATATGAATTCTTAGCTATTTACTTACTTGGTTGATCTATTGTTCCTATGATTAATACATTCATGTTTGAGTATTCTACATTGACAAACCTTGAATAAAAATACAAAGATCCATTATGGAACCTAATGTCGACATAATGGATAAAGGAACCTAAACATGCTTTGTATAAAATGATATCATTAAGTTTTCTTGCTTTGTCTATTCTTCTTGACTATCATCACGTTTCTAGACAAGCAAGTTTTGTATTAATCTAAAACTATTTACATGTCTTTTCATAGAATATTTAACGCTTTAGGATTAATTTGTATTATTTATTGAGTTTTTAGTTGCCAAATGAAGACCCGATGCACACAAGGCTCTACGCCATGAAATAAAACATTGATGGTATGCTAGAATTACAAATGGGTACATGTTTCCCTACGTCATTGAACTTATCATGTTACATCTTGTGGTTATTATTTTTACATACATATTGCCTGTGTGAAATATTTGTGCCATTCTATGGACGGATGCCTGAATCCTACTACCACTAACCCTGTAGTCAGTAGGGGTAGCCTGAGGGTAACAAATAGTTCTATGACAAACAATATCAGAGCCATACACACAAACCTCTATATATGTGTACGGCATAACAAAAATTCCCCTAAAACTTAAGGAGTCTTCTACCATCTCACTTATTCATGAAGGACTACCTAAGCCACTTGAGCAGAGGATGAATAGTTAGTCTTCAAATCTCCTAATGTTATTATTATCTCATCACAATTAATCGCATGATTTCTCTATTATGGGTACCTAATGCATGGGAAAACTAAAATTGATTTGAACTCATGAAAGTTGATCCAGATGATAATGCCATGATCTGATCTTAAATGAAAGTACTCGTGAAAGTGATGTAAACACATATAAAGTTCATGCAAACTCACTATTACCAATTGGATATAAGTGTTTTCTATGTTTGAGGTAAAGCCTTTGATATTGGTTATATATGGTGGAAGTTATGTTCTATGCCCCATGTTTCATGCGGTCTCTATTGATTAAATCTATGTCGTTCCTATGTTGATCAAACCTGAAACATATATAAGAAAAGCTCACCCTATTGATATGTAGCATACCACATACTCTGCTATGACCATGTCTTTGGACCCCTAGATCATGAGGTGAAGACTTTTTACAAGTGGAAAATCCCCTATTCAGTATTATTCCACTTTGTAAACTCAAATTTGAATAATATGATAGACCTATTTCTCAATATAGCCACATTATTCTCAAACTTTGGAGGTATCAATTTGACTTCTCAGTTACCAAAATCTTCCCTTACCTTTATTTTTAAAGGAAGGGAATGAAATTATGACTTTGATCTTGCAACATCTTGAATTATGTCTTCCCTATAATGATCTTGATCTTAAACATCATGACCCTATGAAGTATGATTTGACAATTGTTGCTCACCCTATTTGGATATGTTTGATGGCTTATGACTATTGTGGGATAATGTGCTCGATTAGGGTGGCAGCTGTCTTATGACTCCCCTAATCTAGGTCACATCCCTATTATGACTACCTCTAAACTTCATCATGTTGATTATTTAGAGTTCAGGAAGGTAACCACTTCCACACAATTTTGAAATCTTGACCTAATCCCTAATAAGTTAAGTCTATGATGTTAGTGATACCTGATATTGAAATCTTGATGTGATGATGATGTTGAAATATGATGATGCTGACTATAGATTGTGGTTGACCTCCTGGAAAGACCAAGGTCTAGATCATTTATCAACCTCAAATACCATGACAAGAAAAGGATTGAGATTAATACCACAAAATGTCACTCGATTGTTGCTTGATTAATGTATATGGATGAATGATCACCCCTAGAAGGGTGAGTTAACCAATCAGTTTAAGAAGTGAGGTAACCTTGAATGTCACCAAAATTAGAAGGATTAAGTATAAAAAGTATGTAAGAACATACATGTATATAATTCATTGAACCCAATTATGCCATCTCTGCGGGACAAAAGCAAAAGTCACTAAATAAGTGACTAACAATATGTGACCAAGCCCAGGAGGGAAGGTCACCAAGAGGCCAAGCGCAGGAGGGAAGGCCACCATGAAAACCAAGCCTAGAAGGGAAGGTCACTAAGAGGCCAAGCCGAGGAGGGAAGGCCATCATGAAGGCCAAGCCCAAAAGGGAAGGTCACCAAGAGGGCAAACCCAGGAGGGAAGGCCACCACGAAGACAAAGCCCTAGAGGGAAGGTTTCCATGAAGACCAAGCCTATTAGGGAAGTTCATTGAGAAGACCAAGCCTAGGAGGGAAGGTCACCATGAGCCCAATGTTGGAACATAAAGTAAATGATGAGCACCCTAAGAGATGCAGAAAATATGGGTTAAAATATTCACAAAAATTAATCTGCTCGAATATTGTTAGAGAAACCTCAAGGAAAAAATGTATATGGCATCTTAATAAAATTGAAGGGTAGAGTCATAAGTCACACCTAAGGTCTAATGTAGGAATCTGAACCATAGCTTTGAAGTTTTGGGACCTATGACTTTGATGTCTAAACTTGACTCTTGATATTGAATAATGAAAACCTGACTAATGATTAATGATATTGATGTTGGTTTGACTCCTATGATCACCCTATTTGGATCTTGAGATCACCCTCGATATATGATTAATGACTTTTGTGTTCCCAAAATCTCAAAAATTTTTAAATGATGACTACGTTGATCCTATTAACTTATGACTTAGGGTTTGGACCTTATATGGACTAGGGTGGGACCTTCCACTGATTTTGAAGTACAAAATTGTGATATTGAAATATGATGTTGTCTCAAATTATTGAAATTAAAAAATCTCAATCATGCATGTATAACCCCACCTAGGCAAATGAAGAGGCTAAAACCCTAAATGTTGGGAATGAAAGTCATATTTTACTCTTGACTATAAGATCCATATTTGTTTGATCTAACATGTGATCTCTCCAAGTTGGTGATTTGGGTAATAATCTCCCCAATTTGATGATCAATATGATTTTGCCTTCACCATGAGGCTCAATGGATCTATTTTGAAAATTATTGATGTTTAAGGAGTACCACATTGATTTTGATATGGAGTACGCATCCTAATCTCGGTTGATGGCTTGATCCAATTTTGGGGACAAAATTTCTATTAAGGTGGGGAGGAAGTGACAACTTGAAATTTTCTCTATCCTCATACATGTTCTATGCACGTACTCCTTGCATAAGTATCTCAATTTTGACCTTAAATTCATTACTATATATACTTTGATTCTAAATTGAAGCATATTGGATACATGTGGTTTGTAGTGACATTCATTTTGTTTCTAGACTTAAGTTTTAAATACTTAATGTTACAACCTCAATTTTGTATATGTTTTCATAATTGAATTGTAAAGATATTGTGAATATGGACTTAATTGAAAAGGTTGTATGATTTGCTTCAAAAGATGGATTTCTTTGCAAATCTCCCTTTTGATAGTAATTTCATCATTTTTATTATTAGATGTATCCAATAATGGATATAAAAGAGAAGAAAAGTCCAAAAAAAGGAAAATATACAAGATAATGGATATTAAGCAAAACAATTATGAGAAATACATAGAAATCTCTAGAAAGTGGAATTAATGGCCAAAATTAAATAAATTTCGTTTTGATGTCTAATAAAAGAAATATGAAAATAGGAAATGAAAGATAAAGAGAAATCCTTGAAAACAAATATCTTAATAAAGGTATAAATAAGAAAAGGGATAAAAGAATAAGAGGAAAGGGCAAGGGAATATTTCCCAAGGTGAGATTTCGTGCCTTTAAGATTTCTTGAGGTCTAAGGAATCCAAGATGATAATGTAATTGCAAGGGAAAAAGAAAATATGTAAAAAATGTATATAATTAAGTGATGACTTGCAACTAAAAAAAAGGACCCAATTTCTTTAGATAATAATCCCAAATTTGGCATGATGAAAGATTAAGACTTTAGTGAGTGTCCCTAAAAATTAGGGATAAAACAAAGCCATGGATTAAGAGTTACAATTTTTCCAAATTATCCTAAAATGAATAGGATTTTCCTTAAAATAGAAATCAGACTTTTCTTTTGTTTGGATGCGAGTGATGAGGATCGTTGGATCCTGATCCAACGAGGGCCACTCATATTCTAGTTCTAGTAAAACTAGGAACAGGTTGGTGATATAGGGGTTCTTTCCCCTCAATTTCGTCGTGATCCCGAGCATGTGCAAGGACATTTTTGGTTCCTTTGAATTTAGGAGAGAAGTCCGAAGAGAACCATCCCTACTTTGTAGGGGTTTGGTCGAGGATTGGGGAAGTTCCCAATTCACTTGAACCCTGCCTTCGACCCTATATATAGGGGAGGGTGAGAGGGGGAGCCGACATGATTTTTTGCTGACTTAAACTCCACGGCGGATCGAGAGGAGTGCTCTCGTGCTCTCAATTTCTCCTTCTACCCTAACATGCACCACTATCTCCTTAGCAAACCTCGTCAGAGTCTGACGAATAAGGGAATACCGTGGCCTAGTCGTGGAGAGAAATTGAAGGCCTCGTCATGTTTGGTGGAGGAAGGCAGAGCTTTCTAGATCTTCACCGTGCTCACAGGTGGTTGGGATCTTAGAGTCAACCACAAGGTTGACCATCGGAATAACAGAGAGGAGTCATGAGGTTGAATAAGAAACCCCATGAAATTACTAGCATACCCCTCATCTCCTGCTATCAAGGAAAGGATACTTCGGTCTTTTGTATAGTTTGGATCAAAGTTTAGGAACATGAATCCTAGGCTGTTGGATCCTGCGTGGTCTGACGGACCATGGATCAAGCGGTCACCGATTTTCTAGGGTTTTCAAATAAATCAGAGAAATGATATTTCTTGCAAAAATCATATCTTTTTCTAGAAAACTCAGATGAAGAAGTGTTATACATGAAAATTGATCAAAAAAATACGAGGAATAAGATAAAAATAGTTCGAAGGCCTGAATATGTAAAATTTTGTAAAAATGTTTTATTTTGGTGAAAAATATAATAAAATTTGGTTAGAAATTCTAATTGATGATAATGGATAGTTTTATAACTGCCGATAGATTAATTTGAGTATTGTTAACTTGTTTAATGATAAATATGAATCTTAACCTATTTTGAAGATGAAATTGGAAGATTTTGGGTTTTAAACATAATATGATGGTTAATATACTTAGAAACCCTAACTAGGGGAAAAAGGAAAGAAAAGCGATGTTAATCCGAAATTAGGGTTATATGTTGTTAAATGGTAACCTCAATATCTTTCATGAGGAGTAGATGAGATAACTAGGGTTTGTGAGTAATTTTATAAAATTAAGGTTTGAAATAGGAAAAGTGAAGTGAAACCCTAATTTTAAATGAAACCCTAAAGAGGACTAGTTACCCTAGGAGTAACTAGGCTTAATAAACTTTGATGGCATGATCAATGATAGGAAAATTGGATGCATATTTCATGATAATCTTGTGTACTTGCTTGTTTACTGGCTTTCTTGCTTAATTGGATTACTTTTGCACTCAAGTCAGCCTGACAGGTATGTAGTTAATTATGGTTAATCACATTAGTTTCTCGAAGGTTTTTCAAATGATTAATCACATTGAATGCAACCTATCAGTTTGTATGTTCATACTTGCAAATCATAAAGTCACTATGGTTATCAGAATTATAATATAAGTGTGTATTCTCGCACCTACATGCCTACCTAATGGATGATGTAAAAAGGTCAAGCCCAGGAGGGAAGACCCATGGGTACCATGAGTGGTGACCCCAGACACCAAGCTCGGGATTGAGAAGTTGGTCTTTGTTGCATGACTAATGGGCACCATGAGTGGTGACCCTAGGCACCAAGCTCAAGATTGAGAAGGTGGCCTTAAGTCAATGGCAAAAGAGAAACCCTAAAGAGGGTATTCAAGGGTTAGGGAAAAAGTGGTGGAGAATGTCACATTGAAAGCGTAAATTGGCTTATTAATTAACTTGATTGTGATATTTAGATTGTTAGCCATATTTGTGAAATCTTGGTTGTCCCCACATATATATCGGCATATTCATTTATGTTGACCGACATTTGTTTTGTCTGCATTTTAGGTACAACCCTAAAAAGAACATACAATAATGTGACACATTGTGAAAATAAGAAATAAAGTGTGAGGAGGATTAGATAGAATAGATTCAAGATGTGGATAGAAGTAGATATCCAAAGTTTTTAAAAGGTATGCAAAGATTTATTTTTTTCCATCTTTTAGTATAGTTTGGTAGAATTTTATAATTATTATTGATTATTTGTCGAACCTTTGATCCTGTTTAATGGGATAACAGCTCTGACCTCTTGGTCTCCCATAACTGGGGGTAACCGGGAGGCGGGGTCATTACATTTGGTATCAGAGCACTAGTTCCTCATTTAATCTTTAGTAATTATTAAATTTTATAAACTCTATAGAAACCAAGGAAGTTATTAGAGGATTTTCTGAAAGATAGAGGTGTCTAGAAAAGGATCATGTTCGGGGGCTGGCAATATTTTCCTCCGCACCGCTAGTCGGAATACGAGGACTCCTAGATCTGTGTGACTACCTGGCCAATGTCTTAGGATCTGACTCGAAATAAGATACCTTTAGGACTCTCTCACCTATTTCCATCCCTTGTCAACCCTAATTCTATTGAGGATAGGGTTTTCTCTCTCTTCCTCACCCTCTTAAGGATAGGGTATGCATGATAAGGTTAAGGAATCCTCCACCAAAATTAATAAAAAGCATGTAAATAAGATGTCATGGACATAAGCTTAATAGTTTAAGTGTATACTAATGAATATATGCATGCTTAGGTCGTATGACATGTGTTGTCATGAGAGACCTAAGGTTAGACCCTCTAGTCAGGAGGACAAGTAGAGAGTTGGTTTTCGAGGTAGAGATCTCCATTAAAGGTAGAGACCTAGTACATCCTCTAAGTATGATGCTAACCCTAACCTTAAGGGATGACATGATGATCTAGATGTCATGGTAGACCATGTGTGTGGGCGTACTTGCTTTTGGTTTGGATATCCATGACGATATGAGCCATGTGAGGTTGGTTGACCTAGTATGTAAGGCCCTTGAACTTACTTAATGAGTTGAATGATCTTAATTACCATAATTTAATGCTTAAAACCCTAATATAACCTTTTGATATGTTTTGAAATCATAATACAAGCTTAATTTTCAAATTTGGTTCAATTTGGACACTGCTTGAGCAAGTTATGCAATTTTCTATACATTTTGGAATTTTCTACAATTTACCCAATTAAGGGGTTTTCTTTGCAATTTGTCACATACATTATGTTCCTTAGTTTTTATATTATCATTCTTGAGATTTTTGATCCATGGGGCTCCTAGTTAAGCCATGGTTTGAAGGTGTTTTCATCAAGGGTATTTTAGGGTTTTTCCCTTCATGGATGAGCTACCTTTAGTAGCTATCAACTAAGGAATTATGTGATTGGTTGGGAATTTCGCCAAATGAAAGATAAGAAGGTCTCGAGGGATGGTGGGAGAGCTACTTGTGTGTGCACTTATGTATTCTTAATAATTTAAAGCCATGGACACTTGGATATATACTAGAATTTCAACTTTTTCTTTTTCTTAATATTAATGTGTCATATACTTATCCCCAAGCACCAAAACGAGCCACTTTCTCTCCACCACCTCTCTCCTTCTCTCATCTTCGTTATCCCTCTTTTCATCTGCGAATTTTTATGCCCAAGGAAGAAGAAAGTGGGGTTCTTCTTGGAAACAAATTCTAGGGTTGCAATTGATTCCCTTTTTGGGTCTATAAAGCATCTTCCTAGTGATATTGACCTAAAATTGTAAGTTTTTTCTTATTTCCTCCATTTAATTCTGTTCTCTTCTTCCTCCTACATATCTCCAGGTCGGAACCTTGCTGTTCCATGGTGAAAATGACTCTAGAACTCAAAAACCCTTCCTTCTTGTTTCTTTTTCTAGGGTTTTACTTCTTTGTGGAGAGAAGTGCCTATTTGGCCAAGTTGAGATCTGAATCTAGGGGTTCCTTGCCTTATTTTATCGAGATTCTTTCTGTTTGATATCTGACCTACTCTATAGAGGTGAGTTATATAACATTCTTCACTTATATTGCTTATTAGAAGCTTGTTAGTTCATGTTTATGATTGAATGTGATGATCTAAGCATAATCTAAGCATAGAGAAACCATGCTTGTTTAGAATTACAAATTTTTTTGGTGTTCCCTATTTTGTTCTAGTTCTATATCAACCTATAAACATGTGTACAACCTTTATAAGGTGTAACCTGATCTGGGACAGGTTGATGGCAACAACCTATGGTGCTATGTACAAAACAATTGATGGTTCAAATTAGGGTTTTCAAGCTATTTCCTTCTCTATCACATAACCTATGGACATACCATTCAAAAACCAATGGTGTTGCTATCTTGGCAACTGATGTTCATGATCAAGGGTTTTAAATGTATGGTGACAGCCTATGGTCACCCCTTAGGTTAGGTTTTGGCTCAATTAGACATTTAATTATCATCCAGTAAGTATTCTAATGATTGAAAAACACTAGAGGGGGGGTGAATAGAGTTTTTATAATATTTTAACAATTATTTAACTCAAACAACCACAATTATAAATGGAAGAAGGAGACAGGTGTTTAGAGTGGTTCCAACTTTAGCAAATACTAAAGTTGTCAGTCCACTACCCGGTTGCTTACCCAACCGGGATTTTGAAAGTATTTATTTTATTACCTTCACAAGGATTTATACAAAATACAATACTTTCTTTACACCCCTTGAACAACCTTCACTTGAAGTAGATGCACCAACTTGAGGTAGCCTTCTTGAAGTAACTTCAAGCTCCCCCTTGAAGTAGCCTTCCTCTCTAGAAGTAACCTCCCGTTGCACCAGCCTTCTTGAAGTAGCTCAAGGTCCCCTTCTTCACCAAGAAGATCTCCACCCTCTCCAATCCACAGCCTCCAACCTAGGAGTAGCAAGGAGAGTACAAACAATAATAGAGAACAAGAAAGGAAAAGGAAATTACAACTTATCCTTTTGTAGCACAAGGCTTGATTTGCCTAGATCAAGCGTATAGATCTCCTAGCCAAAGTGTATGTAATTGTAATTGCAGTGGATAGGAGATGCTAGCCTATGGGACACGAATTTTGAGCTAAGGGAAGAAGTAGCCAATTGTCACAATGCTCAATTGCTCACAAACAGATTGCACAAAGTCAATGTATGCTCAAAGATTTCTCAAGTGTAACAAGTAAGTGTGTTTGGGTGTCCTAAGCTATGTCCTATTTATAGGAATGTCCTACAAGTGCTTAAGGACGTTCTAGACACCTTCTAGGGGTTTCTAAGTGCTTAACTAGCCGTTAGGTACAAGTTTGTTGCTTTAGTAACGGCTAATTAATTAATTCTGCAGTTGCTGTCAGAGACCATCTCGGTCGAGAAATAGTCAACCGAGACTCCTACTCGGTCGACATTTTGTCGACCGACAGGCTCTCTGGGTCAAGTGTATGCAACGTTTATCTCCAACTGCCAACCACCTTGTCAGCTGTGTCTAACGGCTACTTGGGTCTTTCTCGGTCGAGAAGATTGTCGACCGAGAGTGTGTCAGTTGAGGAGTTAGTCGACCGAGGTTGACCCTGTTTCAATTTTTCAATTAAAGCACTAAGTATGTGTATGAGTGTGCATATGTGACACTATTGAAGGGGATGCCCTATCTAAATGTGATGTTTAGCTAGGGAGAATCTAACGCTTGATTTACATGAAATCTAAGTACTTGTACATTATATATTTGTACAAGTTTTTACAAAGTGATTACATTTCATGAAAATATAAATATGTAAGCATATGGATTTCCCTAGTACTTTGTCATCCACCTTGTTCCTGCACACTCAAGTAGCAAGTTAGATCAATAAGAATGAAATATTTGTCATTATCAAAACAAAGGGATTTATAGATGTCCATTTAGCCAACAATCTCCCCCTTTTTGAAGATGACAAACATTTCCAAAATATAAATGAAGGAAATATAAAACATATGAGTTTCATACCTTAAGATTACCTTTTGTAGCTTTCCTTCTTGTTTATAAAATGTGTGCTTATTATTCCCCATGAATTATGGAATATGAAATCCAACTCTTTAGGGAATATAGCAACTTTCAATGTAAAGCCAAGAGGTTTATGAAACTCATTGATTGAGTTTTGCATAATTACTAAGTTTATATTTATTTCCCCCCCTTTGTCATTTCAAAAAGATATCCATTTAAGAATTAAAACTCCCTCTTAATTAGATGTCCCATCAAAATCCAATGAAAAAGATGTCCATTAAAAGCCAAAATGATGCAAGTGAAAGATATCGTTAAGAAGTACAAATATCAAAGAAAAACATCTTCCAAAGGAGTGATAAGAAGTTGCTTCCTAATTTTGTTAAATTGGTCTAGGGGAAGTGGATTTGTAAAAATATCATCCAATTGTTCTTCCGTATCAACATGATGAAGGGAAACATGATTCTTGGAGATATGATCCCTTAAAAAGTGATGACGGATTTCAATATGTTTAGCTCGGCTATGTAAAATAGGATTATGTGCTAAGTTTATAGCACTCGTGTTGTCACAAAAGATAGGCATAGATGAAAGAGTAAAACCATAATCATTTAACACTTGTTGCATGTAAAGTACTTGAGCACAACAAGATCCGGCTGCCATATATTCAGCTTCAGTTGTAGAGAGGGCAACCATGTTTTGTTTCTTGCTAAACCAAGATACTAAAGCTCTCCCTAACAAGAAATAGCCACCACTAGTGCTCTTGCGATCAAGTCGACAATCAACATAATCTGCATCAGTATAAGCTTTAAAATCCAAGGATTGTCCTTTTGGATACCATAAACCAAAACATGTAGTACCTGCTAAGTATCGAAGAATTCGTTTAACTGCTTGAAAATGAGAATGCATGGGTTGTGATTGAAATCGAGCACAAAGACCAACAGAAAACATAATGTCCGGTCTAGAAGCAGTTAAGTAAAGCAAACTACCAATCATGGCTCTATATAAGGAATCATCAATAGGTTCCCCATTTTCATCCTTATCAATTTTAATAGAAGTAGCCATAGGAGTAGTAGCATGTTTGCACTGATCCATCCCAAAACGTTGTAAGAGTTCTTTAGTATACTTTTCTTGGCTTATAAAGATTCCGACAGACATTTGCTTAATTTGAAAACCAAGAAAGAAAGTTAGTTCACCCATGAGGCTCATTTCAAATTCTTTTTGCATAATGTCACTGAATTGTGTGCACAACGAATCATTAGAAGCTCCAAAAATAATGTCATCAACATATATTTGCACAACTAGGAAATCAGATGTATATGTTTTGAAAAATAAAGTAGAATCTGAATTTCCAATAGAAAAACCATTATCAAAAAGATATGTCTTGAGTCTTTCATACCAATTCCTAGGTGCTTGTTTTAAACCATAAAGTGCTTTCTTAAGTTTATAAACATAGTCACCTTTTTCCGGTATTTCAAAACCGGGTGGTTGAGCAACATATACTTCTTCTTGAATGGTACCGTTTAGAAATGCACTTTTTACATCCATTTGGTAGAGTTTGATGTTTTTATGTGCAGCAATAGCTAGCAACATTCTAATAGCTTCAAGTCTAGATACTGGTGCATACGTTTCGTCAAAATCTATTCCTTCTTATTGATTATATCCTTGTGCTACTAACCGAGCTTTATTCCTTATTACTTCTCTTGCCTCATTTAGCTTATTCCTAAAAACCCATTTAGTTCCAATGACGGTTTTATCTTGTGGTTTAGGAACTAAATCCCATACATCATTTTTAGTGAATTGATTCAATTCTTCTTTCATTGCTATTATCCAATAATCATCTTTAAGAGCTTCAGATATCTTCTTAGGTTCAATGATAGAAACAAAAGCCATGTTTGCAACATCCTTAAAGGAAGACCGAGTTTTTACTTTATCATTAGGATCTCCAATAATTAGTTCTTGAGGATGATCCTTAATAAGCCTAGGTGTGGATTGTGGTTCAGCTTGGTGATTGTTTGTAGTAACTTTCTCACTATCATTTGGTATGTTTAAGTTTTCGAATTGATTAGTGAGATCAATTATTTCTAGATTTTCAGATTTGGATTCTTCATGAAAAGAAACATGAATAGATTCCTCAACTTTTCTAGAGATAGTATTATATACTCTAAATGCTTTGCTAGAAGTGGAATATCCCAAAAAGAATGCTTTGTGTGATTTAGAGTCAAACTTATCTCTATCATCTTTGGTATTTAAGATATAGCATGTGGATCCAAAAGTATCAAAATAGTCAACTCTAGGTTTCTTAGAATGTATTATTTCATATGGAGTTTTCTTCAAATGAGAGTGAACAATTACTCTATTTAACACATAACATGCGGTGTTCACAGCTTCAGCCCAAAAGGTTTTGGGTGTGTTATGTTCGAGCATCATAGTTCTCGCCATTTCTTGTAGAGATCTATTTTTCCTTTCAAATATACCATTTTGTTGTGGAGTGCGTGGAGCAGAAAAGTTGTGAGTGTACCCTTGAGATGTGCAAAATTCTTCAAATACATGATTTTCAAATTCTCCACCATGATCACTTCTAATAGTACATATTTTGCTTTGTAATAGATTTTCAATCATAGGGCAAAATTTTATAAAAGCATGAATAGTATCATCTTTGGTTGCAATAAAATGTACCCATGTATATCTACTATAATCATCAACAATAACAAAACAATATCTTTTGCCACCGATAGATTGTGTCCTCATAGGTCCAAATAAATCCATGTGAATTAATTCTAAAGATCTACTGGTGCTAAGTTCATTTTTAGGTTTAAAAGAGGTTTTTGTTTGCTTTCCCAATGTACATGGTTCACAATTTTCAACTTGATCAAAGGATAAAGTAGGCAAACCACGAACAAGATCATATTTTACTAACTTTTTGATAACATGTGAACTAGCATGTCCTAGCTTTTTATGCCATAATTGTAAAGTATTTTCATTTGCAAGCAAGCATTTTCCTACTACAGATTTCATAGAGTTAGGTCTAAGAATATAAAGATTTCCAACTCTTTTTCCTTCATAAACAACATTTGTAGTGTTTTCTATTAATAATTTGCAGCAAGTTTTGTTAAATAAAACATCATAGCCACTATCACATAATTGACTAACACTTATCAAATTATGGTGCAAACCATCAACAAGTAGAACATTCTTTATTTTGAGGTTTGTACCAACATTACCTATTCCAACGATTGTACCTTTACCGTTGTCTCCAAAGGTGACTGTTCCACTTTTCTTTTCTTCAAAAGTTTTAAATGCATCCTTGTTTCCGGTCATATGTTTGGAACATCCACGGTCAACTACCCAATCCTGCATGAAAATATAGATTTTGGTACCCATGTGATGGTCCGATATGGTTAGAACCACTTAAGTATAGATTGCATAAAGATTCTGATTCAAAAATCCAGTCGGTCGACAATTGTTCGACCGACATCTTTCTCGGTCGATTAATTTTCGATCGAGAAGGTTACTACATAACAAACAAAGAAACACAGAAATTCAGCTCGGTTGACCAGTTTTCGACCGAAATAGTTGCTGTAGATTTTGATTTGTTACAGGCATCTGGTCGGTCGACAAAAGTTCGACCGATTATATTTTGGTCGACAATACTTCGACCGACTATTTTTCTGTTTCAGTACAGCAGTTCAAAAAATTACCAACATGCATGAAAACCTTTTGTTAAGTTGAGATGAGACAATATAAATTGCAAATTGAGCGTTTGATCATATCTCAACTGTATGGCTCTTGATTCTACTAAGTTTGGGGTTTTGGGACCCAAACTAAATCGGAATCCTTGGTCTTATAAGGGCATGCGAATGAATAATGTCCAAGACGTAGACAAAAATGACAATTAATAGAGTCAACTTCATATCTCTTTTTAGGAATTGTATTTTTAGGTACGAACACAGTTTGAGTTCTCTTGGGTTGATTTTACTTTGGAGCATATTCCAAACCTTTTCTTCCATTGAAACTAGAGGAGGCTTTTAGGATGTTGTCAAGGATATCTTTTCTTCTTAACTCATGTAGATTCTTTTGTAGCTTAGCAATGTCATCCATCTTCTTGTGTAAATCTTTTCTAGCTTGATCTAAATCAAATAACAGGGAGTCTCTTTCTTGTACAACATTTTCATAGTCTAGATGGTTACACAGAATTGGTTGAGTCTGAAAATCTTTTAGTTTAGCTAACAATTCAGTCTTTTCTTGAGAGAGAAGAACAACATTTGTTTCTAGAGAGAGTAGCTTGTTAGTGCAATCATTTAAATATGTTTTTAAAGACAAATTCTCAAGATCAATGTTGTTCTTTTCATAAGAGAGATCATTTAATTTAGCATATAGCTCATCATTTGTTTTGATAACCTTCTTTAGTTTCTTCTTGACATCAACATATTTATCATGAGTTTCTTGTAAACTAGTAATTAACTCTTCTTTAGGAAGATCAAGTAGGCTTACCTCCTGAGAGTCTTCATTATCTTCTCTTGCCATTAGACATTCCACCTTTTCTTCCTCTCTTTCACTTTCACTTGACTCGTCCCATGCAGCTTTATAGGCTTTTTCTCCCCTCTTCTTGTGTGAGTTTTTCTTTCCTTTCTTTGCTTTAGGACATTCATTTTTGAAATGTCCTTTCTTTCCACACTCAAAGCACCTAGGAGGAGGAGAAGAAGAACTAGAAATTTTGTTAGATTTAAATCTTCTATATTTCTTACCATTTACAATCAATGCCTCTTCTCCTTCCTCTTCACTTGACTCCTCACTTTCTGGTGTGATTATCTTTGAAGCTTTTAGAGCCACATCCTTCTTCTTTCCTTGCTGAAGTTCACGTTCTCTTCTTTCTTCCTCTTCTAGAGTTGCTTCATGAGCTTCTAGATTTCCAATGAGTTGCTCCATTTTCAGCCGAGTGGGGTCATTAGCTTCTTCAATGGCTGTCACCTTTGGCTTGTATTTAGAAGGAAGTGATCGAAGGATTTTTGATACCTGATCTTCTTCAAGAATAGTTTTTCCTAGGGCATTTAAACCATTAACAATAGAAGAGAATTTTGCAAACATTTCACTAATAGATTCATTTGGATCCATACGAAAATGTTCAAACTTTTGTTTAAGCATGCTAATCTTAGAATTCTTGACTTGAACTGTACCCTCATAAGTTATGGACAGTCTATGACAAATGTCATAGGCTGTGTCACAGTTTGATATCCTATTAAATTCTCCTACTGAAATTGAACAATATAAAATGCTTACAGCTTTGGCATTCATTTGAGCCAACTTTACCGTGTTTGCATCCCACTCTGCATATTGTGTTTGAGGAAGCTCGTATGGGGTTGACACCATCCTCCATAAGTCCCAATTGATGCCTTGGAAGTAGATCTGCATCCTTCTCTTCCAATATGTGTAGTTTGTTCCATCAAACGCCGGAGGTCTAGCAACAAGTGTCCCTTCAAGGTTAAGGTTGTTGAGCACTCCATCCCCCATTCTTCAAGACCTTGTTAGGGTTCCTTGAAGCCTGCTCTGATACCAATTGAAAAACACTAGAGGGGGGGTGAATAGAGTTTTTACAATATTTTAACAATTATTTAACTCAAACAACCACAATTATAAATGGAAGAAGGAGACAGGTGTTTAGAGTGGTTCCAACTTTAGCAAATACTAAAGTTGTCAGTCCACTACCCGGTTGCTTACCCAACTGGGATTTTGAAAGTATTTATTTTATTACCTTCACAAGGATTTATACAAAATACAATACTTTCTTTACACCCCTTGAACAACCTTCACTTGAAGTAGATGCACCAACTTGAGGTAGCCTTCTTGAAGTAACTTCAAGCTCCCCCTTGAAGTAGCCTTCCTCTCTAGAAGTAACCTCCCGTTGCACCAGCCTTCTTGAAGTAGCTCAAGGTCCCCTTCTTCACCAAGAAGATCTCCACCCTCTCCAATCCGCAACCTCCAACCTAGGAGTAGCAAGGAGAGTACAAACAATAATAGAGAACAAGAAAGGAAAAGGAAATTACAACTTATCCTTTTGTAGCACAAGGCTTGATTTGCCTAGATCAAGCGTATAGATCTCCTAGCCAAAGTGTATGTAATTGTAATTGCAGTGGATAGGAGATGCTAGCCTATGGGACACGAATTTTGAGCTAAGGGAAGAAGTAGCCAATTGTCACAATGCTCAATTGCTCACAAACAGATTGCACAAAGTCAATGTATGCTCAAAGATTGCTCAAGGGTAACAAGTAAGTGTGTTTGGGTGTCCTAAGCTATGTCCTATTTATAGGAATGTCCTACAAGTGCTTAAGGACGTTCTAGACACCTTCTAGGGGTTTCTAAGTGCTTAACTAGCCGTTAGGTACAAGTTTGTTGCTTTAGTAACGGCTAATTAATTAATTCTGCAGTTGCTGTCAGAGACCATCTCGGTCGAGAAATAGTCGACCGAGACTCCTACTCGGTCGACGTTTTGTCGACCGACAGGCTCTCTGGGTCAAGTGTATGCAACGTTTATCTCCAACTGCCAACCACCTTGTCAGCTGTGTCTAACGGCTACTAGGGTCGTTCTCGGTCGAGAAGATTGTCGACCGAGAGTGTGTCGGTCGAGGAGTTAGTCGACCGAGGTTGACCCTATTTCAATTTTTCAATTAAAGCACTAAGTATGTGTATGAGTGTGCATATGTGACACTATTGAAGGGGATGACCTACCTAAATGTGATGTTTAGCTAGGGAGAATCTAACGCTTGATTTACATGAAATCTAAGTACTTGTACATTATATATTTGTACAAGTTTTTACAAAGTGATTACATTTCATGAAAATATAAATATGTAAGCATATGGATTTCCCTAGTACTTTGTCATCCACCTTGTTCCTGCACACTCAAGTAGCATGTTAGATCAATAAGAATGAAATGTTTGTCATTATCAAAACAAAGGGATTTATAGATGTCCATTTAGCCAACAATGATGTTATCAATCGATTATGATATTGACTTAACATTTGATGGTGTTAACTGAATGTATTACCGATCTAGCAACCAATGGTGACCTAATGATCACAACTAATGGTGGATCAGGTCATCACCATAGATGATGATTTAGGAATGTAATTTTATATTTGACTAAACCTTGAACCAATGGTTCCTTGGTTCAATTGATCTAATGGTTAGACCTATACTTCAATTGATAACCTCAAACAATGAACTTGATCCAATGAATAATATTGGATGCTTTAACATCCAATGGATTAGAATAAATCATATGGTATTATTTGTGGGTCCTAGTAATGATATTTCAATTGTTCAATACCAATAATTGGTAGTCTTACCTTTGCCATTATATAGTTATATTTGATAAATCACTATAATAAGTCGATGCGTAATTCCAATGTGATCTTGCTTGTTATACCTAACCTTAAGGTAATTATATGATGTTGATTGGTTATAATCAGACCTCTTGAATGATTTATGTGATAATGAATTACACTCTTCTTATGTTGAAACCACAATGTAGTATTATTTGAATATCATAGTACCTTGCCATGTTGAAATCTATGGACATACATGTGCTAATGATCTTTTGAGCCTTATTTAAGGTATGGAGTGATGATGATAACCTGAATATGAATAATGTGATGGTCTTAAAGACCTTTGGGCATGTTTGAAGCCATGATTGAGGTGAAATCCTCTTCATGTTTTAATAAGGGTTAAAACCCTGGAACTTGTGATAAGATATTGGTACCTTGCAATAGTATGATGATAAGTGTGGTCCGTTAATTTGCAATGAATGATAGATATGGTAATGTGATTAAGATTTATATCTCAAATGTTTTATATCTTTTGAAGTTGTTATACATATACTCTTGTTAGAAGAGAATTAGGGTTTGAATGTCCACTTGTATGATAAAGCCTTAATGCATTCAATTGGTAGTAATTAATCAAGTGTAACCTTAATCATGTAGAGCCCTGTGCCGTAGAGCCATCTTCAGTGTCAAAACTTACTGGATGGTGAAATGAGTATTCCCAAGGGAAACTCGGAGCGCATATTGTTGAGTATGTGGGGGTGGCAAGTTGAGGATATATCCTTGTCATCCACAATTGCAGGTTATGTAGGATGGCTATGGTCATGCCTCAGATATTTGATGTGATTGAGGACAGCTACGGTTGTACCTCGGATTAGAGTGTTTTATATACCCTATTTTCTAGTGTAATAACTTGTACCAAGTAGGAACTAGTTGTTATCAGTTGACTATATGTCACTGTTGGCAGTTTGACTGGTATGTCACTTCAGTTTACTCGTACTGACCTAGGGAAGAGATCTTAGGATACCGACACTCCTAGATCTTATACGGAACTGAATAGCACTTCGCAGTGGTTAGTTGGACTTTGAATGGTACGACTCAAACTACCTAGGGCATAATAATAAAAGATATAATACCAGCCATGTAGTATAATTTCTAGGGTTTAATATGTATCACATTGGTTGTTTAACCCTTGTCTTGTCTATACACTACATAGTTCTTACATGATGCAGACTTATGACAATTGTACAATTCTACTTGATGTTACAACTTATTTGCTTAACTTCTTAGTATGCTTAAACTGTTCAATCTATTCATATAGTTTATTCAATATCCTAACTACTCAATGTATTTACTGTTAATTAATGTTATAATCAATATATGTTGGAGAGAGCTATATCTCTCGCTGGGACTGGGTCTCATTCGTGGGTCACCAAATTTTTTTAGGTGGTCGTGGGCAACGAGGTAGAGGTCGTGCTATGGAAGAGAACCAACCTGGTGATCAATAGATTCAGAAGGTTGGTTAGTTGTAGATGTTAGTCATAGATGTTAGTAGTAGAGTCCTAGTGTCGTCCCTGTACTCTCAGGTCCTGGTATGGGATGTGTTTTCTAGATGATATACTTGTATTGACACGAGATTTTGGTCGTATGTCAATGTTTGTAAATATATGGCATGTACATGTGAAATATCTTTTGTATGCATGAGGTGACTGAGGTCTTTGGACCCATATGTAAATACTTATTACAATATATGAGAATAGAATGATGTACCTTTTGTAAATGTTCTAGAGTTTATTTACATTATTGGAATCGGTTTTAATTGTTTGACATTTTGACTATGTGATTAATTAGTAGTTGATTGTGTTTTGTGTTTTGAGTAATCTCATTTAGCGTGACAAGGTGTCACAAGTTAAGTTGGTATCATAGCTCTGGGTTTACTAAGTCTACAGGGACATACGACTTAGGTTTGAGTCTGTTCTTGTGTATCCAACATATCTGATCATAGTTTATGCTTTTGCAGATATGTCTAGAGGACATGAAGAACATGTTGAGAGTAGTTATGTTGCACTAGGAAGAGGTGCAGGGAGGCAGGCACATGATGAGAGAGTGCCAAAAGAAGGGCCAGAGCAGCCCACAATGCCTCATCTAGACCCGACAATGATGGCCAATCCTGAGTTTCATTCTATGTTTAGACAAATGATGGACACAATTACACATATTGCTGATAGAGTGCCAGCACCTCAAGCTAGGGCAACCACCTCCAATGTGGAGTCTGAAGGTGTCGGGAAGACATTTGAACGTCTTAGACGTGTTGGGGCAATTGAATATGTAGGTACTTATGATCCAGCAGACGCTGACATGTGGTTGACTGAGCTGGAAAAGGCGTTCAAAATCCTAAACATCATGGAAGAAGACAAATTAAGCCTGCAGTATACTTGTTGAAGGGTAGTGCTAGCCACTGGTGGGCCATAGAAGAGGAGAAAAGGCCAGGAGTTGTGATAGGATGGGAGGAGTTTCGAAGGGAATTTGTTAGTCGATATTTTCCAGAGACCTACCTAGATGAGAAAATCTCTCAGTTCGAGAAGATTCATTAGGGAGCTATGACTATCAATGAGTATGAATAAAAGTTTATGGAACTTCTAAGGTTCTGCCCATACATGGCATCAACAGACAAGGAAAGGGTCCAAAGATTTGAGAAGGGTCTGAGTACGGAGTTGACTACTACAACATCAACCTTGGAGAATAGGGAAAGGTTTTCCACCTTTGTGGAATCTGTCAGGAGGATTGAGAGGTCTGCCATAGAGAAGCGTGAAGCTAATGCTAAGAAGCGACCTATGTAGTTTGAAGGGCAATCATCTTGAGGCTTTAAGAAGACAAGGTTTTTCCCACTGCCGTCACAACTAAGGTCAACCTTCACTGAACCAAGATCACATGCACCATCACAGTGGACCCCGAGTTAGGGTAGAGGTCAAAATTTTCCACCGACCGGAGCCCGCAATACCTCATCAGTTTCAGTGATAGGGCCGTTTAGGCCATATCAGGACACCAAAACATGTTACAAGTGTGGGAAAGTGGGGGATACAAGACCTTATTGCCCTATGAAAGATGAGGAGGTGACTCAGCAGCCAAGGCAAAGTCAACAAGGTCCACAACAATGTCAGTTTAGTAGTGGCAGTGGCAGAGGACGTGGTCAGGCATCCCAGACAGGATCCTCTGGACAAGAAAGCAGAGGACATGGGCGACAGCAGGCGACAACAAGGTTCTATGCCATGACCCAGCCAGAAGCAGTGGTCAATCCATGAGTCGTGATAGGTCAGATGGATTTATTTCATTCTGATATGTCTGCTTCTTGTTTCGTGTCTATGTTACTAGACCCGGGTGCAACACACTCTTTTATCACTAGAGAGGTGCTAGATAGTTGGTATCTACCTGTTAGTCTTAGATCTGATAGCCTACAACTAGAATCTCCTTTGGTTGATTCCGCTGAGTTGTGAGAAGTGTGTCCTTCTTGTGTTCTTTCTTTTTCTAGACACAACATTCAAGTGGATCTTTTACCGCTTGACATGCATGGTTTTCATGTAATCCTAGGAATGGATACCTTGGAAAAATACAAGGTATTCTTGGACTGTAGTACTAAGGTGGAGACGTTCCATGATGGAGATGTACAGTGGATTTTTTAGGGTGATAGAAAGATTCTTCCTACATTTTTGATGTCAGCTATGACAGCTGAGCGGTTGATGAGACAAGGATGTGAAGTTTTCTTAGCTCATGTTCTGGATACCAAGGAAGTAGGTCCTAGTATCCAGGAGGTACCAGTGGTGCGAGAATTTGAGGATGTCTTTCCTGAGGAATTTCCTAGCATTCCCCCTCCTTGAGAGTTTGAGTTTGAGATCAATCTTGTTCTTGGAACACAACCCATAGCACAGTCAACATACAGAATGGCACCAACAGAGATGCAGGAGTTAAAGAAACAGTTACAAGAACTATTAGAGAAGGGTTTTATCAGGCCGAGCACTTCCCCTTGGGGTGCTCCTGTGTTTTTTGTTAAAAATAAGGATGGGTCAATGAGGTTGTGTATAGACTATAGATAGTTGAACAAGGTGACAATAAAGAATAAGTATCCTTTCCCAAGGATTGATGATCTTTTTTATCAGTTGAGAGGTGCCATTGTGTTTTCAAAGATAGACCTGAGGTCAGGTTACCATCAGTTGAGAATTAAGGCTGATGACATACCCAAGTCAACATTTAGGACTAGGTATGGTCATTATGAGTTTGTGGTTATGCCGTTTGGGCTAACCAATGCACATGCAGCTTTTATGGATCTAATGAATAGGGTGTTTAGACCTTATCTTAATCAGTGTGTTGTCATGTTCATAGATGATATCCTGATATACTCTAAGGATAGTCAACAACATGAGAAACACCTTCTCTAGACATTGAGTTTGTTGAGGCAACACCAACTATATGCTAAGTTCAGCAAGTGTGAATTCTAGTTATTTGAAGTATCTTTTCTGGGCCATGTTATATCTGCAAAAGGCATTTGTGTTGATCCCAAGAAAGTGGAATCTGTACTAGAATGGGAACAACCAAAGACGCCGATAGAGATCTGTAGTTTCCTAGGTCTAGTAGGTTACTACAGGAGGTTTATCAAAGACTTCAGTTCTATAGCGTTACCCCTAACTAGGCTAACCAGAAAGGATGTTCCTTTTGCTTGGAATGACAAGTGTCAACGTTCCGTCCAGATTTTGAAAGAAAAGTTGACTAGTGCACCGATGTTAGTACTACCAGAGCAAGGGAAAGGCTATATTGTGTTTTTTTATGCTTCAAAGAATGGGTTGGGATGTGTGTTGATGCAGTTCTTTTGCTTCACGTCAGCTTAAGAAACATGAGGAGAATTACCCAACACATCATCTGGAGCTTGCAGCAGTGGTCCATGCCTTAAAGATTTGGAGAAACTATCTTTATGGAGAAAAGTGTCAGATCTTCACTGACCACAAGAATCTACTGTATATTTTCTCAAAATAGGAGTTGAATATGAGGTAGAGGAGATGGATGGAGCTGATTAAGGATTATGATTGCACAATAGACTACCATCCAGGGAAAGCTAATGTGGTAGCTGATGCATTGAGTAGAAAGTCATATTCATCATCAACGGTGGATAATGCACAATTGAATTCCTTGATGTGCCATAAGAGAGATATGCTAGTGTCTCTTTGCTAGATGAATGTACAGCTAGAAGTTTCCTTTCTGGAAGGATTGTTGGAACAGTTACAAGTGAAACCTACCTTGAGACAGCAGATTCATGATGCATAACAAAATGATACTATGATACAGAATATCCTATTAGGCATTGGCTGTGAAAAGTATGATGGCTTTCATGAGGCAGATGATGGTACAGTTTGTTACCATAATCGGACAATAATTCCTGATGTTGATGGGTTGAGGAAGATGGTACTTGAGGAGGCTCACTCCTCCATGTATGCAATGCATCCTAGAAGTACCAAGATGTACCAAAATTTGACGAACATGTATTGGTTTCCAGGTCTAAAGCGTGATGTGGCAGAGTTCATTGCCAAATGTCCAATTTGTCAGTAGGTGAAGGCTGAGCACCAGAAGCCTACAGGGACATTACAACCCTTGCCAATACCACAGTGGAAATGAGATCATATTACTGTGGACTTTGTGGTTGGTCTTCCTAGGACAACCAAGGGTAATGATTCCATATGGGTGATAGTAGATAGATTGACAAAGTCAGCTCATTTTCTTCCAGTTAAGATGACATTTACATTAGAGAAATTGGCACAAATATATGTTTGATGAGATAGTCTATTTGCATGGCATTCCAGTGACTATAGTTTCTGATAGAGGTCCACAATTTACAAGTCATTTTTGGGAGCGTCTGCATTCAGTAATGGGAACACAACTGAGATTCAACACAGCTTTTCATCTGCAGACCGATGGGCAGTCTAAAAGGACTATTCAGACTTTAGAGGATCTCTTGAGGGCATGTGTGCTGTAATTTCTTAGTAGTTGGGATGTACATCTGACTCTGATAGGGTTTGCGTACAATAATAGCTATCAAAGAAGCATAGATATGGCTCCTTATGAGGTTCTGTATGGGATACGATGTCGGTCTCCTCTTTACCGGTATGATACAGGTGAATATCGACTTTTGGGTCCTGAGCTAGTACAACAGACTACAGAAAAGATTAAAGTGATACAACAATAGTTTAAAGCAGCCCAGGATAGGAAGAAATCTTATTCAGACAACCGACGTAGACCACTTGAATTCCAAGTGGGAGATAGAGTATATCTTAAGGTTTCTCATTGGAAAGGTGTGTTGAGGTTTGGAAAGAAGGGTAAGTTGGCTCCTAGATTTATGGGACCATACCCTATCCTAGGTCGTGTTGGAAAGGTAGCATATAAGTTGGAACTACCACCAGAGCTACATAGATTGCATAATGTCTTTCACATCTCTATGTTGAGGAAATTCCATCCAGATACTGAGCAGACAATCCAACCAGTAGAGGTTGAGTTAGATGAGGATGTGTCCTATTTTGAGGGTCCTGTGTTGATCCTGGATAGAAGGGTGAAAAAGCTGAAGAGAAAATATATAATACTAGTGAAAGTTTTGTGGAATCATCATTGCATAGAGGAAGCCACATAGGAACTAGAGAATGAGATGCATACAAAATACTCATCTCTTTTTGCGTAGGATTTCGGGCCGAAATCCTTGTTAGGGGTTTATAGTTATAAGGCCCTTGAACTTACTTAATGAGTTGAATGAGATTAATTACCATAACTGAATGCTTATAACCCTAATATAACCTTTTTATATGTTTTGAAATCATAATACAAGCTTAATTTTCAAATTTGGTTCAATTTGGACACTGTTTAAGCAAGTTATGCAATTTTCTGTATATTTTGGACTTTTCTGCAATTTACCCAATTGAGGGGTTTTCTTTGCATTTTTCACATACATTATGTTCTTTATTTTTTATATTATCATTCTTGATATTTTTGAGCCATGGGTCTCCAAGCTGAGCCATGGTTTGAAGGTGTTTTCATCAAGGGTATTTTAGGGTTTTTCCCTTCATGGATGAGCTACCTTTAGTAGCTATCAACTAAGGAATTATGTGATTGGCTGGGAATTTCACCAAAGGAAAGCTAAGCAGGTCTATAGGGACGGTGGGAGAGCTTCTTGTGTGTGTGCTTATGTATTCTTAATAATTTAAAGCCATGGACACTTGGATACATACTAGAATTTCAACTTTTTCTTTTTCTTAATATTAAAGTGTCATATACATATCCCCAAGCACCAATACGAGCCACTTTCTCTCCACCACCTCTCTCCTTCTCCCAGCTTCGTTATCCCTCTGTTCAGCTGTGAATTTTTCTTCCCAAGGAAGAAGAAAGTGGGGTTCTTCTTGGAAACAAATTCTAGGGTTGTAATTGATTCCCTTTTTGGGTCTATAAAGCTTCTTCCTAGTGATATTGACCTAACAGTGTAGGTTTTTTCTTATTGCCTCCATTTAATTCTGTTATCTTCTTCCTCCTACATCTCTCCAGGTCGTAACCCCGCTGTTCCACGGTAAAAATGACTCTAGAACTCAAAAACCCTTCCTTCTTATTTCTTTTTCTAGGGTTTTGCTTCTTTGTGGAGAGAAGTGCCTATTTGGCAAAGTTCAGATCTGAATCTAGGGATTCCTTGCCGTATTTGCTCGATATTCTTGCTGTTTGTTATCTGACCTTCTCTATAGAGGCGAGTTATATAACATTCTTCACTTATATTACTTATTAGATGCTTGTTAGTTCATGTTTATGCTTGAATGTGATGATATACACATAGAGAAACCATGCTTGTTTAGAATTACGAATTTTTGTGGTGTTCCCTATTTTGTTCCAGTTCTATATGAACCTGTAAACATATGTACAACCTTTATAAGGTGTAACCTGATCTGGGATAGGTTGATGGCAACAACGTATGGTTCTATGTACAAAACAATTGATGGTTCAAATTAGGGTTTTCAAGCTATTTCCTTCTCTATCACATAACCTATGGACATACCATTCAACAACCAATGGTGTTGCTATCTTGGAAACTGATGTTCGTGATCAAGGGTGTTAAATGTATGGTGACATCCTATGGTCACCCCTTAGGTCAGTTTTTGGCTCAATTAGACATTTAATTATCATCCACTAAGTATTCTAATGATGTTATCAATCGATCATGATATTGACTTAATATTTGATGGTGTTAACTGATTGTATTACCGTTCTAGCAACCAATGGTGACCTAATGATCACAACTAATGGTGGATCAGGTCATCACCAAAGATGATGATTTAGGAATGTAATTTTATATTTGACTAAACCTTGAACCAATGGTTCCTTGGTTCAATTGATCTAATGGTTAGACATATACTTCAATTGATAACCTTGAACTATGAACCTGGTCCAATTAATAATATTGGATGCTTTAACATCCAATGGATTATAATAAATCATATGGTATTATTTGTGGGTCTTCGTAATTATATTTCAATGGTTCAATACCATAAATTGGTAGTCTTAACTTTTCCATTATATAGTTATATTTGATAAATCACTATAATAAGTGGATGCGTAACTCCAATGTGATCGAGCTTGTTATACCTAACATTAATATAATTATATGATGTTGATTGGTTATAATCTGACCTCTTGAATGATTAATGTGATAATGAATTACACTCGTCTTATGTTGAAACCACAATGTAATATTATTTGAATATCATAGTACCTTGCCATGTTAAAATCTATGGACATACATGTGCTAATGATCTTTTGAGCCTTGTTTAAGGCATGCAATGATGATGATAACCTTACTATGAATAATGTGATGGTCTTAAATTCCTTTGGGCTTGTTTGAAGCCATTATTGAGGTGAAATCCTCTTCATGTTCCAATAAGGGTTAAAATCCTGGAACTTGTGAAAAGATATTGGTATCTTGCAATAGTATGATGATAAGTGTGGTCCGTTAATTGGCAATGAATGATAGATGTGGTAATGTGATTAAGATTTATATCTCAAATGTTTTATATCTTTTGAAGTTGTTATACATATACTCTTGTTAGAAAAGAATTAGGGTTTGAATGTCCACTTGTATGATAAAGCCTTAATGCATTCAGTTGGCAGTAATTAATCAAGTGTAACCTTAATCATGTAGAGCCCTATGTCGTAGAGCCATATTCAATGTCAAAACTTACTAGTTGGTGAAACGAGTATTCCCAAGGGAAACTCAGAGCACATATTGTTGAGTATGTGGGGGTGGCAAGTTGAGGATATATCCTTGTCATCCACAATTGCAGGTTATGGAGGATGGCTATGGTCATGCCTCAGATATTTGATGTGATTGAGGATAGCTGCAGTTATAGCTCATATTAGAGGGTTTTGTATACCCTATTTTCTAGTGTCGTAACTTGTACCAAGTATGGACTAGTTGTTATCAGTTTACTATATGTCACTGTTGGCAGTTTGACTCGTATGCCACTGCAGTTTACTTGTACTGAACGAGGGGAAGAGATCTTAGGATACCGACACTCATAGATCTTATACGGAACTAAAAAAAACTTCACAGTGGTTAGTTGGAGTTTGAGTGGTATGACTCAAACTCCCCAGGGCATAATAATAAAAGATATAATACCAGTCGTGTGGTATAATTTCTAGGGTTGAATATGTATCACATTGGTTGTTTAACCCTCGTCTTGTCTTTACACTACATAGTTATTACATGATGCAAACTTATGACAATTGTACAATTAAACTTGATGTTACAACTTATTTAATTAACTACTGAGTATGCTTAAACTGTTCAATCTATTCATATTATTTATTCCATATCCTAACTGCTCAATGTATTAACTATTAATTAATGTTATAATTAATATATGTTGGAGAGAGTTATATATCTCGCTAGGACTAGGTCTCACCTGTGGGTCATCACATTTTTTTAGGTGGTCACGGGCAACGAGGTCGAGGTCGTGTTGTGGAAGATAACCAACCTGGTGATCAATAGATTCAGAAGGTTGGTTAGTTGTAGATGTTAGTCATATATGTTAGTAGTAGAGTCCTAGTGTCATCCTTGTACTCTCAGCTCCTGGTATGGGATGTGTTTTCTAGATGATATACTTGTATCGACATGAGCTTTTAGTTGTATGCCAATGTTTGTAAATATATGGCATGTACATGTGAAATATCTTTTGAATGTAGGATGTGACTGAGGTCTTTGGACCCATATGTAAATACTTGTTACAATATATGAGAATGGAATGATGGACCTTTTGTAAATGTTCTAGAGTTTATTTACATTATTGGAATCAGTTTTAATTGTTTCACATTTTTTACTATGTGATTAATTAGTAGTTGATCATGTTTTGTGTTTTGCATAATCTCGTTTAGCATGACAAGGTGTCACATAGTACCTTTGGCGATCCAACCCTGGGAAGGGTCGTGAATGTTAGGGTGAAGGATAACTCCTTCATTGATGAGGTTAGTGATGACCATATAGAAACCCTATGAGCTTATATGAGCATGGAAAAGTTGCACCCAAAGTACGCCAGTTGGGTGACAGTCGGCTAAAACCCTAGCTAGGAGAGTATGTTGGATAGCTTATGAGATAAGAATGAAGAGTTTTGGATAATCTTGGGTGAACATTTTTTTCTCTCATGTAGGTATACACTTGTGATCTTGATCCACCTTAGAGAGAGGACCTCCAGTAGTAAGGTTGTTGTAGGGTTAAGCTCTAGAGAGAGAGAGAGCAGGGCCCAAGCTAGAAGGTTGGAAGTTTAAACTCCAGGCTAGGAGAAACCCTAAGAAGTTAAGGATGATGCGACCTAAGAGGATGGTTGTGATTGCCTCATGCACGATCCCTACAGGCTGATGGTATATTGGTTGCCTTTAGAGGAACCAGACCCTAGAGAGAGGATGAGACTACTAGTACCTATGTGCATATGGTATAGGGGTTTACCTTTTAGGGATAGGAGGAAGGGTTCCTTAGACCATGAAGAGGTTTAGTAACAAGTTGTCAGGCCTTATACCTAGTTGGTTGTCCTTCAGGAGGACTCCACTCTGAAGTGTTATTCAAGTGGAATGATAATAGGAAGTGCATGTCATACCTTGTACATGCTTGGTACGTGGTTACAGGGTTGAGCATGCAGTTGGACATCAGAAAGGTGAACCTAGGGTTCCTAGACCTAAGAGGGGAAGTAGTAGTGTTGGGTTTACCTGATTCTCATGATATGATTTGAGTGTCCATAGATTTGAGCATGGCACCCCTCATGTTTAGAGGAAAGGGAAACCCCTTAGATTGCTGTGTATGTTTGATGAACACCTCACATATAAGTTGGTGACATGGGCAGGTATGATCTTGGTCTAATATTGAGGAATGAGAAACAAGTAGGACCTACCATGGAGACCTAGCATAGTTTAGAAGGTGGTCTACTTGTGAGCTACACGCCTTAGTAGCTTGATAGTAATAAGCATGATCGTGTTGATGTAAACCCTAGACATAAGGACATTTGTGACCTTTGTTGCTATCAAGAGATAGTCTCGTCCCATCCTGGGAGAGGACCCTTTTGTAAGGTATGAATCGATTTTACGTTGGGTTTGAGGTAACCTTAAGAGGTGTCATAGAATCTTGAGAAGCTAAGTGGAGAGTACATAGTATGAGAGTGAACATGTAGACCCATAGATGATAATCTCTGAGTGCATGTGGATGTGTTACCATGGAGGTAACTGGTATGGGGCCTGACCGAGGTAGATAGGTCGCCATGACCCTATGAAAGGATGTAATTTAGACCACGAATGTCGAGAGAGATGATGGAGACTTGGGTAAGGTTACAAGTTGGGGATAAGACTGATGGGAGTAGGAGTTGCCTAATTCCCTAGTTGCACGTGACCATAGGGTCGGGAGGTAACATCTGTCATTGTCTGAGGGTCATGGGTTAGGAGATTGATCACCTTCATGAACTCATGGGACCCAAAGGGAAAATGTAGAGGGCACTCTCTGATGCATAAGGGAAGAGGGATGACCCCAAAAGTGCCGACACCCCACATACCTAGAGGAGATGACTAAGGATTGTATGATGACCCAAGTCGGTTCGAGACCAATTTTTCATGGAAGTAACCTGGATATTGAGATGTTCATAATGAAGATCCATGTGAGGCCCATTTCAGTTTAGATTTGTAGTTGTACTAGAAATGTGGGATGTACCATCTCTACTCTTGGAACGGGAAGAAATCTGTATTTGGACTGCAACCAAATGCTTATTTCCTCTTGTTATGGGAGTGAGAGATAGAACAATATGCATGCCATACACCAAGGATAAAGATAATGTGAGTGGAAACGTTGCTATGATGCATGAGGATGGAGATAATAACGTACCCTTGTGGAGTGTAAGATGTGTGGATGTTGTACAAACACTAAGAGAACTAAGGTAGTCATCTTATGAGGATGTTTTTATCATGAGTTATGTGGAACTTAAGAACTATACAAGGTAGAGTTCGATAACCAAGAGAATGAGCTCTGAGTTCCCTTGATGAAGATAGGCTTAAAGTCTGAGATGAGATGATAAGTGGAATATAAGGAGGCGTATGTCTTCACTGTTATCAAGCACCTAAAGATGAAAGGTAGTAATGGATGCTCTGGTTGAGATGCAGCTGCCTAGTTTATCTGGAGGCTGAAAGAGGTTGTTAGGTTAGCCCTCAGTTTGAAAAAGGAGATATGTTTGGCTAACACTCAGATGTAAGGAGATCTGTTGGTCAAGTTAGTGGTTGTTTGGTTAGACAGTCTAGGCCTTGATGCAATAAAAGGAAGGTTGTAGAACCTCAGATGCACTTCTCTATAAAAGAAGGTGATGAAACCCTGACTAGAGTGATTTTGGGTTTTTGAGGAATCAATCTTGACGAATCATGACATACAGGAGATCGTGATTTTAGGTCACCATACACCATGGTACTACTAAGATGGTAAGTTTCAGTAGTACTTTGGATGCCTAAGATGAAGTTGCATGTGGCTTTTCGCCATGCATGTCGGGAGGTGAAGGATGAATACCAGTAACCTAGTAAGTTGATACAAAGGATAAAAAGTCCCTCAGAGGGAATGGGAGTTCATCACTATGGATGTCGTGGTAAGTCTCCCCTGGACTAAGGAAGGTCAAGATGCAATATGGGTTATTGTAGATCACCTTACCTAGATGACATAATCTAAGAGAAAGAGAGAATATTGTTGGGAGATAGATCTGGCTGAACTACAAGTAATAGAGATGGTTCAACTGCACCATGATGCAAGTTCAAAAGTTCTTGAATATGACCTAAGGATTTATTTCCATAAGGTGGAAGTAGATACATGAAGAACTCGATGTGAGTACAACTTATCACCCCTAACTGATGGTTAGTATGATCCAGACAAGAGGGTCTGATGAGAGCATGTGTGCTCATTTAGGGTGATACATGGGGGGAAGTTCTTGTCCTATGAGAGATGTGATGATAACCACCATAGCTAGTATCGGGATGTAAAGAAGCTTTGTAAGGGAGGTTGTGTCGGTCGCCACTTCATTAAGATGATGTTGGTGAAGGGACCTCGCGAAGGTCAGAAAAGGACCACAGTGTGTGCATATGAAGTCACTTTGATCATGCGATGGCTGAGGAAGCCCAGGGGTGACATGAGTCATGAGCTGATGCAAAGCAGACTAACATGCAGTTCACTATGGAAGAATATGTGATGTGAAAATCCAACCCCTCTAAGCTACAGCTGAGAAAGCTGAGTCCCCCATATATGGGTCCTTTTGAGATGGATCGGTGGAGATGGTCATGTTTAGTCTTACCCCTCAAGATAAGGTGATGTGTTCCACGAGTATGATCTAGAACACTATGTGAGGTACCCAAGCCATGTGCTGAGCCATGAACCTAGTTAGCTTTGAGAGAAGCTAAAATGTCTTGAGTCACCTATGAGGGTACAAGGTACCAAGGTGAGAAAGAACTCTGATGCAAGAATATGAGATGATGAAGGCTCTTAGGAGGCACCATGGAGAGGGTAAAACCACATGGGAGCCATGATGGACATGAGGAAGTCTTATCCTATTTGAATGTTTGAGGAAATTTTGAGGGCAGAATTCTTATAAGAGGGGAAGGATGTTACAACCTCGATTTTGCATATGTTTTCATAATTGAACTGTAAAGATTTTGTGAATATGGACTTAATTGAAAATGTTGTATGCTTTACTTCAAAAGATGGATTTCTTTGCAAATCTCCATTTTGATAGGAATTTCGTAATTTCTATTATTAGATTAATCCAATAATGGATATAAAAGAGAAGAAAAGAAGAAAAGTCCAAATAAAAGGAAAATATACAAGATAATGGATATTAAGAAAAGCAATTATGAGAAATACATATACATTTCTAGAAAGTGGAATTAATGTCCACAATTAAATAAATTTCATTTTGATGTCTAATAAAAGAAATATGAAAATAGGAAATGAAAGATAAAGAGAAATCCTTGAAAAGAAATATCTTAATAAAGGGATAAATAAGAAAAGGGATAAAAGAATAAGAGGAAAGGGCAAGGGAATATTTCCCAAGGTGAGATTTCGTGCCTTTAAGGTTCCTTGAGGTCTAAGGAATCCAAGATGATAATTTAATGGCAAGGGAAAAAGAAAATATGTGAAAAATGTATATAATTAAGTGATGACTTGCAACTAAAGAAAATGACCCAATTTCTTTAGATAATAATCCCAAATTTGGCATGATGAAAGATTAAGACTTTAATAAGTTTTACTCAAAATTTGGGATAAAACAGACTGATGGATTAAGAGTTACTATTTTTCCAAATTATCCTAAAATGAAAAGGATTTTCTTTAAAATAGAAATCAGACTTTTCTTTTGTTTCGGCGTGAGTGATGAGGATCGTTGGATCCTGATCCGATGAGGGTCGCTCATCTTCTAGTTCTAGTCAAACTAGGAATAGGTGTGACAGAGGGATTCTTTCCCCTCAATTTCCTCGTGATCACGAGCATGAGCAAGGCCATTTCTGGTTCCTTTGAATTCAGGAGAGATTTCCGAATAGAACCATCTCTACTTTGTAGGGGTTTAGTCGATGATTGGGGAAGTTCCCAATTCACCCAAACCCTGCCTTCAACCATATATATAGGGGAGGGTGAGAGGGGGAACCAAAAAATTTTCTTGCTAACTTAAACTCCATGGTAGATCGAGAGGAGTGCCCTTGTGCTCTTGATTTCTCCTTCTACCCTAACATGCACCACCGTCTTCTAAGCAAACCTCGCCAGAGTTTGGCGAATAAGGGAAGGTTGTGGCATAGTCATGGTGAGCAATTGAAGGCCTTGTCAAGTTTGGTGGAGGAAGGCAGAGCTTTCTGGATCTTCTCTGCACTCGTAGGTGGCTGGGATCATAAAGTCAACCACAAGGTTTACCATCAGAACAGCAGAGAGGAGTCGTGAGGTTGAAGAACAAACCCCGCAAAATTACCAATGTGCCCCCTCATCTCCTTCTATCAAGGTAAAGATACTTTGGTCTTTTATATACTTTACATTGGAGGTTAGGCATGTGAATCCTAGGCCGTTGGATCCTGCATGGTCCGGTGGACCATGGATCAAGCGGTCACCGATTTTCTAGGGGTATCGAATAAATTAGAGAAATGATTTTTCTTGCAAAAATCATATATTTTGCTAGAAAACTCAGATGAAGAAGTGTTATGCATGAAAATTTATCAAAAAAATACGAGGAATAAGTTAAAAATGGTTGGAAGGCCTGAATCTATAAAATTTTTCAAAAGTGTTTTGTTTTAGTGAAAAAGATACTAAAATTTGGTTAGAAACCCTAATTGATGATAATGGATAGTTTTATAAGTGTAGGTAGATTAATTCGAGTATTGTTAACTTGTTTAATGATAAAGATGAATCTTAACCCATTTTGAATATGAAATTGCAAGATTTAGGATTTTAAACATAATATTATGGTTAATATACTTAGAAACCCTAACAAGGGGAAAAAGGAAAGAAAAGTGCCCTTAATATGAAATTAGGGTTATATGTTGTTAAAAGGTAACCTTAATATCTTGCATGAGGAGTAGATGAGATAATTAGGGTTTGTGAGTATTTTATAAAATTTAAAATAGGAAAAGTGAAGTGAAACCCTAATTGTAATTGAAACCCTAAAGAGGACTAGTAACCCTTGCAGTAACTAGGCTTAATAAACCTTGATGTCATGATCAATGATAGGAAAATTGGATGCATATTTCATGATCATCTTGTGTGCTTGCTTGTTTACTGGCTTTCTTGCTTAATTGGACTATTTTTTCACTCAAGTCAGCCTGACAGGTATGTGGTTAATTATGGTTAATTATATTAGTTTCCTGAAGGTTTTCTGAATGATTAATTGCATTGAATGCAACCTAGAAGTTTGGATGTTCATACTTGCAAATCATAAAGTCACTATGGTTATCACAATTATAATATAAGTGTGTATTCTCGCACCTACATGCCACCCTAATGGATGATGCAAAAAGGTCAAGCCCAGGAGGGAGGACCCATGGGTACCATGAGTGGTGACCCTAGACACCAAGCTCGAGATTGTGAAGGTGGTCTTTATTGCATGACTAATGGGCACCATGATTGGTGACCCTAGGCACCAAGCTCGGGATTGAGAAGGTGGCCTTAAATCAATGTCAAAAGAGAAACCCTAAAGAGGATATTCCAGGGTTAGGGAAAAAGCAGTGGAGAATGTCACATTGAAAGTGTAAATTGGCTTGTTAATTAACTTGATTGTTATATTTAGATTGTTAGCCATATTTGTGAAATTTTGGTTGTCCCCACATATCGACATATTCATTTATGCTGACTGACATTTTGTTTGTCAGCATTTTAGGTACAAACCTGAAAAGAACACACAATAAAGTGACACATTGTGAAAATAAGAAATAAAGTGTGAGGAGGATTAGAAAGAATAGATTCAAGATGTGGATAGAAGTAGATATCCAAAATTTTTAAAAGGTATGTAAAGATTTATTTTATTCCAGCTTTCAATATAATTTGGTAGATTTTTATAATTATTACTGATTATTTGTCAAACCATTGATCCTATTTATTAGGATAATGGCTCTGACCTCTTGGTCTCCCTTAACTGGGGGTTACCGGGAGGCGGGGTCGTTACACTTAACATACTGCCATTTTGTATCAAACTTTGAACCTATTGAATGTATTAACTTTATTCTATAATATATTTCAAGTTGTATAGGACTCAATTATCTTTTTGATGATGCAAAAATCACCCTAATCGGACCTCCAAAACCCAAGTTATAAACAAATGAAGTTTGGTCAAATTACAAGTGATTTAGCTAATTAATTCAATTTTGACCCTTATTGGGCTGATTGCGGGGTGCACGACCCAACAAGGGGGTTCCATCCCTTTACAAGTCAGAAATCCTTGTGGTTGATCTACGGGTGATCTCAACCCTCCATTGTTGTCCCACAGATCCTCCTCCCCGTTCTAACATCTAGGAGGTTATGTCCTAGCTTGGTCCATACTGTAGAAATTGCTACCGCAGGGCCACTTTTGCAACTTCCAATAGGCATGTATCTTGATGTTTTTGATCAATTGAATCCTCTATAGAATCCTCATGACCCACATCTCTTGTTCACCTATCTTTTCCCCTCATTTTCCTTGTCCTACATCCCTTTTCTCCTCCTCTTTCTTGCTACCAAAACCCTACTCGCCACCTTTGGGAATATGGAGTTACACAACCAACAACCACACCTTTTTACCCCAAAAGATTCGTGAGCTAGAAGTGAGGTGGGGTGGAACCTTTTTAAGGATGGGTTCACTCATAGTTAGAATTTCTCAACAACAACGGTGAGCTCACCCACACCTGAGCCGCCGAGCAGGTCTCTAGATTCTGACATTGGGGGAAACTTTCAGCTACATTGCAAGAGGTTAGCGGTGGGAGAAGATCTCGTGCAGCCACTGGTGTCACAATGTGAGCGGTGAGCAAAGATGGGTTGGTGCCCTGGGTCTGTGATGAAGCATGAGAGATAGGTGACCACCATCAGTTGTTGGCAACTCATAGCCACGCACCGACAATCAACTGGGCGAGTGGACGATACGACACCACGAGACCACTAAGGCGCCAATGAATCACAAAGCACCACCTATTTTGATGGATCAATGTGTAAGGAATGCAAGAGACGGAGGATGCATGACCATAAGATTGCAGGTTGATGGTCTTGATCAAGAAATAATATTATGTAGTGCCCCTCTCCCTCTACTGTTTTGATTCAAAATTACTAAAAATCATATCTTGTACACTCTTTGGCCAAATATGGCATTCTTAAACTTAATATTAGTAACTTTTATCCATATTTTAATTTGAATCACGAAGTAAACCAGTTTTGATGTGCATTTTATTCTTTGGACCTAAGAGTGGCCCCTTTTTCTCATGCATGATTTTACTTCTATATTCTTAGAACATTGACATATCTAATCATCAATTAATCATCCAACCCATAGATCAGTAAAACTTATTACCTTTTTGAATCATGTGACATATTTTTGAACTTGCGTAACCTTGTTAATGGCTTTATGTTGTGTAATGTGCTATATTATGTGACATGCATGAACTTTTAGTATCTAGATCTTAAACCTTGTACATGTATTAACCAAAAATGATTAGAATGATATTTGTGAACTCAAATACGTAATCTCTTGATCCTATGTGACTTATATTTCCATGATCTTATATTGCTTGCCATGTTTGTCTCTTTAAGTCTTAGAAGACCTACTTTGTACACTAATTCGTCTAGTATGACTAGTCATGATCTACTGTGATTAAACCTTGATGTGAATATAAATTTTATACTTCCCTAACTCCAAATCAGAGATGATATGACCCTTGTATCAAATTGAGTATGGATGGTTCATTTAGATCTAGGACATAATGTTGATTCTTGGACTATGAAGAATAATGCATGTGTAAGGAGTGGGACCCAGATGGGATCCACTCCCTACTAAAATTTGAATAATAAAACATCCATTCCAAACACATTCAAAAGGTATGCTTGAAATAGGTGTGAAATTGTCAAATATCAATAGTGGTATTCAAAACAATCGAATGTGTAGCAGAGTAATAGAATTAATGATATTCAATTCTACAAAAGTACATCATTGTCTCCCATAATAGATTTACATGGATCTTATAAGGATCTAGTAGAGGGAAATCTAAACCATAACAAGTTTGTCTCCAATCTTTAACTCCTAAAGTTATATTCATGTTGAAGGCCATGTTCTCCTTTACCTACACCCGGGGTTGGAAGCATACCCCCACAAAAATAGAAAAGTAAAAGGCAGAAGTAAAAAGCAGGTATGTGCATACTAAAATAAAATTGAGCAATATATGGAGTAAAGGGACATCAAGTAAATAATGCTTCCCATAGAAGAGAAAAGAACCACCCTAGTGGGTATCAAGTGAAATGAATTGCAAATATATGATAACAAAAGAATAGTTTCCATAAATAAAATTATAAGGTTGTGCTGCACAAGAACATATAAATCTTGGGCACAAAACCCATCAAAATAACAAACTACATGTATGTGAAATAAACGTAGAACTAAAACAATATAAAGGCAATGGAGGCCACGCCTCACAAACTTGAAACTTAATATAGAATGGCGTACTGCCAGACTCCCAATATATATAAAGGTGGCCCAAGCCTCACAAATTTGAAACACGGGTATGGAGCACACAACCTCCATCCCAAAAACATAATAAGGCCACATAACCCAAAAACCAATGTGCTTACACTACTCTAGGGCTACAACATCACATAACATGCTTAATGTAGAGGCGAGTATAAAGTATAGTCAGATTAAACAAGATTTGTCACCACATAAATGACATTTTAAGAAGCCACCACAAAAGTGGGCAAAAAGATCATGTATTACCAAGTAAAGTTCCATCATGAAACAATATATAGGATAGAGTTCAAAAGAATGTACATTACAATAAATTGATCATAAGATCGAAAACAAATAAGGTATCCCACAAGAAATATGTTCTCAAAAGAGAAAAAGATATTTAGGATATTGTCCATGGGACCAACAGAAAAAAGAAAATAGGTCACTTCTCAATGTAGACGAATAGAAGATGCAAAACATACCTTAAACCAGAGTCCTAGAAACCCTCTTCACCAATCTAGTTGTTTCCAAGATCACTTTTTCCTAATTACAAATTATTCACATGTATTAGGGTTTTATAATGTGTAAAGAAACCCTAAATCAAGAAATTTTTGGAAAAACTTAGATTTAAACTCTATAAATCTCACCAATCAACTTATTAGGTTCTCTTTATCAAGGAAACATATTTTAATATTAATTTTGGAGTTTATATAACAAATTTACAATTTTTATGAATTTTATGCATATATTTCATTTCCCAAAAATCATCCTTCGAGAAACATCGAAATAAGGCCCTGAAACCATTTTTATTAAATAGATCTCATTTTTGTGATTCCAAAACATATTTATTTATAATTTAGGAGTTTTCAATAAAAAGATATGGTTTTTATGAGACACTTTATTTACTAATTTATTTGTGAAATTAAATTGCAAGAAACCAATATCCCCTTGAATCAAAAATAAAAACTTTACCCTATGAAAGGGTATAAAGGTACTATTTGTGCTGACATGACAACAGAAAAAAAATCGAACTAAAATGTGGTGATTTATAACAATGCACATAATTACCAAAAGAAAATAAAAGAGAATCGAAGGGCCAAAATAGGGAAAACACAAGGGATCATCCCCTACCACTATACACACGCCATGGCCAGCTGGGCAAGGAGAAGCTTGTCCAACAATTTGGAGAAAACTTCATTCATCACTCATTCATGAAATTAAATAGCCGATAATGATGAACAAGTGCCAAATCTATATACCTGAAGTCCAATTATGCTCCAAAGAAGTAAGACATCAGGGAGAGGTTTCGCTAACTCAAACTAAGAATCACATTCGATGGTGGATGAAATGAGGATAAAAGATTAAATTGAAACCATAGGAGATTCTTTAGGTATGTGATTCATATAAGGGTAGGGTCTTATTTATATGAATTCGAGTTTCAAGGGGTCTGTGAGAAGTTGCTTCAGATGACTTGAGGAATAAGTTTAGGAATTTCTAGAATTCTCCATTATAGGTCTCAAGTACGGGATGAATGTCAAATTAATTTTTCAATCCAATACAACTCATTTTGGGAAGTTTTATTGAGAAACAAGGGAGTCATGCTCAAAATTCCAGACCTTGGTATGCGATTATTGTTCATGCGAGTTGCGATGAATGTCATTTAATCTATCTTTGCAACTTTGTTTTTTAATGCATTTAATGTACAAAACTTTCTATTATTATTTGAGGGTGTAAATGAAGTCCAAATAAATTCAAATTTGGTAAATTAGCTAATTTTGGGATGAGAAATCCGATTTCGGCATTGATCTATTTTTATGAAGACTTGTAATATTTTATTCAATATTTTTAAATATTATCACTTAGTTTACCCCTTTAGTGAGTTAGAGGCATCTAGAAACTTTCTAACAATATGAAAGTTGTCCTATACGTAATAATAAATGTGAGGAACATGTTTTTTCTATTAAATAATTTTTTCAACATATGAATTGGTTCTTTTGCTCTTTAAATTATATTCTCTCTCTAAATCAACTAAAATATTAAACATTGTCCAAATTAGTTGAAAATTTACCTATAGGCTAATGTTGTCTGTAGATTTCAAGTTTGAGATTTATTTTATCTTTTGGAATCACTTAATAATTAATTTAAAATATTGGACTCTTATTCTTATTTTCTTTCCCAATTAAAACAAAATAGTTATTATTATGCAAATAATGTGAAACTTCACCCTCAAGCAAACTAAAACATATGAAATGTGAATTGGTCATTAATGTTATCTCTTGGTATTATTCAATACATTATTTAGTATTTTGAACTTTAACATACTTTCTCTTTCCTAATCTACACATGTATATTACAGATTATCCAAATTACATGAAAATTCATAAAAAGGCTATTATTAATGTGTAGATTATGAATCTCAAATTATTTTTCATTTTTTTAGTCATGAAATGATTTATCTCATATTTTGAAGGAAAAACACCTTTTCTCTTCTAAATAAAATTGATATAATTATTATTGTCCTAAATTTGTGAAACTTGACCTCCAAGCCATGTCATATCCAAAGAAAACAAATCTAAAGTTGTTTTTATCCAATTAGTCATCCTTTTATCAATTTTATCCCATAATTAATTATAACCACTATTTATCATATGAATTAATTTAATATCACATTATCTTGTTTAGGGAGTTATTATTTATTTATTTTTCTCATTTTTTGTTCCAAAAAACCATAAAAATTTCTAGATCAATAATATATTATTATTATTATTATCATTCTTCCAATTGTGTCCCATATCTACACATTACAACCAAAAGGATTATATGTTATATTTACTAATTATCTCATGTGACATATTTTAAATATCCATTTTTAATATTATGATTAATATGAGGGTATTATGTCATATTTGTTTTCATGCATATATGTTAGGGTGATATATTCACGCATTACATATTATGGTTACCATTAACTACCGTTAGGTATATCCACAACCTTGTTTGGCAAAGCCCAAAGAACTAAGGTCTTTAACCTCTTAACCTTGGAATTGGATAAGGTTCTTGATTTTGATATATTACAACATGTATGATGGGATCTTTGGAAACTATGTTTAGTCTACTCCAAATCTAGGTCTAAAAGAATATCTAAATACTCATATGATGCTAATCTTATCAAACCTAATGATTTAAGACTCTATGTTGTATCTATTTACATCCTAGGTACTTTTTGGCTTGGGCCACCTCTAGATGTACTCAGGAATCATAACTTGCTCACTGCTCGTAAGGTACATTTTTCTCTTGACCCTACTATGATATTGTATTTCTTGTATGTATGCTCATATGAATGCTTAACTACTTACTTACTTGGTTGAGATATTATTCATATGATTACTACTTTCATGTGTGAGTATTCTACATTAACAAACCTTGAATAAATATACAAAAATCCATTATGCAACCTAATGTTGACATAATAGATAAAGGAACTAAAATATGCTTTGTCTAAAACAATATAATTAGGTGTTCTCACTTTATCTTTTCTTATTGACTATGATCATGTTTCTATCCAAAAAAGTTTTGTATTACTCTTAAACTATTTACACATCTTTTCATACGTACTTAATGCTTTAGCATTAATATGTTTTGCTTATTGAATTTTTAGTTGTCAAATGAAGACCTGCTACACTCCAGGCTCTACACCATGAAATAAAACACCAATAGGATGGTAGAAGTAGAAATGGGTACAAGTTTATCTACCTCATTTTAGTACCATGTAACATCTTGTGGTTACTATGTTTATATATATATATATATCTTGTGTAAAATATTTGTGCATTCTATGGATGGGCGTCTAAACCCCACTTCCAATGACTTTGCAGTGAGTGGGGGTAGGATGAGGGTCACAAACAGTTCCATGACACTGGTTCCCTCATCCACTTACTTGCCCTACCTTCTTCGTTTCCCCTCTATTTATTAGTGATTTCACATATCCTACATGCCTTTTTTGTATTCTTCTTTCACCTCCTGCAATGGAAGCACTGTCGCAGGACTTTCTTTGGGGATTGTCACCCTAACCCTCCTCAGCTCCATGTGACACAACCACTAACTTAGATGGAGAAAACCAAACATGACTACGAGTCAGTTTGAGGGTCTGAGGCCCTACCTGGCCCAATGCTCTAGTAGCCATGCCGCTACGGAGAGGAAGATGTGCGAGTGGAAATGTGGGAGGAAGGGGAAAAATCACAGATCGTTGGAGGGTCCGCCTGTGAAGGACATGGATCCAACAACCCAAAATAGGCATTCAGCCACCCTCATAAGGCTTGAACCCACATCAATGAGAGACGACCTCCAAGGGTGGACGGTAGCATCTGGATGTTGACAACTGCTCCCTAGCATTTGGGGGCATTGCACAATCGGTCAGGCCATGCCTAGGTCTCAGCAGTGAGTACAACAAGCGTTGTGGACCAATCTCAACCTCCTTTGGAGTACAATTTTCTTTAAAATTCTATTTAAGTGTGCAACCTTTAAGTAGATATATATCCTTGACCCCTAAACCAAATCCTATGATATTATATACCATTTTGATCAAGAAAATGCCATCTTTCTAATGGTGATATCCCTTATTCCTAGTTATGCTTGTAAATATTCTATTTTATTTGATGAATCCCTTTCAAGCTCATCTAATTATCAAACCTTATGCAAACTTACATATCCTGACTATTTATGTTATGTGGCCCTATTACTATGCACATCAGTAACTTTTTCCTACTTGAAACATGCTTAGATGGTCTAGCTCATCCACTTTTGATTAAATGGCACCTCGACTCATCATGACTTATAAGATTGTCCTTTTATTTACTGACATTCTATTACTTGATCGAGTCTTGGGTTTAGCTTAATTTGATATCATCTAACTTAGTAACCTTGAAATCTACGATCTTGTTATGATTTGTGCCATGATAATCTAAGAGTTCATGCTAATATAACCCATGGTTGTTTCATGATACCTCTAGTGCCTAGTTCGTGCATTAAAATGACTAATTAGACCTAGTTGGGTCCACATGATGAAATATGATTGATATGTTAATCATGTGCTCTATCTTGTTCAAATCAGTAAACTCGTCATACTTGTTTTATTAAAAGCCTACATGATCTATCATATGCCCTCAATGCCTATATGACTTGGAAATATGCCCCTATTACATTGATTGATCTAATGTGACAAAATCATGATCTTGGATATTGAATCATGATAATAAACCAAATCTCATGCTGCCCATATCTCCAAGCCAGAGTTTATCTACATGTAATAATACTCATAATGTGGATGGTTCACCTAGACCCAAGGTTTAGCGTTGATTCTTATACTTTATTGCTCCAATGCATGCATGGTTGACAAGATGGAACTATACTTGAACTTTTTAATGCCTAGGTTTAGGAGAGCATCCCATGACATGATCTAAGTTTATCTAAGAAAGACCTACTGATCTAAAACCCACCTTAATGTCTTCTTTTATCTTAGGTCCCCTATGGATTGGACCTTGTCTAGAATCTACTCATGGATCATAATGTGTAGTATACTTGCAAGTACACTCAATCTCGTGACCCTACTATGATATTGACTTGCTTGTATGTATGCTTACATGAAAACTTGATTAGTTAATTACTTTTTTGAGATACTTCTTCCGTATGATTAGTACATTCATTTTGTTGATATATGTTGAGCAAACTCGAACATAATTGAACTTGTCCATTATACAAACCTTGTATACCTGCCTATATTCATAGGGTAAGGGCACAAGGGTGTTCCTATTCTACTCATAACTTGATTTCCTAGTGAACCTAAACAATCCAAATCCTCTCCCAAATCCAAGTAGCCTTAGGGGTGGGTTGTTAAGAATGTTCAAGTAGTGAGAGTTTTTTGTAGCATTCTTATGGCCATAAGAGAATTTGGGACGGTCATGTCTTTTGAAACATGCCTAAAACATGTTTTCAGTTGACCCATCTTGATTTTCCTCCTCTTCATGAGTGTAGATGCAATGATATGTTCCAAGACCATCCTCTCCACAATTTACATAGTCTATGGAAGTTTCTTCATGTTTCTTTCATTTGTATGTAGTCTCATTCATAGTGTGGACACTAGTGGCTATCTTGTCAATTCTGGATGTAAGGGCTCAATGTCCTTATATCCAATGGTAGTCCCCATAGTAGAGACACCATTGGTCCTCTTTCATAAATATATTAGCTTGCAAAGCATCCATATTATCGATTATCTTCTTTGATTTTTTTAGGTTATTCCCCATGAAGTCACTTACGACGACAACATTGAGGGAAGTTCTCTCACTTGTAGTCAATCCATTATAGAAGGTAGTCACTAGATATCCAAGATCAAAATTGTAGTGGTGGGGAATCTCTTTTGTACTCTTAATATCTCTCCCAGGCTTCACTTAAGATCTCACTGGGATTCTATAGAAAAATAGTGATCCTTTACCTGTAGGGTATGGTTTTGTCTATAGAATAGAACTTGGTGAGGAAGGCATCAACTAGGGATTCCTAGCAATTTATACTCTTATCTTTGAAATCAAGATACCAGGTGAGGGCCTTGTCCCTTTAAAGTAACCAAAATTCCTTGCAGTAGATGACCTCGTGAGAGACCATATTAATCTTGAGTGTGTTGCAAATTTAAGGAATCAAGGTGGTGGTAGGATTCTCATTCACCGAGTTTCCCACAAAGGTTCTCTATTGTATGAAGTTCAATATACATATATTTAACTCAAAGTCTATGGCATTAAACCTAGGGATAGTCATAGGGTTCCTTGATTCATTGGCTTGTGTGGCAACTAAGGATCAGAGAGAAGGACTTCCATTTCCTTCATCTTGTGGAAGAGTGCCTTGATCTTATAGTTTTGGTTCTAAGTCCTCCTCACCATGTAGTTATGTTCGGAAATATCGGATTAAAGTAGGCAACAGAAACAAATTTTTTACTATATGTATTACCCATAACAACAAGATTGCTTTAACAACTATGTAATGAGAATGATGGTTTAATGAGTTCATACCTGGTCCCGGAGCATTTCCAACAACTATAACTTGTTTTAGTAGTTGTGCACTCCTAGTTGCACTAGGACTCATCTGCAAAAACTCCTTGTTGCACTTGGGTGGCGTTCATGCAGCTCATGATCTTCACCACGAAGAATAGACTTGAACAACATCTTCGAAGGCTCCACCATAGACTGCAGCCTGATGATGTCCTCCTAACAACGGGAAAAGTCCACTTCACCTCTAGAGTGTTGAATCCTAGATGGGTGATTGGATGCTCTAGGGGGGTGAATAGAGATAAATGCACTTAAACAAAATTCATTAGGCCTTCAAGATATATCACAAGATAAGGTTGCTAAATAAGAAGTTTGAGAGCAACTAAAACATAAATAGCAAGGGAGAGAGAGATTGAACATACACCAAGTGACAAGCTATGTAGAGTGGTTATACACAACAAACTAGGAATATGTCAGGCCACTACCTAGAAAGGTCAACCTCTAGGATTTCTTAACCATTGCACTCTTATATTCATTCATAAGACTTACAATAAATGACCAAATAAAGGACTTACCTATCCAATACAAGGAGTCTTCAACCTTACCAAGGACTTACCCACTCTTACAGAGAGTCGTTCGCCTTCTTATAAGGACTTACCCACTCTTAAACAAGTCTTCAACCTTCTAGGAATTATTGTAATGCTTGGGTCCACTTCCCAAGGCTCTAGTAGAGTTTCAGGAATGACGACTGGCCCCACAAACCACCACTAGCCTTAACTGCGGACTTTGTCCACACTGACGCGCAAGCCAAGATCAACTTCCTGACTGGTCACCCATCCTAGTACTACTCCAAGCTGAGCACGCTTAACTATGGAGTTCTTTAGTGATGGGTTCTCAAAAAAGGAGGTGCACCTTGGTGATATGGGTAGTTCAATCATTCCTTTTATGATCATCTTATCCAAGGCCTCAAATCCTAGGACGTTACAATCTCCCCCACATAGACTCTTGATGTCCTCGTCAAGGCTCAACTATAATGCCACATAATCTCTTCCCCATTTCAGTGCAGACCTACAATGGCCCATGGACACCCAGCTCCCGATCACAGAATACCAGCGCAAGGGTGGATACATCAACCATGGACAACCCTTTCCTACATGCCTAGACCGCATGACTCAAGACTGGCATGCCATGCCCATGTGGGCCCCACCTACTAGAGGGGTTATGGCTCTAATACCATTTGTAATGCCCAGGCCCACTGCCCAAGGCTCTAGTAGAGTTTTAGGAATGACGATTGGCCCCACAAACCACCACTAGCCTTAACTGCGCACATTGTCCACACTGACGTGCAAGCCAGGATCAACTTCCCGACTGGTCACCCATCCTAGTACTACTCTAAGCTGAGCATGCTTAACTATGGAGTTCTTTAGTGATGGGCTCCTGGAAAAGGAGGTGCACCTTGGTGATATGGGTAGTTCAATCATTCCTTTTAAGATCATCTTATCCAAGGCCTCAAATCCTAGGACATTACAATTACCCACTCTTCTTGGATCTTCAGCCTTTGACTTCACCTTCACTCAGAGAAGCTTCCACCAAGGACATACCCACTTGATCAAGGAATCTTATGCCTTTACCAAGGTCTTACCCACTCATGCTCCAAGTCTTCAACCTTGATCTTCACCAAGGGACTCCTTCCCATGTTCTTCTTCACCTCTCTTTTCTAAGAGAGAGAACCTTCATCTTCATGGTTGAAAAGAGAGATAGGGAGGTGGTAGAAGTGAGAGCCTCACAAGATGTACATGTAGGAGGAGCTCTCTTACAAATCTCTTACTGACTCTAATGGATGTAGCAAGTGATTAATCTTAGAGAGAGAGAGAGGAGGTTGTAGGATCACTCAACTATAGACTAGGAACGTCATATAGAGTTTTGCATCGAATGCTCAATCGTAGAATGAAGCCCATGGGGTCCTATTTATAGATGGGGATGCCTCTTAGCCTTTGGGAACCTTAAAAACAAAACTAGCCATTTTGTGGCTTGCAACATATATATTTCCAATTTTTGCAACTCCATAACAGCTAGAAACATTTTTTGTACTTTTCGATACAGTACAATCGGTCAAGTTTCTATAAAGATAACTCACCTATCCCACTAAGCGCCAAGACCAATTTAGGCCATCGGTCCAATTTGTCCTGCGGTAACTCGAATGATTCACTTAAATTAGTTGTGGTCTGTAGAGGGATTGTTCAAGTTTTGTGAAATGAAAACTCGATCGATCAAAAGTCATTTTCAAGATCCAATCAGGATCGATCGAGTTTGCAACTCGACCGATGAAAAACCTGATTTAAATTTTAGAAAATGGATTTTGAGTGCTTAAATATTTGATTTAAGTGCTCCTGAATGTTCTAAGCTTAATTACAAGTCATACAATAATTACAAGTGATTTACAATGTGATTCTAATGGATTTACATCATATTCCAGAAACATGCACTTGTATTGACTTTGACTTGTCTAATCGCCAAGTTAGAATGTGCAAGTTAGGGCATTTAGAGTGTATATAAACCTAATTTGAAATCATTCAAGTAGAATTATTAGTCACAAATAAGTGGAATGTTTTTGTCATCATCAAAAAAAGGTTTAGTCAATTTAGACCTAGAGTAAACATTGACTAAATTGACCTTCAGTCAACATTCTCCCCCATTTTGAAGATGAAAAACCATTCCATAAATGTATTTAAAGCTTTTAAGTGAATTCATACCTTTTGAGAAACCTAGGGGTTTCAATATAATTGAGTTCATATACTCCCCCTCAATTTATGCTAGTGGAGTTCTCATAATCCTCAATTGGTGCTATTTCTCCTGAATGGTTAGCTTTCATAACATTTACAAAATACTATGTCTTCTACTCATATATGTTCTACATATATATGTCTTCTCTCCTTCACCTTCTCCCCTTTATGAACATGCTTCTCCTCTTTACGTAAGACATACCTTCTCCCTCTTTTGCTAAAACAAGACATACCTTTCTCCCCTTTTGTCATTTCAAAAAGTGGGGGTATGAAGAAATAAGAAACACCACTTGTTAAAAGAAAGGAGTAGAAAAAAGTTATATAAGGAGAGTAGAAGAGCACAGCTAGGGGCTAGTCCAAGCATAGAATAAAAACAAGTTAAAGCAAGCACTTGAACAACCCAAAAAATAAGATAAAGTGCTGCAGAAAATCAATAACTCACAATTTTGACCCTCAAGATGATGAAATTTGCTCAAAAATCATCAGGGCTCATGGAAAAGCATTGAACCTTGATCAGAAGGTCGTTTCTACATAAAAACACTAGTTTTGCACCAAAAACTGACACTGGAGCAAATCTGCATAAAATTTCAAATATGCTCCAAATTCTACATACAATGTAGTTCTATATATCCTACATCACAAAGTTATGTAAGCAGCTCAAGATAGTATATATGCATTGCAAGAAACAAGTTTGAGCAAGTATGAAATAAGATACAAGCATAGTATATAGTTAAATACCACCTGATGAAAAGATAAGCAATGCTAGAACTACATGTATATGAACTACTAGTAGATGTTATCACAAGTTAGGACTACTAGTAAGATCTAGATCACAGTAAAAGATACACAAGTTAAAGAGCAAGCTATGAATAGATGTGGAGATATATCCAAACAAAGAGATATGCAGTTTTATATGCACATGAAAGGATATAATTCACTAACAAGTATGCATCATTACCAAAAGATGATAACCACTGAGAACCTCAAGGTTGTATCCAAACAAGATATACAACTATATATATGTAGCAAGTTAGAGTACAACAGAATCAATTTTAGACACAACCAAGAGAAAGAAAGTGATTTCTAGATATAGATAAACTAATTTAGAGCAATTAGAAAGATGGGGTTGTAAGCAAGATAGGAAATATAGGACATGGAAATTTGCATATATAAAGGTACCAAATGAGAGTACCAAATAATAAGGCTATTGGTTGAGAAAATCTAATTGAGAGGGAAATTCTCATTCAATAAGCCAAATGTATATTTTGTGTATAGTGTTGTTGGTCGAGTTCTGTGTATTGACAACTTGACCGATGACAACTGTTGGCAACACCCATTGGTGCCTATTAGTCGAGTTTCAAGCAGGACAAACTCAAATGACAAAGTTGTTGTCAAAAAGCACATATATTCATTAAAACATATTTAGAGGCATGCTAAAATTATAAGCCATATCCAAACATGTGTATGAAAGTTAGTAATGCACTATGAAAGAATTAAAAATATTTTTGGAGCAAGAGTGTGAAGAGAAACACAAAATGCCACTTTTGACTCAAAAACCACATGTATAGTGCACACTAACTTGTGAAAAACATATTATTATAAGATATGCGTGAGCATAACATTACCTATGTGCTTACCATTGCTTTTCCACTTATTTTCACCTCATACACATCTCACATTTCGTCTTTCATGTGGATTCAGAAGTCAATTTGTAATTTCAATAGCTCAAGTCAAACCATTTGCAAGTGCCTACAAGAAGAAAGATGAAATGGTGATCAATCATGTTTTTGGGTCCAGAGGGGTTAGTTTAGCAACTCAAGACCTATTTCTCTTAGGTGCTTTCCTAAAAGGACAACAAGTAGATTAATGTCCAATATCATTGCAATAGTTACATGTTCCCATAGTGTTGGAACTAGTGGATTCTCCATGGAATATTGGAGGTCCTTTACCTTTGTTGTTCCTTTGACTACTATCATACCTTAAACCAACTAAGAATCTTTGCAAACAAGATCTCAAACTATGATTATCATGCATAAGAGAAGTAATAGTAGAAGACAAATGATTGATATTATCTCTAGCATTCAAAATATCATTTTCTAAGTAAAGAGTTTTAGTTAAATAAGAATCTCTATCAATATGAAGAGAAACAACATTATTCTCTCTACTAGTGAGCTAGAAGAAGATTCAAGCACATTGATTTTAGCAAGCAAATAGGCATTTCCTATTTTAAGAAAAGAAATCTTAGAAAGATGAACACCATTTTCATATTCTAATCCTTGCAAAACAAAATCTTTGTCCTTATTTTCATATTTAAGAACATCAATATCATGCATGAGAGATTCAACAATTAAAGTATGCTCTTCATTAGTACTAGGCATGAGAAGTTGAGCTTATAGAAATCTAATCTTATCAAGCAAAATAGCATTTTCAAGTTTAAGAGAGTCTACTTGGCTAAGACAAGCATTTTTGTCATCAAGCAAGAAAGAATTAGCATGTTGAAGATCATCTAAGTCTACATGCATATTATCAACAATTCTAGCAAGCTTTTTCCTTTTCTTCTTAGAAGACATAAGATAGGCACGAGTAGTATTAATGATAGAAATTAAGGGTTCTTTATCTAAAGAGTTTATATTTACCTCATTTGAATCTTTTCTTATAGAAGACATAAGAGAAAAATGACATTCTCCTTCTTTACTAGATCTTGAGCTAGGCCCACCATTTGAATCTTCACTTGAGCTTGAATTGGAGGAGTCACTTGAGCTTTTGTGTCATTTCTCCTTTTTCTTATACTTTTCTTCTCTTTCCTTATGATGATGGGACTTCTTGCCTTGTAGACAATCTATCTTGAAGTGACCTTTATTTCCACACTTGAGGCATTAAATGGAGGAGGAATTCTTGTCATTGTAGAATCTACCTTTGGCGTACATGGCATCTTATTCCACATGAGAGGATGGAAAGGCTTGTACCATAATAGCTTTAATTTGACCCTGATTTCATCCTTCTTAATGCTCTTTATCTCATTCTCCTCTTGTCTTTCAACTTCTTCTCTTTTGTCAAATGTGACTTCATGGGAATGCAGATTTCCAATGAGCTCTTCAATGGGGATATCATCAAGAGACCATACTTCATCAATGGAAGTCACCTTGGGTTCCCATCTCTTGGGGAGAGTTCTAAGGATCTTATAGTTGATCTCTCTTCTACTCATAGGATGACCTAGGATGGAAAGGCCATTTATAATTGTGTTGAGTCTTGAGTACATGTTGGTTATCTTCTCCTTGTTTCCCATCTTGAAGTTCTCAAGCAGCCATTTGAGCATGTAGACTTTGTTTTCCTTCGCTTGAGTCGTCCCCTCATAAGTAATGTATAGCTTTCTCCATACCTCATAAGCTATTTCAAAAGAATAAATCTGGTTGAACTCGATGGAGGTCATGGTAGCATAGAGGATATTGATTGCTCATGCATTCAAGGTGACTTTCTTCATGGTAGCTTCATCCCATTCTTCTATCTTTGTAATCGGTAGTTTGTATATATGTTCCATCATTGCCAGAGCTCAAGACTTGATCCTTGGGTGTAGAATTGTAGCCTTCTTTTCCAATAGAGGAAGTTACTCCCATCAAAGATTGGAAGGTTGGTGAAGTATCTCCCACTTTGGTAGTCACCCATCTTCTCGTACTTGTTGAAGTATGCTTGGAGAAACCCACTCTGATACCACTTTTTGGATCCTATATGGGTAATTGGATGCTCTAGAGGGGGGGTGAATAGATCTGAATGTACTTAAACAAAATTCATTAGACCTTCAAGATATTTCACAAGATAAGGTTGCCAAATAGGAAGTTTGAGAGCAACTAAAACATACATAGTAAGGGAGAGAGAGATTGAATATAGACCAAGTGACACACTATGTAGAGTGGTTCCACACTCCAAACTAGGAGTATGTCAATCCACTACCTAGAGAGGTCAACCTCTAGAATTACTTAACCATTTCACTCTTATATTCATTTATAAGACTTACAATACATGACCAAACAAAGTACTTAACTATCCAATACAAAGAGTCTTCAACCTTACCAAGGAGTTACCCACTTTGCAAAGAGTATTCCACCTTCTTCTAAGGACTTACCTACTCTTACACAAGTCTTCAGCCTTCTAAGAATTTCCCACTCTTCTTAGATCTTCAACCTTTGACTTCACCTGCACTTGGAGAAGCTTCCACCAAGGACTTACCCACTTGAGCAAGGAGTCTTCTGCCATCACCAAGGTCTTACCCACTCTTGCTCCAAGTCTTTAGCCTTGATCTTCACCAAGGGACTCCTTCCCTTGTTCTTCTTCACCTCTCTTAGCCAAGAGAGAGAACCTTCATCTTCATGGTTGAAAAGGGAGATAGGAAGGTGGTGGAAGTGAGAGCCTCACAAGATATACATGTGGGATGAGCTCTCTTACAAATCTCCTACTCACTCCAATGGATGTAGCAAGTGATTGAGATAAGAGAGAGAGAGGAGGTTGTAGGATCACTCAACTATAGACTAGGAACCTCATATAGAGTTTTGCATGGAATGCTCAACCTTGGAATGAAGCCCAAGGGGTCCTATTTATAGCTGGGGATGCCTCTTAGCCTTTAGGAACACTTAAGAATGAAAACTAGCCATTTTGTGGCTTGCAACAAATATATTTTTGATTGTTGCAACTCCACAATGGCTAGAACTATACTTTTCTGTATACTATAATCGGTCGAGTTTCTATAAAGATAAGTCGATTGATCCCACTAAGAGACAAGACAAATTAGGCCATTGGTTGATTGTGTCCTGGGGTAACTTGACCAATTCACTTAAATTAGTTTTAGTCTGCATAGGGATTGGTTGAGTTAAGTGAAATGAAAACTTGATTGATCAAAAGTCATTTTCAAGATCCAATTAGGATCGGTCGAGTTTGTAAATCGATCAATGAATAGGCTGATGCATATTTTAGAAAATGGCTTTTGAGTGCTTAAATATTTGATCTAAGTGCTCCCGAATTTTTCTAAGCTTAATTACAAGTCATAAAATCATTACAAGTGATTTACAACATGATTCTAATGGATTTACATCATATTCCAAAAACATTCACTTGTATTGACTTTGACTTGTCTTTTCTCCAAGTTAGGATGTGCAAGTTAGGGCATTTTGAGTGTGTATAAACCTAATCTAAAATCACTCAAGTAGAAGCATTAGCCACAAATAAGTGGAATGTTTTAGTCATCATCAAAATAAGGGTTTAGTCAATTTAGACCTAGAGTCAACATTGACTAAATTGACCTTGAGTCAACATAGAGAAGTCCACACAGACCACCTAGATCTCATGTTGTTCTAGTAGAACAAATAGGAAGGACTTGTCCCTCTCATTGGTATACTAGTCATACTAGTCACCAACTTTCTCCCCTACAAATTACACCCATGCTATCCCTCAATTTAGTGGGTAGGACTTGCTCAGGCTCTGTATTTGTTACCACAATGAGAGAGGACAACAATTATCAAAGGCAATTGAGTTGTGTTTTGGGAAGCCCCCAGTATCCCTCTCTATATAGGAGGGGTTAGGGTATGGGTCCTTAGTTTGTGTGGGAGTCAAAGGGACTGGAAGATCATGAATTTTCGCAACCTACAAGTGCTACACCTGTCAGTTCGCAACCTACAAGTGCGAGACGATCAATTCGCACTCTGAAGTGATCATTTCTCCATGTTTCCCAATCACATATGAATTAGCAATTTGAATCCAATTAATGTCCAACATTTATCTCTTGTATCAATTGAATTGAACAAGTGAAACCATCAAATATTCTCATGAATCTAGAAAATCACCAGAAGCTTCAATTGGTATGACCGAGTTGATCAGTTCACTATGTGAACTAGTCATTTAACCAACTTGAGCTGATCGGTTAGTGTCTTGACTCACACAAAATTCAGCCAATTCAATATCCAATCAACCAGACACTCCAAATAGTCATTTTATCACATGAGCCGATCGATTAGGAGATCATTCAGCTGATTTTTCGCTTACATTGAATACTGAAACACTTTAGTAATCAATCCAATCATCATTCATGATTAAACTCCTATTCTAGATGAGTTCCTATGTGTGTGACCCTATAGGTCTAATATCACATTGGCAATGAATGGCTATAACTATCTTTCACATCACAAGCAAAGAGCGGTGCCTAGTCACATCAGTGCTACCCAAAGGAATGGAAAGTTGGAGAACAACTTCTACCTACAATCAGTGTAAGGTGTTATTGTTCTTGTATTATTCCTTGATCTCTAATATCTGGAATGAACTCAAGGTATGGAAAGATCACCCTCTCAATGTTCAATCCATGTTTCTTGAACTAGAGCAGACTATCTGAGATATATGTGACCTCAATATTATATATGGATTCACATGTGCATGCACATGCTTTTCTCAGTATCGCTTATCAAGTGGCCAAGATATCAAACTCTGGTAGGAAGGACAAATCCCATATACATCCCTCACAATCAATCCCCATGTGTCATAGCTACCCAATAATCACCTTTATGGAAATCCTTATTTTGGGTTACGTTGGATGATGTCGAAGTATACTAAACAACATGTGATGAGTGTAGTGACAGCAGGTCTAAGAACCAAAATCACCACATTCACTATGAGAGATGACTATGACCACCAATGATAGTTTCCATGTATCACTCTCAAGGTGGATCTATCAAATACATTGTTCCACAATAACATATCATGACTAGTGATATTTTGTCATCAACCAACACATACTCTAGTTTTAAATGTTACTACTATCTATCATCCTTCCACAATAACATCCGACTAGAGATGTAATGATAATGTACATTCTCTTAACAACCATATGATCTCATTGTTCAAGTCACATTCTTGAAAACCTATGTCAATGAGTAATGTCATTCTCTAGACATTCAAAATATTTCCCCATTATCTCATAACTGAGTGAAACAAAATGAATTGCAAGCTTACCTTTATTTATTATTAATAAAATCATTTATGCCATGTCAATCATCACATGTTTGGCTGTCTAGGCATACCTTACCAACAGACTCCCACTTGCACTTAGATCCAAACACCCATGGATCATATTATTAGTGATTTAAACATGTCCACCATGTTTCTGCTATGCAAGTGCTAATCCAGTGGGTTAGAAACACTTTACTATTAGTATGCATATTGCATGTTCTTTATCTTTTCATTTTATAATTTCTCATATGAGATGGAACTATAGTAATATGTATCTGATATTCGTTCCCTAACCAGTAGATCCATTGTTGTCACAATATCTCCATTGTGTTATCAATGGTCTAAACATCTCTAAGTTCATCCATATGAACTTCCATATCCATATAGTATCTTATCCTGTGTTCATAACACCAGGATACTTGATTTCTACTGTAGAATTGAATCACTGGCATGTAGTTCGAAACAATTCCAACTTATAATTCTTTTCATTAAAATTTAACACATTTTATTGTGATCATTTCGGAAGCTAGAATCAGTGTAACCCTTTACACCCAACTCTTCCTTGTTGCTAAAGTCTAGCAACTAATCATTTAGTGATTCTCAAGTACTAATGGATGCCTTTTAATGACATTTACATTGACCCTCACTGAAAACTAATATCATATTGTCATTTCCAATACATACAATACTATGGGATGAGTACATTTATATAGCATACATGATAGATCCAATTGCTGGTGCATATGGCATCTTATTCATGTCTTTCCATTCTTAACCAGAATTGGATCATAGGGTTCATGAGAGACTAATCCAGATTTACACTCATTGAATCCTTTATGGTGAAATCTTTCAACATCTTGCCATTGTTGTGCTCTTATTTAGGTCATGAAACTTTCTAGATCTATCTCATAGATCAAAATTTCTATAATATTGGAAGTTTAACCTAATCCTTCATTGTTGAAGGTGTTTTCCACACCAAGTCTCAGTATTTATATTATTGAGATGTTATTCCCATCAATATGAGGAATAGTCATATATGCTCCCACTAAATCTTTTGTAATCATAAATTTCATCTTTTATCTTGATTCATGTCAAACTATTTGACTATCTTATCAAGGCAAAAGATTTCTGAGATGCTTAATTCAATCTCTCATTTTGAATTTTGTACCTTATAGACTTTATTTTCATTCATGAAGTTTATAAAACCATTAGGCTATGTCATGTACACGTCCTCTCAAACATTCCTTTTAAGTCTAGTTTTAACCTTCATATGCCAAATTTCATAGTCTATTTTAGCTGCAACAACAAGCATGACAATAGGTGAAGGTATTTGTTGTTGTTCAACAACTTGAACTGAATTGAAAACCTTTGCAACCAATCTATCCCTCCATGTTGGTCTTCCAATGAAAACCCAAATTTACCTTATGGGTTTTACCCCTTTCAGATAGCACTAACAAGGTCATACCTTGTTAGCATACATGGACTCCATAATGTCTTTAGGCCACTTCTCAGCTTATGGTACTCAATAGCTTCTAGTTGATTTGTTGGCCCCTCATCTTATGACCAACCCATATGAGTTGTTGGATTCAAAATCTTTCAATCTCATATGTTCTCTACTAGAACTATGAGGTTCTATGTTACATAAGGAACTTGAGATTCAACAACAATTTTTTATTCTCTATTATTCTTTACCTAGTGTTGATCTCAAACCTTTAGAGTTCTACTTTTACTCCCACTGATTCTTTTGGAACCTAGTTATCCTTTCAAAAAAACACTTTTGTTATTGGTTTGGGATTAATAACAGTATTGAACAATTATGGTTTATGGATAAACCTTTTTAAGAACCCACTATCTTTTACGTTTCAATACTTAAGACATATCAGGACATTACCATATCACATCACATGTGTAGTCTTTTAAACCACTTTACGGTACATTGTTTTAGTGTTAAGTATATATCCATGAGGTGTTCATAATATTAGATTAATATCATAATTATGTCACACATCATAATGTCCATACGGATTTAACTTGTGACACATTATCACGATCCTTCCAGAAGGTCCTCAAACGATTGATGTAAAGTATTACAACATTTGATCATATCAAAGTTTTTTTATACTTTCATCAAAGTTATGCTTCATTTATTATCTCCTTGAACACTTCAAGAGATTTATGTTTGTATTCCATAAAAAACAAACCCTATATCAACTGATATCATTTTCAAAAGATGTAATCTTAGAGCTCACTTACACTAAGTATACCATCCTTGGAAACTTTTCTTTCTGGTTGGGAATAAGTGAATATAATGACGTACAAATGACTACTTTTAACATTTACTCTATAAGGTTTTGATACATCAATATGTATAAGTCTCAGTAGAATGTTTTGTCTCTCCACTAATCCTAGTGCGAGATGATGTGACACCTCATCACACTAAACGAGATCACTCAAAACATAAAACATATTCAACTACTATCTAATCACATAATTAGAAAAATGGAACAATGAAAGCTAATTTCAACATCATAAACATGTTCGGAAGCATTTACAAAAAGGTCCATCTTTTCCATAAACTCATATACCATAATAGGTATTTACATATGTATCTAGTGGCCTCGGCCACAACCTGCAATACAAAAGTGGTATTTCAGAGGTACATGCCGAATATATGAACACTTGAACATTGACAAAAACTCGTGTCAATATATTCATATCACCTACAAAACACATCCCATACCGAGACCTGAGAGTACAAGAACGACACTAGGACTCTACTACTATCAACTACAATTGTCCAACCTTTAGGGTCTACTGATCACCAGCCTGCTCCTCTTCTGTTACAAGATCTTGACCACATCGTCAACGACCACCTAAAAAGATGTGGTGATCCAAGAGTGAGACCCATGTCTCAACGAGAGATATAACTTTCCAAAATGATTATTGATTATAGAATTGTTTTTCTTGGAAAAGGTAAATATATTCCAAAGAGAGGTAGAGAACTACTAAGTACAAAACAGGGGCAAGGAACCAACCCGTATATATGGGGGTATACAAAAGTCCATTGTACCTAGCTAGAATTATACGGGGTTATATACAAAATCCCCAGTATAACTTAGAGCATCCGGAGACACCCTTTAACAGGTTTTCTTAGCAACAACAAGGTTACATAGAGTAGCCGACATCTTCCTGACTAGCTCCATTTCCGAATGGCTGCTTTTGAGGTGAAGTCTTCTATTCCTCTCCTCCCAGACAAAGAAGCAGCGGGACATAAAACAGATGCCTCCGAAGGCAAACTGAAAATTTCCCTTGAGATAGAGGTTCAACCAACCAACCATTTCATGAATATTGCTCACCTAGTTCTGGCCCCACTATTTCTTGAGGCAGATTGCAGCCCAAACGAATCTGGTATAGCTGTACTCCAAGAACAAGTGTTCATGACTTTCTTCAGTTCTTGAGCATAGGAGGCATTGTCCATCAATCGAGATGCCCCAACTCCTTAGACGATCCTTGGTAGGCAGGCATCCTAAAATGGATCTATAGGCAGCCGTGCTCCATTTCAGACAGTGTAGGGGACCCCACAATAACTTAGACCATAGAACATCAGGTGATGTATCTATGTTGATCCATGGGATGGCCTGCAATTTAAGACTAACCATCTCATTGTCATCAACGTTGTACAAGGGCCTAACCTTCTACCATCTTTTATACATAATCCTCCATGTCCTGTAGGGATTAGTGTGACTGTCATTAGGCATATTGCCATACCTTTCCTTTATCCACTTGGTCCACATATTCTCCTTGTGCGTTAGAAATCTGTCCAGCCTTTTAGTTTGCCCTGCACCAATAATATTTTTAGGTTGTAGCACATTGAGCCCACCCTTGGAGTAAGGCTTGGCCAAAACCTCCCAGGAAACTCCATGACCACGTGCACCCCACAAGAAATTAGTAATGATGCTCCTCATAGTATCAGCCACGTTACTAGGGATTTCACAGACCTCCCCCCAGAATCGGGTGATGCTTTGAAGGACAGATCTAATCAGGACCAATCTGCCCGTAAACGAGATCCTAAGACCCACCTAGGCCTCCACCTTCACTCTTAATCCATCAAGGCACAAACTGTAGTCAGCAGAAGAGCCTTTTCCTCCTGCAATAGGCCCCCCCAAGTATCTGGTTGGAAGCCACCCACCTTTCACCTCCATTACAAGTTTTAGTTTGCCTCTCCTGTGGTCACACAACTTGGAGAAATAAATTCTAGACTTGATAGAGCTAATGTAAAGACCAGTAAGTTTACCAAAGGTAGTCATCAACTTCTTATACTCTTTCAACCTTTTAGCATTGGCCACAGAGAAAAGCATCACATCGTCGGAAAAAATGAGATGACTCTTGACTTTGATGTCTTTGATTCTGAACACCTTAATCTTACCCCTATTCTCTTCCAAGCGTATGATGTTAATAAGGCCTTCCATAAGGATGGTGAACAGTAAGGGTGACAAAGGATCACACTGCCTTAGACCATTCGTAGCCCTTATGAGACCTACAGGTCCACCATTAAGCAACACAGAGAAGGAGGGGGTCTGGATGCATTGCTTCATTAAACGTATCCAGCTGTCAGCAAACCCCATAGACTTCATAATAGCCCACAGAGCCTCCCACCTTACGTAATCATATGCTTTCATGAGATCGATATTGATGCAGGCTTTGGCATTTGAGCTAGTAATACTAAACCCAGTCAAGAACTCGGCAACTAGAAGTGTACAATCAATGAGTTTCCTGCTTTTGATGAAGGCACTCTATTCCTCCGATATGATCTGGGGCAGAAGGCGACCAAGCCTGAGCGCTAGGAGCTTAGCAAAGCATTTATAGAGAACGTTGCAGCAGGCTATCAACTGATAGTCTGACATATCTTTAGCATCACTACTCTTAGGTATAAGCTTTATGAAGGTATGATTGATAGCACACACCATATTACCTCCATTCATCAGCCATTTGATAGCATCTACAACATCATCGCCTATAAGATACCACATACACTGAAAGAACATGCTATTAAAATTGTCCAGCCCAGGGGCCTTAGCAGGGTTAATAGAGAAAACAGTAGTTTTGATCTCATCATCCGTCATAGGATGGCATAGGCTCATATTCATGCTCTCATTCACTCTTCTACTGGGCAGCAGATCCCCATAATCATTGATGTGTTTGGTAGTTTGATTGTACATGTTTTTGAAGAAATTAATGGTATTGGAAGCTATGTCTTCCCTCTTATCTATCACTTCACCTTGTTCATTGATCATTTGATGGATGGTTTCTCTCATCTCCTTCTTTTTAACAGTAGCATGGTAGACTTTAGTATTCTGGTCTCCATCGACGAGCCACTTCAAGCAGACCATCAAATAGACTGAGAATATTGAGTATTTAATAGGCAATTGAATAGTTTCAACAATTCTAGAAGACTAAGCAAGTTAAAAAGTTAAGTAACTAAATAGTTAAGCATAGCAGCATGTAGGTTCAACAAGATATATAACATGGCAAGTAAAACTTATCATTTACTCACAAATGATCTCTCTAATTGCATTATATAACATTTAATAATACAGGATAACATGATAAGGGTTAACATCCATTGTGAATCGTATTTAACCCTAGAAGATATACTACATGGATGTATTACATCTTTTACTAGGGAGTTTGAGTCGTACCACTCAAAGTCCAACTGACCACGACTTGGTTACAATCATTTCCATATAGGATCTAGGAAGAGTCAAACTCAAAGATTTTCTCCACACTCGATCAGTATGAGTTTGCACCATAGTGGCATATTAGTCAAAATGCAAAAGAATAACATATAGTCCTGTAAACAACTAGCCCACATTGGCATAGGTCACGACACTAGAAACCACAATATTCAAACCCAATCACTGAGGTACAAGCGTTGTTGTCCTCCAATCACATCACATTATAATGACCAAGACCCAACCATAGTTTCTCTTAAAAGAGGGATAGGTATGACTGTAGTCATCCTCCCCAAAATATTTAGAGTCAGTATGACAATAAACCCACACACTCAATAGTATGCTCTCTGAGTTTCCTTAGGAATACTTATTTCACCATCCAACAAGTTCTAACTACATGATTAGGGTTTCACTTGATTAATTGTATCATTTGGGTGAGTTAAGGCTGAATCATACAAAAGGACATAGAAACCCTAATTCAATTCTAGAAAATATATAAGTATGTGAATTTTAGAAGATATAAAACATTGGAGATATATTTCACAATGATTTTATTTCATGCTATTCTTTAAACTTTCCATGGGATCATACTTGTCATCATACCATTACAAGGTATAAGTTCTTATTTCAATGCTCTAGGGTTCCAACCCTTATCATATTATGAAGAGGATTATACCCCCTTTAGGGGTCCATCATTCCCAAAGGTCATTAAGACCATCACATCATTCCCTACAAGATTACCATTATCTTTCTATGCCTTAGAATAAGGCTCAACATATCATCAACACACATGTGACACATAAGTTTTAACATAGCAAGGAACTATGATGTTTACATAGCCCCATATTTGAGTTTAAACAATAATAAGAGAGTATTAAATTATCAAAATAATCACTCAATAACCATCACTTAGTTACATTAGGGTTAGGTGTAACAAACTATGTTTCATTAGGATTTCACATCCACTTATTATGGTGATTATCATTTATATTCATAAGAGGGTAAAGGTAAGACTACAAGTTTAAGGGCATTAAACCATCAAATTTACATCATTAGAACCAAATGATTACACTATAGGCTTCAACTAAAACCATTGAATGTTGATGCATCACATCCTAATCATTGGAGTAAGTTCTACATTCAAAACCATTACTTAATGTATAAGTCTAACCCTTGAATCATTTAACTAAGAAACCTTTAGGTTAGAGCTTAAAATAATCAACAATCATACCTAGTCTCACCATCAATTTTGGTATCATGGACTACCATCAGTTTTGGTGTTCGAGACCACCATCAGTTGTGACACATTGGGTCATCATCAAATGATGGGATCAATAATTACCATCGATTGACATCATCAGATAGTTAACTACTATCCCCATCAGTTGATGCCATCTTTAGGGCACTAAACCATCGAGTGTAGTTCTTACAAAAGAGTCCAAAATAGGTCTAAGGTATGACCATCAGTTGACACCATCAGTTCACAACATAACAACATTAAAAGACAACTCCATTGGGTCTAGCAAGAGAACAAACCACTGGTTCTTGTATAAGGTAGAAAATAACCTAAAATCCTAAGTGTAAGCCATGGTTTTAGAGGTACTAAAAACCATCGTTTGACATGTAAGAAGGAACTAAGCCATCCTCTACCTCAGGGACGTCATACAAATGGTTTTAGGTATATATAGAGTTAGAGACTGATCAACGAACACCATTAAAATAGAAACTCTAGGCAAAGATATCTTCTATATGCTTAGATCTTTGTTTTAAAGCAAGAACTTGGACAAACAAGATAGTAGTAAGGAAAAACGTGAAGAGGGTTTTAAAACTCACCTATAGGAAGAAGACCAAGCTCTCAACAGTAAGAAAACTTGATCTTAGAAGGTAGAAACCCCTAGTTTTAGCTCTAATCTCGACCAACTTGCTCTTTCTCTACAAGGAAAGCAAACCCTAGGCATAAGGAGAAAGAAAGGTAGGTTTTATAAGATTTAGAGAAAGCTATAGCATGAGAAATAGTGGTTCTATCCTAGAATAAGGTAGGAAGAAGAAGAACAATAAAAGAAATGAAGAAGGGAAGGAGAAACTTACTAGCTTACGTCAAGAACACCCAAAGTAAGCTCCACAAACTCTAGATGAGAGTAGATCAGAACCCTAGTTTCTCCAACAAGAAGGTTTGCTATCTTCATCCAACTTGGGCACCCTATTTGCTATCGAATAGGGGAACACAAAGCTCTAGTCAGGAAAGGAGAGATAATATACAAAGAGTTTGTTTGGGAGCTAAAGGAGAGGTATATAAACCTTATGGATAAGGAAGAAGAGAAGCTTGATGTGTTCTAGAAGCTTTTCCATGTATCCATGGCATATGACTGACACATCCATGCAAAAAGTAGCATCATAGGTTGTGGAGACCTTCTAGGCAATCTTTTGTTGGCTCTCCTAGCCAACCATTGGTTTCCATGGATGGTAGCCATCGATTTTTGCAATCCTACCTCACTAGGTGAAGAACCATCGTATCATCACCTCCTTTAAGTGAACCGCCGGTCTAAGAGAACCCAAGAAAGAAAATCTTCGACCTACTACCTCTAGAGATGACCATAGGTTGTCACCACCTGGTGATGAGTATCAGTTGTCAACCAAATAGGGGGACCATTGGTTGATGGCATCTCAAGGTAGCTCATCCATGAAGGGTAAACCCTACTCAAAGCTAGAAGTGTAACACCATCAAACCAAGGTCCAACTAGGCGAACATGGCCCAAAAAGCTCAAGAATGATAAGAAAACATAAAAGGAACATAATCAATGTGAAAAATTGCAATGAAAACCTCAGATATGCGTAAATTGTAGAAAAGTCCAAAATCTGCACAAAATTGCATAGACTTATTCGAACAGTGTTCAAACTGTACCAAAATTTTAACTTAAGCTTGTCATATGATATCAAAACACCTAAAAAGGTTTAAAGAACTTAATTATGATAATTAATCATGCTCAACACTTTTAGCAAGGTCAAGGGTCTTACAACCATAAACCCCTAACAAGGATTTTTCCCCTGAAATCCTACACAAAGAGAGATAGACACTTCCTACACATCTTATATTCTAACTCCCATGTGGCTTATTCCAAACCATGATGATGCCAAAAAACCTTCACTAAAACAATATCTTTGTTCTTCAGCTTCTTCACCCTTCTATCTAAGATCAACATAGGACACTCAACATAGGAAACATCCTCATCAAATTCAAACTCTACTGGTTGGATTCTTTTTTCTATATCTAGATGATACTTCCTCAACATGGAGATATGAAAGACATTGTGCAACCTGTGTAGATCTGGCAGTAGCTTTAACTTGTATGCCACTTTTCCAACACTAGACAAGATAGGGTATGGTCCCATAAACATAGGAGGCATCTTAACCTTCTTTCCAAACCTCATCACACCATTTTAAGGAGAAACCTTGAGATATACTCTCTCTCCCACTTAGAACTGAAGCAGTCTGTGATGATTGACTGCATAAGACTTTTGTCTATCCTGGGCTATGTTTTACTATTTCTGTATCACCTTAATCTTCTTTGTAGTTTGTTGGTTAAGCTTAGGACCCAGAAGTTGATATCAATCTATCTCATACCAACTTACTAGAGACCGACAACGTATCCCTTACAAGGTCTCATGAGATTCCATATCTATGCTTCTCTAATAGATGTTCTTGTAAAAAAAATCTATCAAGCTTAGGTGTACATCCCAACTACCAAGAAGTTGCAACACACATGTCCTCAAAAGATCTTCTAAAGTCTAAATAATCCTTTCATATTGGCCATCTATCTATGGGTGGAAAGTTGTGTTGAACCTCAACTGTGTTCGCAATGCCATATGTAGATGTTCCCAAAATTGACTTGTATATTGTGGAACACTGTCAAAAACTATAATCACTAGAATTCCATGTAAATAGACTATCTCATCGACATATACATGTGCAAGCCTCTCTGATGTATATGTTGTCTTGACGGGGAAGAAGTGAGCTAATTTGGTCAACCTATCTACTATCACCCATATGGAATCATGACCTTTGGTTGTCTTAGGAAAACTAATAACAAAGTCCCATGATAATATGATCCCAAATTATACGGTGGTATCAATAAAGGTTGTAACGTCCCTACATGCTTTTAGTGTTCAGCCTAGACTTATTGATAAATTGGACACCTATCAACAAACTATGCCATGTCATGCTTTAGACCTGGCCACCAATACATGTCCTTTATATTATGGTACATATTGGTACTTCCAGGATGCATTACATACTTTGAGGAGTGAGCCTCCTCAAGTACGATCTTCCTTAATCCATCAACATTAGGAAATATTGTCCTGTTATAAAAACAAATTGTATTGTCTTCTGCCTCATGAAAGCCATCATACTTCTCACTACCAAATTCTGATCAAATATTTTGTATCACTATATCATTCTATTTTTCATCACAAATCTTCTTTCACAAGGTTGGTTTAACTTTAAATTGTGTCAACAACCCTTCCAACAAAGTAACCTCTAGTTTTACAATCATATGGCAAAGAGACACCAACATGTCTTGCTTATAGCACACCTGGGCGTATAAATGTGCATTGTCTGCATATGATGATGAAGATGACTTTCTTCTTAATGCATTAGCTACCACATTTTCCTTGCATGGATGGTAGTCTTTTGTTCAGTCATAGTCTTTAATCAGCTTCATCCATCTCCTCTGCCTCATATTAAACTCCTGCTTTGGGAAGATATATTGTAGATTCTTATGGTCGGTGAAGATCTGAAACTTTTATCCATAATGGTAGTGCCTCTAGATCTCTAAGGCATGGACCGCTACTGCAAGCTCCAGGTCGTGTGTTGGGTAGTTCTCCTTGTATTTCTTAAGATGTTGTGAAGTGAAAGTATTTGCATTTTTTCCCTGCATCAATATGCATCCCAATCCATTCTTTAAAGCATCACAAAACACAATGTAGCCTTTCCCTTTTTCTCCAAGTACTAAAAATGGTGCACTGGTCAATTGTTCTTCCAATTTCTGGAAAGAACGCTGACACTTGTTGTCCCAAGTAAAAGGAACATCCTTCCTGGTTAACTTAGTTAGGGGTAACACTACATAATAGAAGTCCTTGATGAATCTCATGTACTAACCTACCAACCATAGGAAACTACAAATCTCTATTGGTGTCTTGGGTTGTTCCCATTCTAGTATAGACTCCACCATTTTAGGTTCTACACAAACACAGCTGATATGACATGCCCTAGAAAAGAAATTTCTATCAACCAGAGCTCGCACTTGCTGAACTTGGCATATAATTGGTGTTTCTTCAACAACATAAATGCCTGAGGAAGGTGTTGTTCATGCTGTGGACAATACTTAGAGTATATCAAGATATCATCAATGAACACAACCACACACTGATCTAGATATTGTCTGAACACCCTATTCATTAAAACCATGAATTTTTCCGATGCATTGGTTAGCCCAAATGGCATAACCATAAACTCGTAGTGACCATACCTAGTCCTAAAAGCAGACTTGGGTATGTCATATGCCTTAATTCTCAACTTGTGGTAACCTAACCTCATATCTAGCTTTGAAAACACAATGAAGCCTCTCAACTGATCAAATAGATCGTCTATCCTCAACAATGTGTACTTGTTCTTTATCATCACCTTGTTCAACTATCAATAATATATACACAACCTCATTGAACTATCCTTCTTCTTGAAAAACAACATGGGAGAACCTGAAGGGAAAGTGCACAACCTAATAAATTCCTTCTCAAATAGTTCATGTAGTTGTTTCTTTAATTCTTGCTAGTGCCATTCTATACAGTGAATGTGCTATGAGTTGCATTCTAGGAACAATATTGATCTCACGATCAATCTCTATAGGAGGGGGAACACAAGGGAACTCCTCAGGAAAAATCCTTAAACTCCTACACCACTGGTGCCTCTTAGCTACTAGGACTTCTTTTCTTGGTATCCACAACATGAGCCAAAAACGTTTTACAACCTTACTGGATTGCTTCCTAGTGGACTCCGCCTAGAACACCTAAGCATAATGGTTTATCAGAAAGAAGGAATCACATATTACTAGATATGGTGAGATCTATGATGAGTTTAGCTGAACTTCCAACTACCTTCTGGGGGTATGATCTAGAAACCACCACATTTACACTAAACCGAGTTTCATCTAAGTTGGTTCTAAAGACATCATATGAGATATGGACTGGGAAGCGTCCCAAAATGTCTTTTATGAGAATTTGGGGTTGTGAAGCTTATGTCAAGAAAATGTTTCCTAAAAATCTTGGACCTAGACCTAAAGAATGTTACATTGTTGGATGTCCCAAGGAAACGGCGGGATACTACTTGTATAGTCCATCTGACAACAAAGTGTTTGTTGTCAGAAATATTGCATTCCTAGAAAAGGAATTTATTTCCAAAGGAATTAGTGGGAGACAAGTAGAACTCGAAGAGGTTTGAGACCAACAAAAAAACATTGAACCATTAGATTAACAAGAGGAACCAAAAGATTCATAAGGTATTGTTGAATCTCAAATTCCTCAACTAACACATGAATCTCATACATATAATAGGAAACACCTTGAACCTGAGAGATTTGGATATCTTGTAACTTAGGAAGGCAGTGAAGTGATCACAAATGATGAGCCAATTACCTATAAAGATGCCATAGAGGGACCAGAGTCTGAGAAATGGCTTAAGGCACCATGTATACCAAAAAAGTATGGACTTTGGTGGATCCATCTGAAGGGGTAAAACCCATAGAGTGCAATTGCGTCTTCAAGAACAAGACCGACATAGATGGAAAATTTCATACCTATAAGGGAATATTGGTTGCAAAGGGTTTAAGATAAATTCAAGGTGTTAACTATGACAAAACCTTTTCTCCTATGGCCATGGTTAAATCCATGAGGATCTTTATTGCTATTGCAGCTTATCATGACTATGAGATTTGGAAAATGGATGTTTTAAACCACATTCCTTAATGGGAATCTTGTGGAGGATGTGTATATGACACAACCTGAAGGGTTTATAGATCCAAAGTTTTCCAATAAAGTCTATAAGATACAAAGTTCAATCTATATATTGAAGCATCTAAGAGGTGGAATTTTCATTTTGATGAGACAATCAAAGGGTTTGGCTTTGCTCAAAATGAAAATGAACCTTGTGTGTACAAGAATGTTAGTGGGAGCATAGTGACATTCCTCATATTTTATGTAGATGACCTACTATTGATGGGGAATGACATCCCTACCTTACAAAAGGTAAATGCATGGCTTGGAAATACATTATCTATGAAAGACTTGGGAGAAGCATCATACATCTTGGGGATAATGATCTATAGAGATAGATCCAGAAGACTTCTCAGACTAAGTCTGAGCACATACATTGACAAAGTGTTGAAGCAGTTCAACATGGAGAACACAAAGAGAGGAAGCCTACTTGCGCGCCATGGTGTCCCCATCTCTAGAGCTTAATGTCCCAATTCTTGTGAAGAAACAAAAAGCTTGAGTGAGATTCAATATGCCTCAACAATTAGATCAATCATATATATGCATTGTTGCACACCTGTCTAGACGTCTCATATGCTTTGAGCCTAACGAGCAGATATTAGTCACATCTAGGTGTTACTCACTATATAGCCATGAAGAACATCCTCAAGTACTTGAGAATGACTAAGGACCAGTTTTCTTGGTCTACGGTGGAGAGGAAGAGTTGGTGGCAAAAGGTTACACTGATGCAAACTTCCAGACTGATCAAGATGGTTACGAGTCACAATCTGGATTTGTGGTTTGCCTCAACATTGGAGTTGTGAGTTGGAAGAGTTCCAAGCATGCAATAGTTTCTAATTCTACAACAGAGGTAGAGTATATTGCTACATCAAGTGCATCAAAGGAGGTTGTATGGATCAAGAAGTTCATCTTTGAACTTGGGTGTGACAACCTGACTTTTCTCTCTCCTATGTTGTACCCTTCCCCTCTCATAGATTGACCCCATACTCAATTCTATGTCAATTTCATGGCTTGATGGTTGTGAGACCCCAAACTAGTCACATCAATGTTCAATTTTACTAAATGTAACATCAATTTGTACATTTGAACTAAATACCAATTCTTATCATGTCACATTCTTGAATCTAATATTGAACCTTATTAGCATGCCTTTCTCTATTATGAATTTCATGAGATAGAGTGTTTAAGTATCTTTCTATCGGTACCAAAATCACATTAATTGAACCTTCAGAGTCCAAGTTATGATACCTTGAAATTTGGCTATTTATACCTTGTTTTAGCTCAATTCTATGCCTTAATCTATGTTGGGACAGCCATATAGGCCCAATACAACACTGTAGCCTGATGGCTTGTTCCCTACTCTCCTTCCTCTTCAGAAAGTAACAAATGGCTGGTGAAAATCTCTCTGCCTCCACCCAATTGTGGTAACTAACGGGAACCATGATCTCACAACCCTAACTTACCTAACCCTAACTTGCATGTTTATAAGCCTTCTCAATCTAGATTATCCCTTCTTCTTCCCTCCCTCATTCTTCCCTGGTTCCTTCCACTTGCTCTGGTGTTAGGTGGCTGGTTTGTTGATGGCGGCCAAGGTAGGTAGCAAGCTTCACCCACCCGCCATTAGTGGTGATCACGGCTGGACAAACTTCGCTCTCGGTGTGCCTTAGATCTCTGCCACTTGCATGCTTCTTTTCAGGCTATTGTGGGCACAGCTGCCACTGGAGGTGATGGGCACATGATCCTTGTTGCTCCCTTGTTCCTGCATAGAAAAAAGAGGATCTATGATTGGGCCAGCTGCGGAGCGGAGAGGATGAGGGGACTTCTGGACGGATGGTGCGACCTAGCCAATGGCCGCTGCCTTGTTCTAGGCTGACTGTAAATGTTGTGCGGCTAGATGAGTGAGGGAGGGATCCCCTGTTCTGCCTCTATTCCTGGTGTTAGAATAGAGGACTTTTGTGAGCAAGGCGGGTGTTTGATCGGGCTTCAAGCCAGGCCGTCGACCTCAGATGATCCACGATGGACCAAGCAAAGGATGATTGAGATTGATCGCAGAGTTATGCTTGTATGGTATAGCGGCCCCCAGTCACATGAGCATGGTGGAACACGCTGAGGAGTGGGAGTAGGGGGTCTCCCATCATGCACAGATCCCCCTGGGTGCCACATGGAAGCGGGCCATTGGCCAGGAAGGTAAAACCTTGAAAGAAAATCTCTTTTCTCCTCAAATCTTACAAAAATCATAATAACTAGATCCTAAGTATGAATATGACAAACCTATATATCAAATTGATCCTTTCGAAAATATCTGCACAATGGACTAGGTTTCAAGGTCAAATTCTATCTTTTGTTCTCCGTTTTCACAAAAGATGCATACTTTGATCATTTGGAGTATAGTTGATTTATGATTTTGATACAAAATTGGATCTTGATAACTCAATCTACACTACGATACTTAAATCAGTACATGTGATGTATATTTGACCTAAATGAAGGTTCTACTCTCTCTATTGTTCATAAATGACTACTTTTTGTACATATGCGCTTAGTTTGGACTTTTATGATGAATTTTGCTCTAGATTGCTAATCTTGCTTCTAATGGACATCCACATAATCTTATTATATGTTTATGATGACTTAATATTTCTAATCTAAATCATCTTTTAGATCTAGACCTCTTGACTCAATGAATCATGATCTAGGGTGGCCTATTGTGAGTCTTTGGACCCTACTTGATATGATCATAAAAGTGCATGGAACGTCATAATGGCATGACACTTGAACCACACCCACATGATGGACTCTAAATTAGTATAAGGTCATCAAATGTACTAATAAGAAACTTGTAACCTAACTTGGCCAAAACCCTTAAAATGAAGATAATTAGGGTTAATGATGAGAATCTAATGCATGTATACAATCTTGTTGTTAATTAGGTTTGGCATGTGGCTAGATGATGAAGGATATGTTAGGTTATGAGATCTCTAAATCCGGTATGGGCCTTATCTAGTTATATGAATATTGCTTTCTTGCTTGAAAAGACAAGTATTGTATGCTTGTTTGTTTACTAGCTCAAATATTGACATGTAGTATTGCTATGTCTTACTCGATGTTTTCCTCATCAGTTTTATAACTTGAACACAAACATATATAGAACTCCATTATAATATTGTTGATAAAGGGTTATCTCTTGGATATGGCCTTGAGGTCCCTCTCGTATAAAAGGGTTAGCTAATGTTGTGCACCCTTGCGGACCCTTCCGACGGGAAGATGGTCAAAGGCCTTAAACATGCTTGATATTGTTGGTATAATGGAGTGAAATGACATAAAATATGGTTTCACATTTTGTTAAATAGTTAACATGTTTATTCTTGTTCATTTAGTCTTAAAATCTTTTCAAATTATGCAAAGATTATACATATATGTATCTTTCTGCCCCATACCCAACACCTAGTGTGTTGACCCATTTCTCGTATTTTGTTTTTAGGTTCAGAGATGGCTAGAAGGTTGTTCGGCTTGGTGAGCAATGCTAGGTCTACTTGTTGTAAGATATAGATTTAGTGCACATGAATGACTTTTACCTCGACTCTAGAAATGTGTAATTGAACTCATGAATATGATGTACCTTGTGTAATTTTATACTTGTTGAATGTTGAGATTGTGTTGGTGCCTTTATCTTGTCATTTGTTCATGTGTGCTAAGCTTTACACTTTCACATGTTGCCTTTGGGACCTTTGGTTCATGGGACTGGGATTCCAGTTCTGTGACAGATGGTATCATAGCATGAACAATAACTACACCAAACATTGCTCACACGAAACACAAACTACACTCACTTTACATCTCAACCCTAGAAACTTAATAAGATGTCCTTTGTGGACTAGGCTGAGTTAGCCTCTAGGTTAGAACCTAGATGTTCTATAACTAGGTGTAGACTTGTGTGAATTACCTCCCTTGACATGATTCGCGACATGTGCTTAGGATGTCTACACAAGTGTGTAACATGTTCTTGTTAGTTCTCTAGGTGTCATGATACTAGACTGCCTCATGAGTGTGGTAACTCATTTTGATTTTGGTTTTATTTGAATGGAGTATGGTGGTTTTCATCGTCTGTTTAAACATGGGAGAAAACATATTTCAAGTATTATTATATGTACATATGAAAAATGTTACCACACGCATAAAGGCAGTGAGTTTCCATGCAACCTAGGAGAAAGAGATGTAACATCAAGTCTAGATGAGAGAGTTTAGATGATAGTGATAGTATCTAGATTTTTCTAGAGCTATGATATAGGTTGGGCTAGTGAGTAACCTAGATAACCTAAGATGATGATGATATTGTTGATGATGTTGATGTTGATAAGACCCAAGTTTGTCCTTGAGAGGGCCAAGTAGTTTGATGATATGAAATGAGTTGGACCATGCAACCCTAACTAGACCTAGAACCTTGTTGATACATATGACTTGGTTGATGTGCTAGACATAGCTAGTGGGTTGGCATGTTTGCTTGTACCTAGTCTTGTGTGTGTTGAGATACGATATGTGACATATAGTTTGAGACCAACATGGGCCTCAATTTCTTTACAAAGAAGGACCTCTAGCATGGGACATATGAATAGGTGACATGTTGGTATGAGTTGACCCATATCGGGAGAATGTTAGAGTACCTAAACTCCAAAATATTTGAAATATTGAATAATATGAATGATAAAATACTTGATGATGAGTCCCTAGCTGCAATATTTCCTTGAAAATTTTGAACCCTAGATGTCCTATGAAAATATCTAACCCTAGAGAAAGAGGCAATTGAATATTTGATGCTTGCTATATAGGTGAGGGAGATGTCGCAAGACCCTAAGATGATGTACATGATCTGTGATATCCATGATGAGCCTCATACATGGGTTATAGTCGTATACAAAGGAATCTAGTGGTTACCATTAATTCTCAAAAGATGGGTAGATTTTTTTGGTAAGGGTATAAGGTTGTGGATAGCATACCTTGTTGGACATATACATGTCTTAGCTTGAGTGGCTTGAGCTTAAAGAGCTCTATCTAGGTACAAGTGAGAAGTTTCAAAACCTCGATGATGATGATAATGTTATTCCTCGAATGATGCTCGATACATGAAAGAATCTCACTTAAGTTAAAATCTTGATATATGTGCAATAGCCACTCTCGTAAGCTAGAACTAGTATGAAATCATACTATACATAAAAGATGTAGCCTTGAAATTATGAACTTGATACGATGATGCCTAGAGATCATAGCTTGAACAATCAGGGATGACATGCCTAATCCCGTACCAAAAAAAATGATTATATCGATATGTAAATGCTCTTGGGGTCAATATTAAATGAACATGCTGAATAAATATTTTATTTTTAATTTTGAAATGAAAAATAATGAACATAATTGATTAGAATTGGTAGAAATTTTGGGAAAAGCCAAAAACATGCATTAAATCTAGAGTAAAGGTGAGATACACACTCGATGATAGTCTTGTTTGATGCTAGGACCATGAATATATTAGTTGGAGAATTGATAACATTGATTTTGATGATACCCCTTGGTCTCATATAAATATATGAACAAAAACCCTAATGTATGGATACTAAGGGATGGGTAAACCCTAATGTTCTGATGATGTCATAGTACAATATTAGATTACAAAGTAATAGGTATATAGATGAGATGAGTACACCCTTAATGATGATAAACTAAGTGTACATCCCATTATGGGGAATGCCTTGACAACTATGGTTGGATACCTAGATTCCATATATTTTCACTTTGACTCTTAACTATGATTCTTGGATGAATTTCGGGGACAAAATTTATTTGAAGGAGGGAAGGATGTGACAACCTGACTTTTATCACTCCTATCTTGTACCCTTTTCCTCTCATAGATTGACCCCTTACTCAATTCAGTGTCAATTTCATGGTTTGATGGTTGTGAGACCCCAAACTAGTCACATCAATGTTCAGTTTTACTAAATGTAACATCAATTTGTACATTTGAACTACATACCAATTCTTATCATGTCACCTTCTTGAATCTAATATTGAACCTTATTAGCATGCCTTGCTATATTATGGATTTCATGAGATAGAGTGTTTAATTATCTTTCTAACGATACAAAAATCACATTAATTGAACCTTCAGAGTCCAAGTTATGATACCTTGAAATTTGGCTATTTATACCTTATTTTAGCTCTATTCTATGCCTTAATCTTTGTTGGGTCAACCATATAGGCCCAATACAACACTGTAGCTCGATGGCTTGTTCCCTACTCTCCTTTCTCTTCAGAAAGTAACAAATGGCTGGTGAAAATCTCTCCGCCTCCACCCAATTTTGGTAACCGACGGGAACCATGATCTCACAACCATAACTTGCCTAACCCTAACATGCATGTTTATAAGCCCCCTCAATCTAGATTAGCCCTTCTTCTTCCTTCCCTCGTTCTTCCCTAGTTCCTTCCACCTTCAGCTGGTGTTAGGTGGCTGGTTTGTTGATGGCGGCCAAGCTTGGTTTAAAGCTTCGCCCACCCGCCATCAGTGGGAATCACGGCTGGACAAACTCAGTTGTTGGTGTGCCTTAGATCTCTGCCACCGACCTGCTTCTTTTCAGGCTATTGTGGGCGCAACAGCCACAAGAGGCGATGGGGCGCATGATCCTTGTTTCTCCACTATTCATGCATGAGAAAAAGAGGATTTGTGACCAGCCCAACTGTGGAGCAGCGAGGATGAGGGGAATTCTGGACGGCCGGAGCGACCTAGCCAACGACTGCTGCCTTGTTCTAGGCCGACTGTATGTGCTGTGAGGCTAGATGAGTCGGGGTGGGATCCCTTGTTCTTCCTCAATTCCTGGCATTGGAACAGAGGACTTCTATGAGCAGGGCGGGTGTCTGATGGGGCTTCAGGCCAGGCCGTCGATCTCGGATGATCCACGATGGATTAAGTGAAGGATGGATGAGATCGATCGCTGAGCTATGCTTGTGTGTGATAGCGGCCCCCAGTCATACGGGCATGATGCAACACACTAAGGAGTGGGACAAGGGGGTCTCCCATCATGCGCAGGTCCCCCTGGGTGCCACATGGTAGCAGACCATTGGCCAGGAAGGTAAAACCATGAAAAAAATCCCTTTTCTCCTCAAATCTTACAAAAATCATAATAACTAGATCCTAAGTCCAGATATGACAAATCTATATATCAAATTTATCCTTTCGAAAAGATCTACACAATGGAGTGGGTTTCAGGGTCTAATTCAATCTTTTGTTCTCCGTTTTCACAAAAGATGCATACTTTGATCATTTGGAGTATAGTTGATTTATGATTTTGATGCAAACTTGGATCTTGATTACACAATCTACACTATGATCTTTAAATAAGTACCTATGATGTATACTTGAACTAAATAAAGGTTCTACTCTCCCTATTGTTCATAAATGACTCCTTTTTGTACATACACACTTAGTTTGGATTTTTATGATGAACTTTGCTCTAGATTGCTAATCTTGCTTCTAATGGACATCCGCCTAATATTATTATATGTTTCTGATGACTTAGTATTTCTGATCTAAATCACGTTTTAGATCTAGACCTCTTGACTCAATGAATCATGATCTAGGGTGGCCTATTGTGAGTCATTTGACCCTAGAATGCGTGTAAATGCCTTAAACCTTGACATGATCATAAAAGTGCATGGAACGTCATAATGGCATGACACTTGAACCACACCCACATGATGGACTCTAAATTAGTATAAGGTCATCAAATTATACTAATAAGAAACTTTTAACCTAACTTGGCTAAAACCCTTAAAATGAAGATAATTAGGGTTAATGATGAGAATCTAATGCATGTATACAATCTTGTTGTTAATCAGGTTTGGCATGTGGCTAGATGATGAAGGATATGTTAGGTTATGAAATCCCTGAATCAAGTATGGGCCTTATCTAGTCATATGAATATTGCTTTCTTGCTTGAAAAGACATGTATTGTATTCTTGTTTGTTTACTTGCTCAAATATTGCCATGTAGTATTGCTATGTCTTACTCGATGTTTGCTTGTCGCTTTTATAATTTGAACACATATATATAGAACTCCATTACACTATTGTTGATAAAGGGTTATCTCTTGGCTATGGCCTTGAGGTCCCTCTCGTATAAAATAGTTAGCTAATCTTGAGCACCCTTACGGACCCTTCCGATGGGAAGATGGTCAAAGGCCTTAAACATGCTTGATATTGTTGGTATAATGGAGTGAAATGACATAAAATATGGTTTTGCATTTTGTTAAACAATTAACATGTTTATTCTTGTTTGTTTAGTCTTGAAATCTTTTCAAATTATGCAAAGCTTACACATATATGTATCTTTCTGCCCCATACTCAACACCTAGTGTGTTTCCCATTTCTCGTATTTTGTTTTTAGGTTCAGAGATGGCTAGAAGGTTGTTGTGCTTGGTGAGCTATGCTAGGTGTACTTGTCGTAAGATCTAGATTTAGTGCACATGAATGAGTTGTACCTTGACTCTTGAAATATGTAATTGAACTCATGAATATGATGTACCTTGTGTAATTTATACTTGTTGAATGTTGAGATTGTGTTGGTGCCTTTATCTTGTCATTTGTTCATGTGTGCTAAGCTTCACACTTCATCATGTTGCCTTTAGTATATGTTTGGTTCATGGGATTGAGATTCCGGTTTCGTGACATTGGGGTTGTTCCATGCATCAATGACATAATTGAAATATATTATGACAACAATACAGCTATTGCACAAGCTAAGGAACCCAGATTGCATCAGTGCTCAAAGCGCATACAATTGCGGTATCATCTCATATGAGAAATCATACATGTAAATGTAAAGATTTGGAAAATACCAACTGAAAGCAAAGTTATTGATCCCCTAATGAAAGCACTTTCATTGCAGAGGCATGATGGACATGTAAGGTCACTCAGATTAAGATTTGTGGGTGATTGGCTCTAAGTGCAAGTGGGAGTCTATTGGTTATGTATGCCCAGAGAGCCAATCATGTGATGATTGTAATGCATATCATGTAAAACCAATTTGGTTATTAATAAAAGGCAAGCTTTCAATTCATTCTGTTTATCTTAGTTATGAGATAATGATGTAACATGATAAATGTCTAGAGAATAATATTACTCAATGACATATGTCTTCAAGTACATGACTTGGAAGAAATGAGATCATATGGATGCTAAGAGTGCATATTTACATTCTCATTGTGTTTGTCTTCAAGTACATGACTTGGAAGGTTGATAGACAACAATAAAACACATAAGATCAGAGTGCGAGTTGGTTGATGACTGAGTCTCATTGGTCATGATATGGTTATATCAAACCAAGCACACACACACACATACACACACACACACACACACACACACACATATATATATATATATATATATATATATATATATATATATATATATATATATATATTGGAGAAAAGTGTATTAGAAAGACCCACCATGAGATTGCCACATGGAAGACATCATCATGGAGGTCATAGTCAACTCTCACAGTGATGGTGGTAGTTGTGGTTCTTGGACGTAAAAGCACTTGATGTCATTGGGTACATTGTGACCATCAAACACTATCCTGAAACATGGGTTGTTATAACTTTGATTATTGGGTGGCTTTAACACATGGGGATTGACTATGATGTCCTAGGCCTATTACAGTGTGATGTCCTAGGTCTCTTAATAAAAGAGACTGAGAAAAGCATGGCCATGCGCATGTGAGTCAATATTTGATATTGAGCTTACATATATCTTAGACAGTATGGTCTTGGTTCAAGAAATAAAATTGAATAATAGTGAGGGTGACTGCTCCATGCATCTAGTTTAATCTGGACATCAGTGACAAAGGAACTATACAAACACTATAACACAATACATAGATTGTAGGTTGAAGTTGTTCCCTGACTTTTCTATTCACTTGGGTAGCAATGATGTGTGACTAGGCACCACTCTTTGCTTGTAATGTCATAAGCTATTATGGACATTCACTGTCAACGTGATATGGGACCTATAGGGTCACACACATAGGAACTCATATAGAGGAGGAGTTAGATTTTGAATGATTATTAGATTGATTACTAAAGCGTTTAGGTATTCAATTCACACAACTAATTACTTAATTGGCTGACTAGGTTTGCCAAACGACCATCTCACTAGGTGAGACGACCATTTGGGAAGCCAGACGGGCGTGTCAAGTAGTTAAAATGACCGTTTTTGTGTCAAGTTGATCAGAGATCGATTTGGCTAAGCTCTGCCATTAAACAGACCGGTTCAATGTGATTAAACCAACCTACTTGACTCAACTCACCAGACGACAGTCTGGGTGAGTGAGACAGGCATCTCTATTATGTGAGACGACCTAGTAGGGTTGAACAAAGGTTCTGGATGACTCCCAAATAGTTTCAATTGTTCTTTACTTGAGGAACAAGAAAATTAATGTGAGATATTAATTGAATTCGAAATAGCCAAATTCATTTCAGATTGGGAACTGCCAAATGGCCATTTGGCTGTGCGAGACGACCATCTCATGCACCAGATGTCGTTTGGGTGTGCAAAATGGCTGTTTCAATTGTTGCAGGTTGCGAAAATTCAAGATCTACTTGTCCTTTCTACTCTCTCTTTAGTCCCACATTGGTTGGGGACTAGGAACCCTAACCTTAACCCCTCCTATATATAGAAGGGTACTAGGGGCTTCCCAAAGAACAACTACAACACAAACAGCTAAGAATCAATTCCTCTGACAACTGTTGTACTCTCTGGTTGTGGTAACCACGAGAGCCCAGGCAAGTCCTACCCGATAAGGGAGGGACAACCACGGGAGGGAACAACTGAGAGTTTTTATTGTGGGAGAGCAAGTCGGTGACTAGTACACTGACGGAGAGGGACATCTCCTTCCTGTTTAGTTTAATAGGACAACAGGAGTTCTAGGTGGTCCATGTGGACTACCATAGAGGTAGGAAGCCATTGTTTGCCGCTTGAAGGACAACATCAAGCAGTAGTCCATGACAAGAGGAGCCACTGAAGAAGACCACGTTTGTGGATGAAATCCTTGGGCAAACCAGGAGGTGCACTAGCCAAAGGAGTCCCAGTACAACTAGGATTTAGAGTTGCACATCTACAATGATGAGGATTGTCATTGAACTTGCTCCAAACCAGGTATATCCCATAAAACATCCTTCTTGAATTATAGTTATTGACACGATCTATTGTTTATGAGGAATATGGTAATAAAATTTTAAGTTCCATTGCCTGCTTTGTACCATATTGCCCAACATTGGTAGCAGAGCCAACGTCAATTTACTATATTATAGGATAATCAATATGATCAGATTTTGGTTTTTTCATTCTATTATTGCATGCAATGTGATTAATATATTGTCAAATCCAAACACCACAATAATCCCAAACTAAAATATATATATGAAATATATATGCAATTTACATGCATCACCCTAAAAGTGTTTTGATGGTGGACGTGTAGCATGGTAATGGCCAATAACCCCTATTTGTGCATGGTTGTATGTGGATGGTTTATCTATTTATCTCGGTCTGTATATCGAGCCTCTATCTCATCTTCCAATGTAAAGTTAATCTCTCATACCCTTTCTCCCCTCGAACGTAACTCGCAGTTTCCTATAATCATGTAAAAGTAGGATAGTTTACTTTCCTACAATGACGAAGATGAAGGGCATTGGTGGACAAGATGGACCGATTGCCTAGTACACCCGACAAATTAGTTGGAGGAGCTAGTCGATGGTGGACAAAAGTATCAGACAACCAGTGATACAACCTAACAACTAGATAAGAGGTGAGCCGATCGGTTCAAGGGTTGAACCGATCAACTCAAATTGGCAAGCACATATGTTCATCAACTACATGTTTTTGCATGTTATGTAGACCTAGATGACCATAATTCCTTGTGGCTCTAAGGGATTACATTAGGACTGGCCATAACCATCACTTTCATTTATTGCATGTTTTCATTGTGGGATATAGCATGTATATGATACCTACTATATATGTGGTGATTGGATAAAGTATATGTATTTATATAAAATCCCTCAACTAAAATGTTAAGTCTTAGATGCCTTCCATTAGCAATATACATGAAAAGCTTGATTGACTAAGCGTAGATTTGCACAAAGCATGGTGTGTCGTATATCTCATGGAAGTGTGATGGTAGATATGTGGATTTGCACAATCTATCATATTGGCTATTGGGTTAGGCTTAACTGGTGACTTGGAGAGCCCAATACCAGGGGCATGTAGATGATCATGGCATGATGTTTCACATATCATCTATCCAAGAGTTTCGTATGATGTAATTGGCATGATGTCCTGCCTAAATAGTTAGATTGTGGGCGATCGGCAAAAGCCAACTCATGACTTGATGAAATATGGATCTTATCCCACTAGAATATTATAAGTTGCAATATTCTAAAATGATATTGAGGGCTATCAATTAGAATAAAATAGTGGGAGCGATAATAATTAAAGACGTTCAATTTTTCCAAATCAAATCAAATAAAAATGGTTTTTGACAAAATGCAAATTTTCTCTTGTAGAATCAATGATGAACAAATCTGATTTGCAATTGGTCCTGAAGAAGGACAAACTTGACGGGAGAAATTTCCACTAATTGTTTTGGACATTGAGAACGGTTATCAATGAAGAGTGTAAGCTCTACATCCTTGACAAACCATTGCCTGAAATACCTCCTCATGATGTACCTAGGGCACAAATGGATTCTTACTGGAAGCATGCCAATGATGCCTTAGAGATAAAGTACCTTATGCTAAGATGCATGAACTATGAGTTGCATGAGCAATGTGAGGATATGAGTGTTATTGATATGGTGACACATCTTATAAAGGTAACACATGGTCTTGATAGGCAAGAAAGGAACACTATCTTAAAGGTGCTACATTAGTCAAAGCTAAAAGAGGGAACCTCAGTAGAAGAACATGTGCTCAATATAATTGGACATGTATATCATTTTGAAGAGTTGGGATTACCTTGAGTCAAGAGTTGGCTACTGATATGATTCTAAAGACTATGCCAAAATCATATATCCATTTTATTACATGCCAGCATGTGAGTAATTCAGCTAGACAAATATCAGAACTGATTGCCATGTTAATTCATGTTGAAGCAAAAGTTAAGAAGGACAAGCCCATGATGGTGATCAGTGAGGCTGAGTCTAAGAAGCAAAGCAAGATCGAGAAGAGTTCTGTAGTCAATCCTAAGTCCAATTCTTTAGGATTCAAGATAAGGAAAAAAGAAAAGTACAAGAGGAACACATCCTTTGTACTTGAAGGCTTTCATGAAGTAGAAGATGGGGATGGTGATCTCCACTTTAGGTATATACGCTATTGAGATAATCTGTCTACTTCATCATCTTGGTATTAGATACCAGATCTAGATCTCACATATGTTCTCATATGGAGGATCTGAAGGGAAGTAGGCCTTTAGGGAAAGGTGAGGTGGAACTGTGAGTTGCTAATATGCAAAAGTTTTGGCCAGCACAGTTTGAACCAATAGTATATCTCTACCCCCAGGGCTTGTGATAGAGTTAAAGAACTGCTATTATGTACCTGCTATAAATAGAAACATATTATCTGTATCTTGTTCGGACAATGATGCATTTGAATTCCATATTTAAAATGGTCGATGTTCTATTTCAAAAGATGGGATCTTTTATGGAAGTGCCCCTATGTCTTATAGTCTTTACTTGTTATATCTAAAGATAGATGTATATAACGTTAATATCAAAAGGCTAAAACTCAACAACTCAAAAAAACATATTTTTAGCATTGTCGTCTAGGGAACATAAATGAGAGTCACATATCTAGACTCCATAAGGATGGTTATGTAGACTCTTTTGATTTTGAATCATTTGAGACATGTGAATCTTATTTGTTGGGCAAGATGGATAAGACCTCTTTCAATGGAAAAAATGAGAGGGCTAGTGATCTATTAAGACTCATACATAATGATGTATGTAGACCTTTTAGAACAAATGCTAGAGGTGGGTAAGTACTTCATTACATTCACAGATGACTTCAGTAGGTATGGCTATGTTTATTTATTGAAAGATAAGTCAGAATCTCTTAAAAAGTTCAAGGATTTTATGAATGAAGTACAAAACCAACTTGGTAAAAATAGTAAGGCACTTCATTCTGACCGAGGTGGAGAATACTTAAACCAGGAGTTTGAGGACCTTATTAGAGACCATGGGATTATATCCTAGTGGACTCTGACTGGAACACCTCATTATAATGGTGTATCAAAAAGAAGGAATCACACATTATTGGATATGGTATGATCTATGATGAGTTTAGCTAAGATTCCAATTACCTTCTGGGGGTATTCTCTAGAAACTGTTGTGGTAACACTAACCGAGTACCATCTAAGTCGGTTCAAAAGACACCACATAAGATGTGGGCTGGGAAGCATCCCAAAATGTCTTTTACGAGGATTTGGTGTTGTGAAGATGATTTCAAGAAAATGTTTCCTGAAAAGCTTTTCCCTAGATATGAAAATTGTTACATTGTTGGATAGCCCAAGGAAACTATGGGATACTACTTGTATAGTCCATTTGACAACAAAGTGTTTGTTGCTAGAGATATTGCATTCCTAGAAAAGGAATTTATTTCCAAAGGAATCAGTGGGAGACAAGTAGAACTCGAAGAGGTTCGATACCAACAAGAAAACATTGAATGATTAGATGAATAAGAGGAACCAAAAGATTTGCAAGGTATTGTGGAATCTCAAATTCCTCAAGTAGCAGAGGAACCTCGAAGATCTAATAGGACACGCCTTGAACCTGAGAAATTTGGATATCTTGTGACTCAGGAAGGTAGTTAATTGGTCATAGATGATGAGCCAATTACCTATGAAGCTGTTATAGAGGGACCATGGATTGAGAAATGGGTTGAGGCCATGAGATCTGAGATGGAATCCATGTATACCAACAAAGTATGGAATTAGGTGGATCCACCTTAGAGGAAAAACCCATAGGACGCAAGTGGGTCTTCAAGAAGAACACTGACATGGATGGAAAATTTCAAACCTATAAGGGAAGATTGGTTGTGTAGGGTTTCAGACAAATTCAAGGTGTTGACTATGACAAAATATTTTCTCCAGTGGTCATGGTTAAATCCATCAGGATCATGCTTGCTATTGCCATGATACACACTTCTTGATAAAAAGGCTAGGGAGTGAAGCAACACGTGAGACACCAATGAGAGTGTAGTTAGCCTTGTGAGATTCCTAGTGAGATCAAGTGAATAGATTGAGGGCTAAGACGACCAACAAAATAGAAGACAAAAGTACCAATTTGCATGTGTAAAAGTGTAGAAGGGATGGGATGTGAGGAGTATTGTAGTGAGGGGATTTGGGGGTTGAGGTATCTATGTAGTCCTCTTGGTAATTGTGATCGAGCTTCCAATCTGGATGGAGGAACTTTATGGAGTTTTGTGCTAGCTACTGATGTCAACACATGTGATGTAGGGAGATGACTAGCTAAATCTTGTGGAGGATGTGCATATGACACAACCTGTAAGATCAAGGGTTTATAGATCCAAAGTTTTCTCATAAAGTCTATAAGCTACAAAGGTCAATCTATGGATTGATGCAAGCATCTCGTAGGTGGAATCTTCATTTTGATGAGACAGTCAAAGGGTTTGGCTTTTCTCAAAATGAAGATGAACCTTGTGTATACAAGAAGGATAGTGGGATCATAGTGACATTCCTCATATTATATGTAGATGACATACTATTGATGGGGAATGACATCCCTACTTTACAAAAGGTAAAGGCATGGCTTGGAAATACATTCTCTATGAAAGACATGGGAGAAGCATCCTACATCTTAGGGATAAAGATCTATAGAGATAGATCCACAAGATTTCTTGGACTAAGTTAGAGCACATACATTGACAAAGTGTTGAAGCAGTTCAACATGGAGAACTCAAAGAGAGAAAATCAGCTTGCGCGCCATGGTGTCCCCATCTCTCGATCTCAATGTCCCAGTTCTTGTAAAGAAAGGGAACATATGAGTGAGATTCCAAATGCCTCATAGATTGGATCAATCATGTATGCAATGTTGTGCACTCGTCCATACATCTCATATGCCTTGAGCATGACGAGGAGATATCAGTCAGATCTAGGAGATGCTCACTAGATAGTTGTGAAGAACATCCTCAAGTACTTCAGAAGGACAAAGGATCAGTTCTTGGTCTATGGTAGAGAGGAACAGTTGGTGGTAAAAGGTTACATTGATGCAAGCTTCCAGACTGATCAAGATGATTACAAGTTGCAATCTAGATTCATGTATTTCCTCAATAATGGAGCTGTGAGCTGGAAAAGTTCCAAGCAAAAATAGTTGTCGATTCTACAATAGAGGCTGAGTATATTGTTGCATCAAGTGTAGCAAAGGAGGCTATATGGATCAAGAAGTTCATCTTTAAACCAGGGGTTGATCCAAGCATCAACGACGCAATTGAGCTATATTGTAACAACAATGGAGCCATTGCGTAGGATAAGGAACCTAGATCGCATCAACACTCAAAGCACATACAAAGGGGGAATCATCTCATACGAGAAATTGTATAGTGTGGAGATGTAAAGATTTGCAAAATATCAACTGAAAGTAACGTTGTTGATCCCTTAAAGAAAGAACTTTCACACTAGAAGCATGAAGGACATGTAAGGTCATTCAGAATAAGACTTTTGGGTGATTGGTTCTATGTCCTAGTGGGAGTATGTTGGTTATTTATGCCCAGAGAGCCAATCATGTGATGATTGTAATGGCATATCATGTAAAAATGATTTGATTATTAATAAAAGGCAAGCTTCTAATTTATTTTGGTTAATTTAGTTATGAGATAATGATGTAACATGATAAATTTCAAGAGAATAATATTACTCAATGATGTTTGTCTTCAAGTATGTGACTTGGAAGAAATGCGATCATACATATTCTAAGAGTAAATATTTACATTCTCATTGTTTCCCTGATCGACTATTATTGTGGAAGGTTGATAGACAACAATAACACACATAAGATCAGAGTGTGAGTTGGTTGATAATTGAGTCTCATTGGTCATGATATGGCTATATCAAACCAAGCACATATATGCATGTTAGAGAATAGTGTATCGGATAGACCTAATGTGAGACTAACACATGGAAGCCATCATCATGGATGTCATAGTCATCTCTCACAATGATAGTGGTGGTTGTGGTTCTTAGACCTGAAATCCCTACACTCAACACATGTTGTTGGGTACACTTTGACATCATCAAACACAATCCTGAAATATGGGTTGTTTTAAAGGTGATGATTGGGTGGCTTTGGCACATGGGGATTGACTATGAGTAATAGACATGGGATTCATCCCTCCTATTGGAGTGTGATGTCCAAGGCCTCTTGATAAGCGAGACTGAGAAATGCATGTCCATGCACACATGAGTCGATATGTGATATTGAGCTTACATATATCTCAGTAAGTCAACTCTTGGTTCAAGAAATAAGATTGAATAATAATGAGGGTGACTGCTCCATGCCTATAGTTCAATCTAGATATCAGTGACAACAGAACTATAAAAACATTGCAACACCATACACAGATTGTAGGTTGAAGTTGTTCCCTGACTTTTCCTATCACTTGGGAAGCAATGATGTGCGACTAGGCACCACTCTTTACTTGTGATGTCATAAGTTGTTATGTACATTCACTACCAATGTGATATGGGACCTATAGGGTCACACACATAGGAACTCATCTAGAAGAGGAGTTTGATCTTAAAGGATGATTAGATTGCTTACCAAAGTGTTTAGGTTTTCAGTTCATACAATTGATTGCATGATTGGATGACTAGGTCTGCCAAACGACCATCTTACTGGGTGAGATGGTCGTTAGGGTAGCCAGACAGGCATCTCATGTAGTTGAGATGACTGTTTGGGGGTCAGGTTGATCAAAAATCGATTTGGCTAAGATCTACCCTTGAACCAACTGGTCCAATATGATTGAACCGACTGACTCGACTCAACTCACTAGATGACCATCTGGGTGAGTGAGACGGGCGTCTTGCTTGGGTGAGATGGCCTGGTTGGGTCGAATAAAGGCTCAGGATGTTTCCTGAATAGTTTTGATTGTTCTTTACCTGAGGAACAAGGAAATTAATATGAGATATTAATTGAATTCGAAATAGCCAAATTTGTTTCATATTAGGAAATTTCAAATGGTCATTTAGAAGTGCAAGATGACCGTTCATGTACCATTGATTATATGGGTGTGCAAAATGATCGTTCGACTGTTGGATGTTGTGAAAATTCAAGATCAACTTGACCTTTCCACTCCCGCTTTAGTACCGCATTGGTTGGGGATTGGGAACCCTTACCCATCCAAAATATAGAGGGGTACTGGGGGGTTCCTAAAGAACAACCACAACATAGACAATTGAGAATCAGTTCCTCTAATAACTATTGTCCTCTTTGGTTGTGGTAACAATGAGAGCCTAGGCAAGTCCTACCCGACAAGGGAGGGACAACCGTGGGAGAGAACAATTGAGAGTTATCATTGTGGGAGAGCAAGTCAGTGACTAGTCCACTAACAGAGAGGGAAAACACCTTCCTATTTAGTCTAGTAGGTTGATAGGAGTTCTAGGCAGTCCATGGGGACTACCATAGAGGAAGGAAGTTGTTGTTTGATACTTGGAGGACAATGTCAACCAACAATGAGTGACAAGAGGGGCCACTGAAAAAGATGACGTTCATGGCTGCAGTCCTTGGTGCAGACCAGGAGGTGGAACAGTTAGACGAATCCCAGTGCAACTAGGATTCATATTTGCACATCTGCAAGGATGAGGATTGTCACTAGATTTGCTCTAGGACTATGTATATCCCATAAACCATCCTTCTTGCATTATAGTTATTGACGTGATCTACTATTTATGGGGAATATGGTAATAAAATTTTAAATTCCACTACCTTCCTAGCAACCAGTACTTCTAGATGGCTCATGGCATAGAACCTAGTGGTCACCTACTATAGTCCTTGTCATCTGCTATTTTGTCTAGAGGATCCTTCCTGTGATGTCTGACCACATTCTCTACCACCACCACTGCTAAACTGTCATAGTTGTGAACCTTGATGACTCTACCATGAATGTTGAGTCACCTCCTCAACCTTCATAGGCCAAAACCACTTCGTATGCCCAATCTGTCCACAAATATGATATGTCTTACTCTCATACCATGGCCTAGATGGCCCTATCACTGAAGCTAATGACATGTTGTGATCTCCTACTGGCGTAACACTATGAACTCTATCCCTTTTTAGGGTCCACTATGATGGTGCATGTGATCTCTGTGTAGTAAAAGTTGACCTCTTTTGCACCTGTGGTGAAGAAAACCACTTCTTCTTAAATCCACCAGATGATTTCCCTTGGAACTCAGTTTGTCTCTTCTTAGCATTACCTTCATGTTATTCTATAGCAGACCTATCAATCTACCTTACCAGCTCCACAAAGGTGGAAAAGCTGTCTATATTCTCCAAGGGTGATGTTGTGGTAGTTAACTCCGTACTCAGACCCTTATCAAACCTACCAATCCTTTTCTTATCTGTCACTTCCATATGAGAGAAGAACCTCAAAAGTTACATAAACTTTGACTCATACTCATTGATGGTCATAGATCCCTTATAAATCTTCTCAGACTATGAGATCTTCTCATCTAGATAGGTTTCTAGGAAATATCCACTAACAAACTCCTGTCGAAACTCTTCCCATCCTATCATGACTCCAGGTCTTTTCTCCGACTCTATGTCTCACCAGTGGCCAACACTACCCTTCAATAGGTACACAATGTGTTTCACCTTATCTTCTTCTGGGATGTTCAAAATGTTAAACTCCTTATAGAGATCAATCAACCACATGTTGGCATCTGCTGGGTCATAGGTACCATTATATTTAATCACCATAACACATCTCAGCCATTAAAATGTGTATCTGACAACCTGAGATTCCACATTAGGGATAGCTGCCCTAGCTTGAGGTTATGGCACTATGTCCTCTAGATGTGTAATCATGGCCATCATTTGTCCAAGGGATAGAAATGCAGGACTGGACATATTTGTCGGGTCAAACCAAGGCATCATGGGATGCTCTAGCCTGCCTGTGGGACTCTATCATCATGTTCCTGCCTCCTAGAACCACCTCTTGGTGCAAAATATCTACTCTCAGTGTGTTCTTTGTGTCCTCTAGACATATCTGCATAAGAATAAGTTGTGATCAAATATCTTAGATAACGTAAGAAGAGACTCAAACCTAAGTCCTATGTCCCTGTAGACTCAGCAACCCTAAAGCTCTGACACCAACTTATCATGTGACACCTTGTCACATTAAATGATATAACTCATAACATAAAACATGACCAACTACTATCTAATCACATAATTAAAAAAAGTGAATAATTAAATCCCATTTCAACATCATAAACATGTTCTAAAGAATTTACAGAAAGGTCCATCTTTTCCATAAAGTCATATACCATAACATCTATTTCCATCTATATCTAGTGGCCTCTGCCACAACCTATATTCAAAAGAGGTATTTCATAGGTACATTCCATACATACAGACAATGTCACACTGCCAAAAGCTCATCTTGAGACCTGTATATCAACAACAAAACACATCCCATACCCGATCTTAAGAGTACAAGGATGACACTAGGACTCTACTACTGTCAACTATTACTGTCCAACCTTTAGAGTCTACTGATCAGCCGCCTACTCCTCTTATGCTGCACAATATCGACCACGTCAGCGGTCGCCACCTAAAAAGATGTACTGACCCACTGGTGGGAACCATTTCCCAGCGAGTGATATAACTCTGTGCAAGAATAATTGGTTACAAAAGATTATTTAACAATCAATAAATTGAGCAGACTGTGTATTTTATAGGTTATTGAATAGTTTGAACAAGTCTGGCATACTAAGAAGTTAAGCAGTTAAGTAACCAAAGAGTTAAGCATAGAATGATGTAGGTTCAACAAGATATATAAGAGGACAAGCAAAAGTTATCCTTTACTCACAAGTGACATCTCTAATTGCATTATATAACATTTAACAATATAAGAGAACATCGTAAGGGTTAACATCCATTGTGATTTGTATTTAACCCTAGGAGATATACTACACGGCTCTATTACATCTTTTATTATGCCTTGGGTAGTTTGAGTTGTACCACTCTGAGTACAAATGATCATTGCTTGGTTGCAATTTGTTCCATATAAGATCTAGGAAGAGAAAAACTCCAATATCTTCTCAATACTTGGTCAATACGAGTATGCCCCATAATGACATATCACTCAACTGCAAAACAACGACATATATTCCTATAAACATCTAGCCCACCTTGGTATAGGTGACGACGCTAGAAACTAGGGTATTCAAACCCAATCACTGTGGTACAACCGCAGTTGTCCTTATCATATCACATATAATCACTGAGACCTAACCACAGTCGTTCTCAAAAGTGGGCTAGGTATGACCAAAGTCATCCTCCTTGAACATTTGGAGTTAGGAGGAAAAGAAACTCACATAATAAACAGTAAGCGCTCCAAGTTTCCCTTAGGGATACTTGTTTCACCACCCAACAAGATCTGACGTTGAACATAGTTCTATGACACAGGGTGCTAGATTATTAGGGTTTCACTTGATTAAAAACACCAATTGAGTGCATTAAGGCTACATCATACAAATGGACATACAAACCCTAATTCAGTTCTAGCAAACATATAAGTATGATAACTTTAGAAGATATAAAATTTTTGAGATATATTTCTGAATTATATTATCACATGCTATAGTTTATTACTTTCCATGGGATCACGCTTGTCATGATACCATTACAAGTTATAAATTCTTATATCAATTCTCCAAGGTTCCAACTGTAACATCACCGACCTGGGTTATGAACTAACCCTAGGTGTTTTTCTTAATTATGTAATTAGATACTTGTGATCATCTTTTGGTATGTAATTAAAGCTTCTAAGGAACATATATTTCCTTTTATGCCCTTTTTGAATAATGTTGTAATATTGTTTTGTTAATAGGGACCTATGTGCAAATTACTCAATTAGAGGGGTTAACTTGCAAATTGCACATGTCAAAGATGTTAATATGATGATGAGACATCATAAGAATGAATATGATGAAGTGTTATGGATTTTCCAAGCTTGGGCACCAAGATGCAGCTTGTGGAGCAATCCTCGTACTCTAAACCCTAATTTGCGTGTAAAGTGCAATTTACCCAAAACATGGGGTGCAACATGTAAAATTGTGATGGAGTGGAGTTTTCGAATCTATAAGTGTCCAATAACATTTTGGAATTCTTATGTCGAGTTATCTTGAGAGTTACGGTGCTTTGGCAAGGTTTGGATGGTGATGGATATTGATATCATGAGTGAGATCTCTCTTTTTTTTATGTCTTTTTGAGGAATTTAGTTGGATGATCTAACAGTTGAGTTTTGGCACCAAAACTTAATAGAATGTAGCTTGAGTGATTTTGGAGCTATGGTCTGAATTCTATAATGTTTCGATGCTCCTTGAAAGAGATACATAGGGTTGAATATATTGACATAATGTGCCTATTAATGTATGGTAGAGCAAGGTTTTAATGCTTTCTTAATCCTTATCCGTGACATTTATGTATATGTCACATGGTCAGCTCATTTAAATGAGCATCGTATCTGTGTTTCAGTAACCACGGATCAGGCTTTCAGGAGAAGTCATCCTAGACCCTTGGATGTGAGATCAAAGGCCTCTGAGTCTTCTCTGACCTTGCGGTTAGAGTCAGCTGAGGACCCGTTGAGGCAGCAGGTTCCCCGCCACCACTCTCTAGGATTGTGGGGTGAGAGGGAGGTCTTAGCAAGTAGTTGATCTCGGCTCGCCTAGACGAGAACTAAGACCCCTCATTTGAGGCATATGGAGAATAGACGAGGGAGTTCCAGTTCCCCCTTTCCGCTACCTCTCCATTACCCGTCCACACAGGCCGAAGAGGAGGAGATAGAGAAGGGAACCAGAGGTTGAAGGGAGATCAAAGGAAGATGAGTTGGTGAGGAGGAAGGGCGAGTTCAGTTGTTTTGCTGGAGGGCGCTTGTGATCCATGTTGTAGCAGCACCGACGGCTAATGTAGGCGCCTTTTCTGGAGAAGAAGAGGGAGACAGGGACGGAGCTTCAAGCCTTCCCATCCTCTTTGGATGACGTGGTCAAGTTCTGGATGACCCAACGCAGCTTTTGGGGTATGTAACTTCAAATAGGAGGATGAGACCGTGTTTTCTCCAGTTCACCACCACGGCGACGGCTACGGCCGGCGAGGTCGTGGGTAGGGATCCCTGAGCTTGCTGCGAAGCACAGGTGGAGCTGAGGAGCTCCACATGACCATGATGGATGTCCTGGCTGCAGAAAGTGGTCATTCAGAGGAAGAAGCACTGCCTGATTGCTCGCCGGAGCCGAGCTATGCGGCGGCGCCTAAGCAAAGCAAGGGAGACAGGCGAGTTCGTGAGACCGCGTTACACGAGAAAGAGAGAGAGTGGACGATCTCTTGCTGGAGCAGAGCTAGCCATGATGGTGCCCAAGATCAGGATGAAGGGAGTCGAGAAAGACGGCGCTCATGCTCAGGCGGAAGCCTGGCTATGGTCTTCCGAGGATAGATCGTGAGAGTAGAGCCCAACGACAGCATCCCTAAAATAGAGATCGTGAACTTCGCGTTGTGGGGGAGAAGGAAGAGAACAGAGAACCGGGTCCAAGTCATGAACCAACCGGCCTGAAGAAGCAAGGTCTACGCCTCCCCATCCACGTGGTAGAATTGGATTGGCCACAGAAGGTAATATTTCAGTAAATCGACAGTTCTTACATAATTCATAGAAATTAGCATGCTTATCAGAAAAATGCAAACAAGGTATCGTTATTCTCAGAAAAATTAGTAGAACAATATGAAACCATCATATCAGTGTTTTGAAGCTTATATCTCAGTGATATTAGGCAAGATGTAAAATGCTCTTTTAATGCCTAATAAATAATAAATGAAGACCTAAAATTATGAGAATGTTCCAGTAACTCTTTAATGTGTTTTATAATCCATCTGATATCAATAATCATGATGTTGATGCACGAAATCATGTAATATGCTTAATATGTCTAATTAGGTCTTATAACCCTAAATAAAATGCAATAAATACATAAATGCTCAATAATTTATGAAAGTTTGCAGAGTAAGCTCATATCAATATTTGGAACCTCAGATTTAATGATGAGATCATGATGATGCATATAATTCATGTTATATGAAGTTGACCTTTAATACATGGTTTAAAACCCTAATCTAGGCTGATGATGTAACCTAGGGTTAATTAATATGTACAAAAATGCTATGGAAGATAAGGTTCAGATTATGTATCCTAATCTGGAACATAACATCAGTAACATAAATCCCTCATAAGGATGAAGATAAGACAAGTAATAATGTATATATCATAATGAGATAAGAAAACCCTAATATGAACACGTTTAGGGTTAAGATGAGATGTTAGATGATGAGAACTTGATGATCGTATATGATCTTGTCTTGATCAGGTTTGACCAAGTTATAGTTGACATCAAGAATATGTGGTGATTATGTTATCTCTTTGGAAGGTACGCCATTACCTCTTGCTTGGCTTATTATACAATATGCTTGTGTTATATAGTAGTAAAGACTTGGCATACGGTATTGATTGAAATGATTGTTCTTATATACTATGTTGTTTGAACTTTTCATACTTATTGTTATGAACACATCAAACATAATTTATCTGTTCCATTATATGAAAGCACTAACTCTTTGGTAGTGTGCTTGGAAGTGACCTAACTCTTTGGTAGTGGTCACATTGTACATATGACCTAACTCTTTGGTAGTGGTCACCTTGTACAAATGATCTAACTCTTTGGTAGTGATCATAAAGGCCTTGAGATATAATGGAAAATGAGCTTAAAATATGTGTTCTCTTTTGTTAATGAATATCTTTGTGCAAGTATACACTTTTCTTATATTCTTCTGTTACTGCCAAGTATTAGTTTTATCTTATTGCCAAGATATGATGAGAGGTATATTAAAAAGACACGTAGGCGTACTCAGTACAATATTCATGAAATATTGTGCTGACGTGTACCGCATGTAATCTTTTGCTTAGGTTGTGGTTATGCTCTTGAAGATCCAGGATAGTGAGAGTTGTGTGGCGAGCTGATGTACAGGTGGACCTGTTGTCTTAAGATCCTGTAGTTTAGTGGTAGTACATGTATATGTAGAAGTTTGTTGTTCAATATGTAATATCAAATGTTGTAACAATTCATGTTGTAATTATATGTTGAATGGTGAACATGTGTGTATGGTTTTATTATTGTTCATGTACATGTGCTACTGATTGTTTCCTTATGACTTCCTCTGATTTTCTTCTTCTTAGCCTAGTGTGTGGTGTTTAAATTGGGATTCTTGCTGAGGTGAGGGTTTCAATTTGGACGTCACACATCAGATTAAGTTTTAGAAAATCCGGGGACGTCACAAAAATATATCTTCTAGAGTATCTTTCATGACTTTTGGCATCAATTAGAGTAAAAATGATGAAGAGGGAGCTTCATTTGAATAATCAAATAAGTAGGATAACCCTTGTAATTAAATAACCAAGTTGTAAGCAAAATGACCCTTTATATGTGTGCAACTTAGTAGGATGTTTGGCTTCCTTTCCCCTAGACCTTGGTTTAAAAAGAAGTTTTGCTTAAGAAGATAAGGAGGAACGTGCCCAAGAAGGAGAGAAGGACCTAGTTGAGAAATGAGGAAATAAGTTGTCCTTATCTTGAAAATTCACCCAAAGTATATATACACACTTTCTTTACTTAGCAAGGATCGTTTCCTTCACTTCTTTACTTATCCCTTGCTTGGACTGACTAAGGAAGGAGCTCAGGAGCAGAGGAGAATGGACAAGAAGGTTTGGGTAAGCTTTTGTTATCTTCTAGCTCGAATTCATGGAGGAAATCATGATACAAGGTTGGTTTGCTAGCTTTTCTTACTTAGTTCTTCTTTCTAGCCATCCTTTTCAACCAATTTGTGGGGAAGCAACCTTGGACGACTTGTGGAGCTCAAGACGCCATTAAAGATTTGAAGCTTGGATCTCTAGAGCTGACCCTAAGGTGGGTTTTAAAACTCTAAACCTTAAAACTTTTTTATGCATCTTCTTTCTATGCAATCGTTGCTTGCTCTTCCTTCTTTAACTCTTCTACAAGTTCTTGCAACCAAAACTGTTAAGAACAGACCAGGTTCTTAAGGTAGAAGATGGTGGCGTTAATTCCAATGTTAATCTTTATCTTACTTTATCAAATGGTTTCCACCTTGTGCCCAAATGGTTTGCAAGACCGTTTGGAAGCAAACAATTTGCAAGACCGTTTGGAAGCAAACAGTTTCAAAACCGTTTGGTGGCAAACGATTTCACAAGACTGTTTAGATTCAAACGGTCTCCAAGACCGTTTGGATGGTTTGACCAAGCGTTGACCGTTTGAGGGTCTTCTGGACACATTATGGACTAATCACCCTCCAAGAATCATTAACTAATTCCAAGTAAATCTCAAGTTGAAGGCGCTTTAATCATCTAAACCCTAATCGGGTTCATTGCTGATTTCAATGGACCAATCATGTTGAAGTTTGGGTTGAGTGGCCCAAACGGTTTCAAAGCCATTTGGGGATCACCCAAATAGTCTCAAGACTGTTTGGTGATTACCCAAGACTGTTTGGAGGTCTAGGGTCAAGTAGGATTAATTAATTGAAAATCCAATCATAATAAGTTTGTTGAAACAATTAAAGTGTTGAATTGGTGACCTAATTAGGGTTCAACCCTTAAGTAATTGACTTAGTTTTTGTTAAGACTTTGGGAAAACGGTCTCAAGACCGTTTGGAGGATGTCCAAACGATCCCATGATTGTTTGGGGTCAGGTCATGGCTCAATTGGGTGATGGTTCAATGCGTTCAACATCAATTAGACTCATGTTGATGAATGTTGAAGGATGATCGATTTCAAACCCTAATCCATTTGGTCCTAACCCTAATTGGTGACCAATTGAGGATCAATTGAGTGTCAAATTGTTTAAGTATAAACCTGATTATCTCAATTGAAAAGTGGTTAACCTTGGCAAGAACCATTGAAGGGTTCAACATTGAAAACCCTAATTCAATTGTAAGTGTTGATACACTTTTGGGTCCATGCGGTATTGAGATGTTTGGACCAAATGGTCTCAAGACCGTTTGAATCCAAATGGTCTCAAGACCATTTGGGGGCAAACGGTCTCAAGACTGTTTGGGACCAAATGGTTTCAAAACAATTTGTATTCATGCGGTTTCAAACCGTTTATGGTCATGCAGTTTCAAGGCTGATTTGCTCAAACGGTTTCAAGGTCAAACTTGGCCAAATGGTCAATGTGACCAAATGGTCTTCACCTCACCTAGGGCAAATGGTCTTCAGTATGAACTTGTCCATGCGGTCTTGAAAGTCAAAGGCACCAAATGTTCAACCATTCCATGCGGTTTCAAAACCGTTTGGAGGTTGAAAGTGCAAAACCGTTTGGGGACTTTTAAGGTCAAGAATGCTTAATGCTTTAAAGGATTAGATGGTTCAATGGTTGATTAACCTATACCCTAATTATACCTAAAGAAATTAAGGAAACAAGTAATTAGTTGGTTATGATTAATGGTGAACATTACCAAGGTACCATTGAAGGGTTTAAGTAGACAACACCTCTTGACCAAGTAGACCCTAATGACCACAATGGTGATGTCATGACTTATGTTAATCAAAGTTGACTTGATCCAACTTAATCTAGAGTGATGTAAACATCAACTAATAGTAATAGGAGAGAGGAGACTCCTAATATAAATGAGAAGCAAATAAAATACCTTCAATATGTATGAATGCACATGATTAGGGTATGATCCTTCATAGTGAGATCATGGAAACCCTAATTATGATGATTAATGAATCTTAACCTAATTTGAAGGAATTAGTGATAATAATCTTCATACATGATGATGGAATGAGCTCAATTCACTATGAAGTGAATAGTAAACCCTAAATCTAGGGTAATACCATGTGATGTGATTAGTAAACCCTGATTCAGGGTGATGTGATTAATAGAGTAATTTTGGGTTATGCCTTTTAGCATGAAACCCTATGAATAAATGATAACATGAGGAACCTTTATGCCTGGTAAGCTAAACGGGTTTGATATCCCTATTTGAAGTAAATAAACCCTAACCCTAGAAACCAATTATGGTATGTTGATAACAGCACGACCGTGCTAAGGAGCATGGCCATGGTAGTTTTCCCTTGTACGACCATGCAAGGAAGCACGGCTGTGGTGTTCTATGAAGAAATTTAAAAGTTTTGGTATTGTGCTAATAATGTTATATATGCATGTCCTCAATTATATTAGTCATGCAGGTTGATATCAAGAGGTGATCATAGCTAGGTAAGGGTTATGATATCATATTCATTGAAAGCATGTTATAAGCTTTATGAATAGGGACATACTATGTTGCCTAGTTTAGTGGCAACATATGAGATTGATGGGCTGTAAGAGCCATGAGTAACATCATTACATTAATCAATGTCATGCTAATTAGATGACTTATGATGAAATGGTTAAGAAATGATATCCGTATGATAACTGATGTGAGTTAAACTTGATACATTTAGTGTTCTTCTTTCATAGAAGTTGTCTTAATAGTTAAATGTTTGAAAACATGCTTGATGCTAAATGAATGTCGAAATGTACTTAAATAATCAAGTATAATCATATCATGTAGAGCCATGATCATAGATCCATCATTGTCAGTAGTTCAATGATGGTGAAATAGGTTTTCCTAAGGGAACTCCTGGAGAACATACTTTTGAGTATGTTGGGGTTATGGATGCGAATATCCTTACGTCCTAATGTAGGAATTGATGTAAGAAGTACTTTAATCCATCAATCCTTCATTATGTGTTTATGTCGGGGTGATGTATCATTACTCTCCCGAGGGAACCTTTAATGCCGCATCGATGAGAGATAAACAAGAAATCCCTCGATGGCAAAGAGAGTACAGAATGCCACTGTGACTCTAATAGCGAAGTTGCTAGAATACCCTAGAAAGCTATTGTAGCAGAGACATGAGATGTCCTGCATGTTGATCCTCACACTAACTGAGGAAGATGAGGTCATAAGAATCTGGCTCTTTTGATGACCTACGTATGATACCGATGCGATTTAGTAATGATCGGTTGGAGTATGAGTAGTATACCTCATCTCCGCAGGGCATAATAATGTTTGAAAAACATAATCAGCTACGTAGCGTAACTTCTTTGGTTGAAACTACGAGAAACAATGATTGATGTTATATTGTTTATAAATGTTCTAGTCAAGTAACTAGTATACATGTTATTCATATTCCTTATTGAAACGATTACTTAAGTAAATATTGCTTTACTTATTCCTATGCCTGTTGTTGAATGTTTTAAGTTATATTGCTTATGTCATTCTTTCATTGCTATAACAAAGCTTCTGACAGAGAGTTATAACTCTGGCTGGGACAATTATTCAAATTGTCTCACCCCCGTGGGATTTGACTTTTTAGGTGGACGTCGAGGATGGAGGAACCAATCTGAGGGTGAGTAGTATCAGCAGCAGCAACACCAGGGGCAGCAGTGAATCTCAGGTGGAGATACTGACTATCAAGCCTTGTAGATAGTATGTCTTATGTCGTCTCTGTACTCTCAGGTCCTAGGAGTCAGTAGGTCTGAAGTTTTTGGCTTAGTTCCTCGAGATTTTGTATCTTGCCTTGTACAGATAACATGTCAATGGATGTATGTAATCACTCGAGATGTGATTTCACAAACATGTAATGGTTAAACCATGTTGTAAATAGTTTATCTTGTTTTATTATAAAAGAGTTTTATGGTTTAAAGATCTCTTTCCAAAAAGTTTTAATTTGTAGTGATTTTTCATAATTCTGCTACTAATCAATCGCTTCCGCTGAGTTTACCTCATGGTTCATAAGTCAGACCCCACATTTAAGTGGTATCAGAGCTCTAGGTTCGCTGAGTCTACAGAGACATAGGACTTAGGATGTCGAGTCTATTCTTAGTGTCTTCCAGTATATCTAATAGTGTATTCTACTCCTCAGGAGAAGAAGATAAGTTAAGGATGTTTGGACCACACGAGGAGTATCTGGCAGAGAGTAGCATTGCTGCACCCCGAGAAGGTGCAAGGAACCTAGAGATAGAGCAACTTTTACCTAAGCCACCCCAGTTCAATCCAATTGACATAGGGAACCCAACTGTTCAGTCAATGTTTGGGTAGTTATGACTGCCATGACACACATAATGGATATGATGCCCATGCCTGCACCTAGGGCACCTACCCAGTCAGAAGGACAAGGAATCGGCAAGACGTTTGAATGACTTCGCCGAGTCAGAGCAAATGAGTACTTTGGAACAGTTGATCCCGCAGATGCCGACCTGTGGTTAACCAAACTAGAGAAGGCTTTTAGAATCATGGACATCCCAGAGGCTGAGAAGGTTAGACATGATGTCTATCTTCTCAAGGGGAGTGGTGGTCATTGGTGGACCATGGAAGAGAAGAAGAGGCATGGTGTGGAGGTTGCATGGGAAGTCTTTCGACGAAAATTTATTAATAGATATTTCCCTAAGATGTTCCTGGAAGATAAAATCTCTCAGTTCGAGTGGTTAAGGCAAGGTCTGATGAACATTAGCGAATACGAAGCTAAGTTCATGGAGCTGTTGTGGCTCTGTCTACATATGGTTGCCATAGAGGAAGAAAGGATTAGGAAGTTCGAGAAAGGGCTGAACGCCGAGTTGACTACTCCCGTGTCTGCCCTAGAGAACCGGGAGAGATGTGCTACCTTCGTAGAATCTGTCAGAAGGATAGAGAGGTCCGTAGCAGAGAAGAGGCAAACCCATAAGAGGATGTATCCTCAGTTCCAGGGATCTTCATCCAGAGACTTCAAGAAACCTAGGTTTTCTACGTCTACACCACCACCATCTAGACCTAGTGCTCAGACACAGTGGACACCGAGTAGAGGTAGAGGACGAAGCCTACCGCTACAAGGGGCTCGCAGTTCAGCATCTATGTCAGTTACAGGACCACCCAGACCACAGCAACAAGACAGAAATTGTTATATATGTGGGAAGATGGGGCATCTGATGAAATACTGCAGAGCTGGACCAGCATGTGTAACCCAATCATAGAGGCAGAGTCAGCAAGGGTCACAGAGGAGACAGTTTCCATGAGGAGCTAGAGGACGTGGACAAGCGTCCCAAACTGGATCGTCAGCACCGAATCAACCACAGGCAACAACAAGGTTCTATGCAATGAACCCACCCCGATGCAGTGATCAACCCTCGGGTTGTGGCAGGTCAGATGGAATTGTTATATTCTGATATGTCTACATCTTGTGTTGTATCTGTTTTGATTGATTCGTGTGCTACACACTCCTTTATCACCCTTCGAGTGTTTCATAACTACAATATGACAGTCAGTCATAGGGCAGATAGTTTGTTGTTAGAGACTCCGTTGAGAGGGTCTGCTGTGTTGCAGGAGGTATGCTCTCCCTGCACCCTCTTCTTTTCTGATCATCACATTCAAGTGGATCTTATACCACTTGAGATGCAAGGATTTGATATAATCCTTGGGATGGATACCTTGGAAAGGTATAAGATTGTTTTGGATTGTGAATCCAAGCAAGTTGTGTTTGCTGATGAAAGTGACACATGGATCTTTCAAGGTGAGAGAAAGATTCTACCTACCTGTCTTGTGTCAGCTATGGTTGCTGAGATGCTGATGAGGCAAGGATGGTATGCATTCTTGGCCCATGTGGTAGATACTACCATGAAAAGTCCTAACCCTGCTGAAGTTCCTGTAGCCAGGGAATTTGAAGATGTATTTCCTGAAGAACTTCTAGGTGTACCGCCGCCTTAGGAAATTGATTTTGAAATAAATTTGATTCCAGACACACAACCTATAGCATAGACACCGTATAGGATGGTGCCTGCCGAGATGGCAGAACTCAAGAAACAACTACAAGAGTTGCTTGAGAAGGGTTTTATCCAACTGAGTACTTCACCTTGGGGTGCTCCGGTCCTTTTTTTTAAAAAGAAAGACAGATCAATGCAGTTGTGCATCGATTACGGACAATTAAATAAAGTAACAATAAAGAATAAGTACCCTCTACCGAGGATTGATGATCTCTTTGACCAGTTGCGTGGTGCAACTGTCTTCTCAAAGATAGACTTGAGTTCAGGATATCATCAACTCTGTATTAAGGATAGTGACATACCCAAGTCTACCTTTAGGACAAGGTATGGTCACTATGAGTTCACAGTTATGTCGTTTGGACTAACTAATGCACCAGCTGCATTTATGGAACTCATGAATAGAATCTTTCGACCTTTCCTCGATCAGTGTGTTGTTGTCTTCATAGATGACATTCTGATCTATAGTAGAGATGCTCAGTAGCATGAACAACATCTTCATCAGGCTCTAACTTTGCTAAGAGAACATAATCTATACGCTAAGTTTAGCAAGTGTGAGTTCTGGCTACCAGAAGTATCTTTTCTTGGACATGTGATATCTGCCTCGGGTATTTGTGTTGACCCTAAAAAGGTAGAATATGTTCTACAATGGGAACAGTCGAAGACACCGACTGAGATCTGTAGATTCTTAGGGTTGGTTGGATATTACCGAAGGTTTATTAAGAACTTCAGTTCCATAGCATTACCCTTGATTAAGCTGACCCGAAAGGATGTTCCTTTTGTCTGGAGTAATAAGTGTCAGCAATCTTTCCAGCTGTTGAAGGAGAGGTTGACAAATGCACCTGTACTTGTGTTACCTGAGCAAGACAAAGGATACATGGTTTTCTGTGATGCCTCCAAGAATGGACTTGGATGTGTGTTGATGCAGGATAAGCAAGTGATTTCTTTTGCTTCTCGACAACTTAAGAAACATGAGGAGAATTATCCGACACACAATCTGGAGCTAGTTGTTGTGGTTCATGCCTTGAAGATCTGGAGACACTACCTCTACGGAGATGCATTCTAGATTTTCATTGATCATAAGAACCTTAAGTACATCTTCTCTCAGCACGAACTTAACATGAGGCAACGCCGATTGATGGAGTTAATCAAGGACTATGATTGTACAATTGATTACCATCCAGGGAAGGCCAATGTGGTAGCAGATGCTTTGAGTAGGAAATCAGCAACACCAGCAGTAGATAGAGCACAACTAAACTCTTTAGTATGCTCTAGGAGAGATATGCTTATCTCCTTAAGGCAAGACAATGTAAAGTTGAAGGTGTCATTGTTAGTCGGGTTGTTGGCTGAGATGCATATAAAACCTACTCTAAGAGAGCAGATCAAGGAGGCACAGCGAGTTGATGTTGCAGTTCAACAGATCAGGTCAGAGTATGGTAATAAGAAACGAGATGGTTTCCATGACTCAAATGATCAAGTAGCCTATTATCATGGGAGGATGATAGTGCCAGATGTGGATAACTTGAGAAAGTTAGTCCTGGAAGAAGCTCATTCTTCGATCTATGTTATGCATATAAGAAGCACCAAGATGTATCAAAACTTGAAAGATATGTATCGGTGGCCTGGGATGAAGAAGGAAGTTGCTGAGTTTGTTATGAGGTGTCATGTGTGTCAGCAGGTTAAAGCTGAACACCAGAAACCTGCAGGAACGATGCAACCTTTACCCATACCACATTGGAAGTGGGATCATGTAACCATGGACTTTGTTGTTGGCCTACCCAGGACAAGCAAAGGACATTATTCCATTTGGGTGATAGTTGATAGGTTAACAAAGACAACACATTTCTTACCTGTCAAAACAACCTATTCTGCTGAGAGGCTAGCACAATTGTATATTCAGGAGATAGTGTGACTGCACGGAGTTCCAGTCACTATAGTTTCAGACAGAGGTCCCCAGTTTATGAGTCGTTTTTGGGAACAACTACACAAAGCTTTAGGCACCCAGTTAAGGTTTAGTACAACTTTTCATCCTCAGACTGATGGACAGTCGGAAAGGACTATACATACCTTGGAAGACTTGTTGAGAGAATGTGTTCTTCAGTTTACAGGGAGTTGGGATCTACACCTAAGCTTGATAGAGTTTGCCTACAACAATAGCTATCAACACATCATTGATATGGCTCCTTATGAAGCTTTTTATGGTATACGTTGTAGATCACCCCTATGTTGGTATGAAACTGGTGAATATGAACTGTTAGGTCCTGATCTTGTGCAGCAGACCACAGAGAAGATTAAAGTAATACAACAACAGATCAAGACTGCACAGGATAGGCAGAAATCTTATGTTGATAGACGTCATAGACCCTTAGAGTTCCAGGTTGGAGACAGAGTGTATCTCAAGGTCTTGCCTTGGAAGGGAGTTTTGAGATTTGGAAGGAAAGGGAAGTTAGCTCCTAGATTTATGGGGCCTTATCCAATCATTGAACGGATTGGAAAGGTAGCCTATAGACTAGAGTTACCACCAGAGTTACAGAGGTTACACCCTGTGTTTCACATTTCTATGCTGAGGAAATGTCACCCTGATACAGAGTCAGTTCTACAACCTATGGAGGTAGAATTAAACGATGACATATCTTGAGGAAGGACCAGTGTCAATCCTTGATAACAGAATTAAAAAGTTGAAAAAGAAATATATAAGTCTTGTGAAAGTCCTCTGGAATCACCGTGGTGTTGAAGAAGCCACATGGGAACTAGAGGAAGAGATGAGAAGAAAATACCCTACTCTTTTCTCTTAATATTTTTTGTTGATTTTGGGGACGAAATCCTTGTAAGGGGTGGATAATTTGTAACATCCCGGACCTGGGTTATGAACTAACCCTAGATGTTTTTCTTAATTATGTAATTAGATACTTGTGATCATCTTTCGGTATGTAATTAAAGCTTCTAAGGAACATATATTTCCTTTTCTGCCCTTTTTGAATAATGTTGTAATATTCTCCAAGGGTGATGTTGTTGTAGTTAACTCCGTACTCAGACCCTTCTCAAACCTACCAATCCTTTTCTTATCTGTCACTTCCGTATGAGGGAAGAACCTCAGAAGTTACATAAACTTTGACTCATACTCATTAATGGTCATAGATCCCTTACAAATCTTCTCAGACTATGAGATCTTCTCATCTGGTTAGGTTTCTAGGAAATATCCACTAACAAACTCATGTCGAAACTCTTCCCATCCTATCATGACTCTAGGTCTTTTCTCCAACTCTATGTCTCACCAGTGGCCAACACTACCCTTCAATAGGTACACAATGTGTTTTACCTTATCTTCTTCTAGGATGTTAAAAATGTTAAACTCCTTCTTGAGATCAATCAACCACATGTTGGCATCTTCTGGGTCATAGGTACCATCATATTTAATCACCATAACACATCTCAGCCATTAAAATGTGTACCTAACAACCTGGGATTCCACATTAGGGATAGTTGCCCTAGCTTGAGGTTATGGCACTATGTCCTCTAGATGTGTAATCATGGCCATAATTTGTCCAAACATTGGACAGAAATGCAGGACTGGACATATTTTTTGGGTCAAACTAAGGCATCATGGGATGTTGTAGCCTGCATGTGGGACTCTATCATCGGGTTCTTGCCTCCTAGAACCACCTCTTGGTGCAAAATATCTACTCTCAGTGTGTTCTTTATGTCCTCTAGACATATCTTCATAAGAATAAGTTGTGATCAAATATCTTAGATAACATAAGAAGAGACTCAAACCTAAGTCCTATGTCCCTGTAGACTCAGCGACCCTAAAGCTCTGATACCAACTTATCATGTGACACCTTGTCACATTAAATGTGATCACTCATAACATAAAACATCGATCAACTACTATCTAATCACATAATTAAAAAAAGTGAATAATTAAATCCAATTTCAACATCATAAACATGTTCTAAAGCATTTACAGAAAGGTCCATCTTTTCCATAAAGTCATATACCATAACGTCCATTTCCATCTATATCAAGTGGCCTCTGCCACAACCTATATTCAAAAGAGGTATTTCACAAGTACATTCCATACAGACAGACAATGTCACACTGCCAAAAACTCATCTTGAGACCTGTATATCAACAACAAAACACATCCCATACCCGATCTTAAGAGTACAAGGATGACACTAAGACTCTACTACTGTCAACTACAACTGTCCAACCTTTAGAGTCTACTGATCAGCCGCCTACTCCTCTTATGCTGCACGATATCGACCACGTCAGCGGTGGCCACCTAAAAATATGTACTGACCCACTGGTGAAAACCATTTCCCAGCGAGTGATATAACTCTACGCAACAATAATTGGTTACAACATATTATTTAACAATTAATAAATTGAGCAGATTGTGTATTTAATAGGCAATTGAATAGTTTGAACAATTCTAGCATACTAAGAAGTTAAGCAATTAAGTAACCAAAGAGTTAGGCATAGAATGATGTAGGTTCAACAAGATATATAAGAGGACAAGTAAAACTTATCCTTTACTCACAAGTGACATCTCTAATTGCATTATATAACATTTAACAATATAAGAGAACATCGTAAGGGTTAACATCCATTGTGATTTGTATTTAACCCTAGGAGATATACTACACGGCTCTATTACATCTTTTATTATGCCTTGGGTAGTTTGAGTTGTACCACTCTAAGTACAACTAACCACTGCTTGGTTGCAATTTTTTCCATATAAGATCTAGGAAGAGCCAAACTCCAATATCTTCTCAATTCTTGGTCAATACGAGTATGCCCCGTAATGACATATCACTCAAACGGCAAAACAACGACATATATTCCTATAAACATCTAGCCCACCTTGGTATAGGTGACGACGCTAGAAACCAGGGTATTCAAACCCAATCAATGTGGTAGAACCACAATTGTCCTAATCATATCACATATAATCACTGAGACCTAACCACAGTCGTTCTCAAAAGTGGGCAAGGTATGACCAAAGTCATCCTCCCTGAACATTTGGAGTTAGGAGGAAAAGAAACTCACATAATCAACAATAAGCACTCCAAGTTTCCCTTAGGGATACTTGTTTCACCACCCAACAAGATCTGACGTTGAACATAGTTCTATGACACATGGTACTAGATTATTAGGGTTTCACTTGATTAAAAACACCAATTGAGTGAATTAAGGATACATCATACAAATGGACATACAAACCCTAATTCAATTCTAGCAAACATATAAGTACGATAACTTTAGAAGTTATAAAATGTTTGAGATATATTTCTTAATCATATTATCACATGCTATAGCTTATTACTTTCCATGGGATCACACTTGTCATGATACCATTACAAGTTATAAATTCTTATCTCAATTCTCCAAGGTTCCAACTGTAACATACCTGACCTGGGTTATGAACTAACCCTAGGTGTTTTGCTTAATTATGTATTCGATACTTGTGATCATCTTTTGGTATGTAATTAAAGCTTCTAAGGAACATATATTTCCTTTTCTTCCCTTTTCGAACAATGTTGTAATATTTTTTTGTTAATAGGAACCTATGTGCAAATTACTCAGTTAGAGGGGTTAACTAGCAAATTGCACATGTAAAAGATGTTCCTCTAATGATGAGACATCATAAGAATGAATATTATGAAGTGTTATGGATTCTCCAAGCTTGGGCACCAAAATGCAGCTTGTGGAGCAATCCTTGTACTCTAAACCCTAATTTTGGTGTAAAGTGCAATTTACCCAAAACATGGGGTGCAACATGTAAAATATATCTTCTATAGTATCTTTTATGACTTTTGGCATCAATTAGAGTAAAAATGATGAAGAGGGAGCTTCATTTGAATAATCAAATAAGAAGGATAACCCTTGTAATTAAATAACCAAGTTGTAAGCAAAATGACACTTTATATGTGTGCAACTTAGTAGGATGTTTGGCTTCCTTTCCCCTAGACCTTGGTTTAAAAAGAAGGTTTGCTTAAGAATAGAAGGAGGAACATGCCCAAGAAGGAGAGAAGGACCTAGTTGAGAAATGAGGAAATAAGTTGTCCTTATCTTGAAAATTCACCCAAAGTATATATACACACTTTCTTTACTTAGCAAGGATCGTTTCCTTCACTTCTTCACTTATCCCTTGCTTGGACCGACTAAGGAAGAAGCTAAAGAGCAGAGGAGAATGGCCAAGAAGGTTTGGGTAAGCTTTGGTTATCTTCTAGCTCAAATTCATGGAGGAAATCATGATACAAGGTTGGTTTGCTAGCTTTTCTTACTTAGTTCTTCTTTCTAGCCATCCTTTCCAACCAATTCTTGGGGAAGCAACCTTGGACAACCTGTGGAGCTCAAGATTCCATTAAATCTTTGAAGCTTGGAGCTCTAGAGCCGAATCTAAGGTGGGTTTTATAACTCTAAACCTTAAAACTTTGTTATGCATCTTCTTTCTATGCAATCGTTGCTTGCTCTTCCTTCTTTCACTCTACTACAAGTTCTTGCAACCAAAACCTTTAAGAATAGACCAGGTTATTAAGGTAGAAGATGGTGGCGTTAATTCCAATGTTAATCTTTATCTTACTTTATCAAATGGTTTCCACCTTGTGCCCAAACAGTTTGCAACACTGTTTGGAAGCAAACTGTTTCAAAACCGTTTGGTGGCAAATAGTTTCACAAGACCGTTTAGATTCAAACAGTCTCCAAGACCATTTGGATGGTTTGACCAAGCGTTGACCATTTGAGGGTCTGCTGGACACATTATGGACTAATCACCCTCCAAGAATCATTAACTAATTCCAAGTAAATCTCATGTTGAAGGCACTTTAATCATCTACACCCTAATCGGGTTCATTGCTGATTTCAATGGACCAATCATGTTGAAGTTTCGGTTGAGTGGCCCAAACGGTTTCAAAACCATTTTGGGATCACCCAAACGGTCTCAAGACGGTTTGGTGATCACCCAAGACCGTTTGGAGGTCTAGGGTCAAGTAGGATTAATCAATTGAAGATCCAATCATAATAGGTTGTTGAAACAATTAAAGTGCTGAATTGGTGACCTAATTAGGGTTCAACCCTTAAGTAATTGACTTAGTTTTTGTTAAGACTTTGGGAATACGGTCTGAAGACCATTTGGAGGATGTCCAAACTATCCCAAGACCGTTTGGGGTCAGGTCATGGCCCAATTGGGTGATGGTTCAATGGGTTCAACATCAATTAGACTCATGTTGATGAATGTTGAAGGATGATCGATTTCAAACCCTAATCCAATTGGTCCTAACCCTAATTGGTGACCAATTGAGGATCAATTGAGTGTCAAATTGGTTAAGGATAAACCTAATTAGCTCAATTGATAAGTGGTTAACCTTAGCAAGAACAATTGAAGGGTTCAACATTGAAAACCCTAATTCAATTGCAAGTGTTGATACACTTTTGGGTCCATGCGGTTTTGAGATGTTTGGACCAAACGGTCTCCAGACCGTTTGAATCCAAACGGTCTCAAGACTGTTTGAATCCAAATGGTCTCAAGACTGTTTAGGACCAAACAGTTTCAAAACCGTTTGGATTCATGCAGTTTCAAGGCTGATTTGCTCAAACGGTTTCAAGGTCAAACTTGGCCAAACGGTCAACGTGACCAAACGGCCTTCACCCCACCTAGGGCAAATGGTCTTGAGTATGAACTTGTCCATGCGGTCTTGAAAGTCAAAGGTGTTGGGTTTTAGGGGAGACAGAGAAGGCAACGGAAACAAAAAAATTCTCCCCCAACCCATACCGAGGAAACGCGTCAACGTCTATATAATAGGAAAGGACGGTTTGTGGAATCATACCTTGTCCCGAGGCTTGCTCGGCGACAAAACCTCGCGCAATGCGCGGTCTTCAACTCCGGTCTTGGACGGTGTCTGTGCAGCTCCTGGTCGCACCGGGACTGACGACTCCTCCTCCTACCGGACTGTCAGATGACAGTTGTCCTCCTAAGCGGCAGTGTCCTCCCGCCTCTGTAGTAGTCCACACGGACCACCTGGAACTCCACTCTCCTTGTCCCACAAGGAAGTGGAAGGAGTCGCACCCTCCTGTTGACGTACTAGTCGCCAACACACTCTCCTGCTACCAGTTGCAACTGCAGTTGTCCTTCCCTTGCTGCACCTCCCTTTGCGGGAAGCACTTGCTCGGGATCTCTCACGGTTACCAAAACCAGAGAGAACGACAACTTCGCAAAGCAACCGGCTTGCATTGAGTTGTACTTTGAGAAGCCCCCAATACCCCTATATATATAGGCGGGTCATGGGACAGGGTTCTCTGTGCCCGGCAATACGGGACTAAAAGCATGAGTAGAAGGGTTCGAGAATTTTCCACAAAAAGCAACCGGTTCGCAACTTGTAATGATCGGTTCACAACTGAACCGATCGGTTCGGCCATTGAGCCGATCGGTGGGACCTGAGCCGATCGTTTGGGGCACTCCAACCGATCGCTTGGTGCCCTGAACCGATCGGTTCATGGTCCTAATCTGGCTCAAAAAGACTTTCCTTATTTCGTTCTCAATTGGTATCGTATACCAATGTTATTCACAATCGAATTGGGCAATTTGAAACCAAAGGAAAATTCTTGTCGACATGACTTTCCCAACTGGTCGGTTGCACCAGTTGAGCCGATCGGTTCAACTCTTGAACCGGTCGTTTCAACCTGGGCATGAGCCGATCAGCCTGGACACTCCAGCCGACCGGTTCAGCACCTCAGCCGACCGGTTCATCACATGAGCCGATCGGTTGGGAGCACAGGTTGGGCAAAATCAGTCAATTGCGATTTCAATCAATCCGATACTCCAATAAATGCGTCCAACACCTTGAACCATATGATATTGAGCTATCGACTGATTGAGTGTTTAATTGAACTACTAAACTCCTTTAGTAATCAATCTAAACATTGCTTTGTGGACAAAACTCCTCTTCCAGGTTAAATCCTATGTGTGTGACCCTGCAGGTCCATTTCACGTTGGCAGTGAAAGACTATAACACTTATGACTTCACAAGCAAAGAGCGGTGCCTAGTCACACATCATTGCTACCCAAGTGAAGGTAGAAAGTTGGAGAACAACTTTCATCCTACAATCCGTGAATGGTGTTACAGTGAATGTATAATTCCTTTGTCACTGATATCCCGAATGAACTCAAGGCATGGAACAGTCATCCTGTCAACGTTCATTCACTTTCTTGATCTCAAAGTAGATTGAAGGAGATATGTATGACATCAATATCACATACTGATTCACACATGCGTGCGCACGCCTATCTCAATCCTACTCATCAAGTGGCCTTGGATATCAAACTCCCTCAGGAGGGACAAATCCCATATCTATCACTCACCCCTCAAAAGCCCCATGTGTCAAAGCCACCCAATCATCACCTTTATAACAACCCATGTTTCAGGACTGCGTTTGATGATGTCAAAGTGTGCCCAACGACATGTGTTGAGTGTAGTGATTTCAGGTCAAAGAATCACACTCACCACCATCACTGTGAGTACTGACTGTGACTACCATCTCATGGTTCCATGTGTCAAACTCACGGTGGGTCTGTCCGGTACACTTGTTCTCTAACAAGTACCTATGTGTTTGGTTTGATATCTCTATTACATGACTAATGAGATTCTGTCATCAACCAACACCACAATCTAGTCTTGTGTGTCATTGTTGTCTATCTACCTTCCACAATGACATCCGACTAGGGACATAACAAGAATGTACAAACTCTTAGCATCCGTATGATCTCATCGTTCAGGTCATGAACCTGAAGGCATACGTCATTGAGTACTGTCATTCTCTAGACATTCAATCTGTTCTATCACTATCTCATATGACTGAACCAGAAAGAATTGGAAGCTTGCCTTTGATGTTTATCAAATCAATCTTAATGTATCCCACCAATCATCCCATGATTGTCTCTCAGGGCATACATACCAACAAAAGGTACAAAATGGTCAACCATTCCATGCAGTTTCAATACCGTTTGGAGGTTGAAAGTGCAAAACCGTTTGGGGACTTTTATGGTCAAGAATGCTTAATGCTTTAAAGGCTTAGATGGTTCAATGGTTGATAAACCTATACCCTAATGATACCTAAAGACATTAACGGAACAAGTAATTAGTTGGTTGATGTATTATATGATTAATGATGAACATTACCAAGGTACCCTTGAAGGGTTTAAGTAGACAACACCTCTTGACCAAGTAAACCCTAATGACCACAATGGTGATGTCATGACTTATGTTAATCAAAGTTGACTTGATCCAACTTAATCTAGAGTGATGTAAACATCAACTAATAGTAAGAGGAGAGAGGAGACTCCTAATATGAATGAGAAGCAAATAAAATACCTTCAATATGTATGAATGCACATGATTAGGGTATGATCCTTCATAGTGAGATCATGGAAACCCTAATTATGATGATTAATGAATATTAACCTAATTTGAAGGCATTAGTGATAATAATATTCATACATGATGATGGAATGAGCTCAATTCACTATGAAGTGAATAGTAAACCCTAAATCTAGGGTAATACCATGTGATGTGAATAGTAAACCCTGATTCAGGGTGATGTGATGAATAGAGTAATTATGGGTTATGCCTTTAAGCATGAAACCCTATGAATAAATCATAACATGAGGAACCTTTATGCCTTGTAAGATAAAGGGATTTGATATCCCTATTTGAAGTAAATAAACCCTAACCGTAGAAACCAATTATGGTATGTTGATAACAGCACGATCGTGCTAAGGAGCACGGCCATGGTAGCTTTCCCTTGCACGACCGTGCAAGGAAGCACGGCCGTGGTGTTCTATGAAGAAACTGAAAAGTTTTGGTATTGTGCTAATAATGTTATATATGCATGTCCTCAATTATATTAGTCATGCAGGTTGATATCAAGAGGTGATCATAGCCATGTAAGGGTTATGATATCATATTCATTGAAAGCATGTTATAAGCTTTATGAATAGGGACATACTATGTTGCCTAGTTTAGTGGCAACATATGAGATTTATGGGCTGTAAGAGCCATGAGCAACATCACTACATTAATCAAGGTCATGCTGATTAGATGACTTATGATGAAATGGTTAAGAAATGATATCCATATGATAACTGATGTGAGTTAAACTTGATACATTTAGTGTTCTTCTTTCATAGTAGTTGTCTTAATAGTTAAATGTTTGAAAACATGCTTGATGCTAAAAGAATGTTGAAATGTACTTAAATACTCAAGTATAATCATATCATGTAGAGCCCCGATCATAGATCCATCATTGTCAGTAGTTTAATGATGGTGAAATAGGTTTTCCTAAGGGAACTCCTGGAGAACATACTTTTGAGTATGTTGGGGTTATGGACGCAAATATCCTTACGTCCTAATGTAGAAATTGATGTAAGATGTACTTTAATCCATCAATCCTTCATTATGTGTTCATGCCGGGGTGATGTATCATTAATCTCACGAGGGAGCATTTAACGCCGCATCGATGAGAGATAAACAACAAACCCCTCGATGGCGAAGAGAGTATAGAATGCCACTGTGACTCTAATAGCAAAGTTGCCAGAATACCCTGGAAAGCTATTGTAGCAGAGACATGAGATGTCCTGCATGTTGATCCTCACACTGACTGAGAAAGATGAGGTCATAAGAATCCGGCTCTTTTGATGACCTATGTATGATACCGATGCGATTTAGTAATGATTGGTTGGAGTATGAGTGGTATACCTCATCTCCGCAGGGCATAATAATGTTTGAAAAACATAATCAGCCATGTAGCGTAACTGCTTAGGTTGAAAATACGAGAAACAATGATTGATGTTATATTGTTTATAAATGTTCTATTCAAGTAACTAGTATACATGTTATTCATATTCCTTATTGAAATGATTGCTTAAGTAAATGTTACTTTACTTATTCCTAAGCCTGCTGTTGAATGTTTAAAGTTATATTTCTTATGTCATTATTTCATTGCTATAACAAAGCTCTTGGCGGAGAGTTATAACTCTCGCTGGGACAATTATTCAAATTGTCTCACCCCCGTGGGATTCTACTTTATAGGTGGACGTTGAGGACGGAGGAACCAATCCGAGGTTGAGCAGTATCAGCAGCAACAACACTAGGGGCTACAGTGAATCTCAAGTGGAGATACTGACTGTCAAGCCTTGTAGATAGTATGTCTTATGTCGTCTCTGTACTCTCAGGTCCTAGGAGTCAGTAGGTCTGAAGTTTTTGGCTTAGTGCCTTGAGATTTTGTATCTTGCCTTGTACAGATAATAGGGCAATGGATGTATGTAATCACTCGAGATGTGATTTCACAAAGATGTAATGGTTAAACCATGTTGTAAACAGTTTATCTCGTTTTATTATAAAAGAGTTTTATGGTTTAAAGATCTCTTTCCAAAAAGTTTTAATTTCTAGTGATTTTTCATAATTCCACTGCTAATCAATCGCTTCTGCTGAGTTTACCTCGTGGTTTATAAGTCGGACCCCACACCAACCCTTATCATATCATGAAGAGGATTATACCTCCTTCAGGGCTCAATCATGCCCAAATCTTATTAAGATAGTTACATCATTCCTTGTAAGATTACTGATATCTTTATATCCCTTAGAACAAGGCTCAATAGATCATCAACACATATATGACAGATAAGCTTTAACATATAAAGGAACCATGATGTTTACATAGAAACATATTTGAGTTTCAACAATAATAAGAGAGTATTACATTATCATAATAATCATTTTATAATACTAATGACAAGCAATCACCATCACTTATTTACACTAGGGTTAGGTGTAACACACTATGTTTCATTAGGGTTTCACATCGACTTATTATGGTGATTATCATTTATATTTATATGAGGGAAAAGGTAAAACTACAAGTTTAAGGGCATTAAACCATCAAATTATCATCATTGAACTAAAAAATTACACTATAGCCTTCACCCAAAACCATTGGATGTTGAACCATCACATCCTAATCATTGGATCAAGTTCTTCATTCAAAACCATCGGTTGATGTATAGGTCTAACCCTTCAATCATTTAACCAAGAAAACCATCAAATTAGAGCTTAAAACATCAACACATGAGACATAATCTCACAACTGGTTGTTGTATTCTGAACCATGTAGGTTGTGGTGTCTAGGACAACCATTAGTTGTGACACTTTATGTCACCATCGAATGATGGGGTCAACCTTACCATTAGTTGACACCATCGTGTGTTGAACCACTATCACCATCAGTGGAAGCCATCTTTAGTGCACTAAACCATCAAGTGTTGTTGCTCCAAAAGAGTCCAAAATAGATCTAATGTATGAATATTGGTTGTCAACAAAACAACATAAAAAGATAACTTCATCAGGTCTAGCAAGAGAACAAACTATTGATTCTTGTATAAGGTAGAAAACAACCTGAAAACCTAAGTGTAAGCCATCATTTGAGAGGTACTAAGCACCATCACTTGACATGTAAGTAAGAACCAAGACATCCCATACCTCAGGAAGGTCATGAATAAAAATTTAGGTTCATCTAGAGTAAGAAACTAATCAAGGAACAACATTAAAATCGAATCTCTAGGCATAGATATCTTCCATGTGCTTAGATCTTCATTTTAGAAAATGAACTTGAACAAACAAGCTAGTAGTAAGAAATAAACATGAAGAGGGTTATAAAACTCACCTCTAGGAAGAATACAAAGCTCCAAAGAACAAGAAACCTCAAGCTCAGAAGGTAGAAAACCCTCATTTTAGCTCTAAACTCGGCCAATCAACTCTTTCTCCACAAGGGAAGAAAACCCTAGGCATACAGAGCAAGAAAGGTAGAATATTTAAGCTTTAGAGAAAGATCTAGCATGAAAAACCATGGTCCCTTCCTATAAGAAGGTCAGAGGAAGAAGAACAGCAAAAGGAACGAAGAAGGGAAGGGGAAACTTACTAGCTTAGGTCAAGAACACCCAAAGAAAGCTCCACAAACCCTAGATGAGAGTAGATCTGAATCCTAGTTGCTCCACAAGAAGGTCTTCTATCTTCTTCAACCTGGAGCACTATGTTCATCATCAAATATGGGAAGAATAATATCGATCTATCAAAGGATAGATAAGATCCAAAGGTTTCATTTGGGTGCTAAAGGATATGTATATAAAGCTTATGGATAAGGAAGAAGAGAAGCTTGAGGTGTCGTAGTAGCTTTGTCATGTGTGCATGGCCTATAGTTGTCATGGCCATGCAAATAGAATCTATATAGGTTGTGGTGACCTCATAGGCCATTGGTTGTTGGCTATCTAGGCCAACGGTGGTTTCCAAGCATGGCAACCATCAGTTCTTACAATCCTAGCTCACTAGGTGAAGAACCATCGTTTGATCACCTCCTTTAAGTGATCCACCAGTCCAAGAGAACCCAAGAAAGAAAACCATTTATATACTAACTCTAGAGATGACCATCAGTTGTAACCACTTGGTGATGACCATCAGTTGTCAACCAAAGAGGGGGACCATAGGTTGATGGCATTTCAAGGTAGCTCATCCACAACGGGTAAACCCTAACTCAAACCTAGAAGTCTAACACCATCAAACCAAGGTTCAACTAGGTTCCCCATGGGCCAAAAATCTCAAACATGATAAGAAAGCATCTAAGCAACATAATGAATGTGACAAATTACAAAAAAAACTCAGATATGGGTACATTGTTGAAAAGTCCATAATGTGCACAAAATCACATAACTTACTCAAAAAGTGTCCAAACTGGACCAAATTTGAGACTTAAGTTGCTCACATGATATCAAAACACCTAAAAAGGTTTAATAAATATTAAAGCACTTAATTATGATAATTAAGCATGTTCAACACTTTCAAAAAGGTAATAGGTCTTATAGATGATGTGTCATGTTGCTCATAAATAAGACTTGCATGTGTCTTGTTGGTTCAATAACCAAAAGAATCTAGATAGACATCAATATGAATTCTAGAAATGCATTTCTCATAAATGTTCTCTAGATGACAATGATAAAGACTGTTTGAGTTTATCAAATATAATCATGTATTATTTATATTATAAACATTCATGTTTAGATTCTTTCATATAAAGATCATTAGACGGTTGGGCATTGTCATTCAAGATCACATCTTTGAAATAGAAACTAACTCTTTATTTATTTATTTATCATCCTTTTCATACAAGATTCATAAAGTAAAATGTTTTTATTTATTTACATAATGAAATAGCAGTTCAACTAACACTATTACATGCCCAATGGGATAAGATAAAATTCTAAATGTAGATTAAAGTTGCAACAACTCTTACTCTGCATAGTCCATCCTTGCCCTTTCATAAAGGCTTTACTTCATATCAGTTCTTGCACATCAACGTATGTCAAATCTACATTCGGTATCACATACCAAGATGAAGAAGTAATTTATAATTATCTTACAAAGTTTATACCTGAAGTAGAGGCATCTTCCCCTTCCTTCTTCTTCTTTAGCTCCTACAGGAAAAGATGGAAATACCTTTTCCAATGTCCAAATTGGTAACAATGGTGACAATTGCCTCTTTTCCTTACTCCTCTGTTTGTCTTGAGATCTGAAGACTTAGGATTCTATCAAGATTTAAGACTCCTCTTATCTTTGCCTTAACGTTTATAATTTTGCTTTGTATTGCTGATCATCATCACATACTTCAACTTGACTTTCTTAATTTGTGCTTCAACTATTCTCAACATGCCCAATAACTCTGTCATTGGCTTGTCAAAGCCATTCATGTTGTAGTTCATGACAAACTGACTATATGACTCAGGCAAGATCTATAGAATCACATCATTGGACAACTCTTGACCCAAGGGGAATCTAAATCTAGCCAAGTTCTCCACATAGCCAATGAGCTTGAGCACATGAGGACCTACTGGATCTCCTTTATGTCATATTGTATTTGAACAAGGCCTTGGAGACATTAAATCTCTCTTATCTTCCCTGATCTTGGAACCTTTTTAAGATGTGTGACCATCTCAATAACATCCATTTTCTCAAGCTGCCTCTACAACTCATAGTTCATGTAGCATAGAATCAAACACTTGACATCCACAACATCTTTAGTATGCTTCTTGTAAGCATCCCTATTATACTTACGTGCATTGGGAAGGGGTTCATCTAGCTCTGGAGTCTCCAGGTCATAGAGCTTGTGCTCCTGTGTGAGAACTATTCTCAGCATCCAGAACTAGTCGTGGAAGTTACTCCCATTTAACTTTTCCTTCTCAAGGACCGATTGTAGAGAAAAGTGGTTGTTGTTTATTGCAATTTGATTCTACAAAAGAATTTGCAATTTTGTCAAGAACTCATTTTTTATTTGATTTTATTGGACTATAATTGATGATATTTATTAGGTTTTAATTAACTATTGCTCTCATTTTGATCAAATTGACAACCCCCATTTATCAACTCAGAAGATTGCAATGAACAATCTCCTAATGAGACAAGATCCAAATTAATTCAATTATTACTTAGCCAATAATAACGTCCATAATTAATCTGTAAGGTAGGCAAAGTTTTCCAATTACATCTTATCCAATCCTTATATAGATAATACATACAACTCTTTGCCATATTTATTTGTATGCTTTTGGAGCTAAATCTCATTAACACCACATAGGACCACATAGTTAAGCCTGACCCAAAATCCAATGTGATAATAATGTACCCTGCTTGACAGGTCAACATCATTACCATCACACTTCCATGAGATAGACAACACACCACCCTTGGGATGCCCATGCTTAGCTGATCAATCTTTTCGTGTGTGCAACTAATGGAAAGCATCTTAGACTTAATATGCTTGACTGAGGTGTGTGTGTGTGTGTATATATATATATATATATATATATATATATAGATAGATAGATATATAGATATATAGATAGATACATAGACAGATAGATAGAGATAGAGATAGAGAGACGGAGAGTCAGGCTAGAATACACTTGAGTGTACAGATCGCACAAATACACTCAAGTGTGTTGGCATATTAAGACTATTTTTCGCAAAATGTAAACCATTGATCTTCACCTTCATACTATAACTAGGCTACATACAAATTTTGAGCCCATTTGGATGAGTGTAAGTCACTCATCCAAGGGCAACAAAATCGAGCACAAAACTAATTTGAAATGCATAATTGTTGCGGTCTTTATAACATTACCTATAAATGTCCAAATGTGCTCAAATTTTGCGTACGTGCTATTCACAAGATGTTTAAGAAGATCAATAGATTAGATTTTTGAAAAAAAAATATTGTATCATAAAAAACTACTTCATTGTATTCTGCTTCGAATACACTCGAGTGTATTCTAGCCTGACTCTCTCTCTCTCTCTCTCTCTCTCTCTCTCTCTCTATATATATATATATATATATATATATATATATATATATACATATATGGACATATACATATCAAATCACCACATATTCAATATGTATCATATACATGTTATATCCCACAACATAAACATTCAATATAAAATAAAAGGCGAGGGTTATGACCATATCTACTATAATTCATGGGTGCCATAAGGAATTACTACCACATAGGTCAACATCACATATGTAATTTTCCAATCTGGGTTGATCAGTTCAGCCCTTTTACTTGTCATCTCAGCTCTTGGCTGGTCGGTTGGTCACCTGAAACAATCGGTTGGCCTCCTATCCAACCAATGTTTGGAAACCTCCACACGGTTGGTTGGGACCACCAGTCGGTCGATTCTCTCTTGTGGTCTGCTGTAATGCTCGGGCCCACTGCCCAAGGCTCTAGTAGAGTTTCAGGAATGACGACTGTCCCCACACACCACCACTAGCCTTAACTGCGCGCTTTGTCCTCACTCACATGCATGCCATGATCAACTTCCCGACAGGTCACCCATCCCAGTACTACTCCAAGCAGAGCACACTTAACTATGGCGTTCTTTAGTAATGGGCTCCCGGAAAAGGAGGTGCACCTTGTTGATATGGGTAGTCTAATCATTCATTTTAAGATTTTATTATCTGAGGCCTCAAATCTTAGGATGTTACAATCTCCCCCACTTAGACTCTTGACGTCCTCATCAAGGCTCAACTATAAGGCCTCATAATTTGACCCCATTTCAGTGTAGACCCACAATGGCCCATGGACACCCAGCTCCTGATCATGCAATACCAGCGCAAGGGTGGCTACTTCAACCATGGACAACCCTTTCCTACATGCCTGGACCGCACGGCTCAAGGCTGGCATGCCATGCCCATGTGGGCCCCACCTACTAGAGGGGTTATGGCTATGATACCATTTGTAATGCTCGGGCCCACTGTCCAAGGCTCTAGTAGAGTTTCAAGAATGACGACTGTCCCTACAGACCACCAGTAGCCTTAACTGTGTGCTTTGTCCTCACTCACGCGCATGCCTGGATCAACTTCCCGATGGGTCACCCATACCAGTACTACTCCAAGCTGAGCACGCTTAACTATGGAGTTCTTTAGTGATGGGCTCCCAGAAAAGGAGGTGCACCTTAGTGATATGGGTAGTCCAATCATTCATTTTAATATCATGTTATCCGAGGCCTTCAATCCTTGGATGTTACATATGCCCTCTTTGGTCCTCCAATTAATTGGCTCGTCATGTGAAACAATCAACTTACTTGACATTGATCGTCATCTTCGTCTTTTTAAGAAAAGGAAAATATCCTATTTATATTAAACTAATTCCATGGTAAAAAGAAACCTTGAGTTACATTCAAGGTGAGAAAAGGTAGTAAAGAATTGACTTATACATTGGAAAGAAGTAGGTAGAGGCTCGATCTGCAAATTGAGATAAAACATGAATAAAACCAAACCATCCAACCTCACACAAATATATGAGTTATTGGCTATAACCATGCCATACATCCACCATAAAAATCAATTTTAGGGTGACACATGTAAATTTCTTATATATGTTATATATATAGTTTGGTATTATATGTGGTCGTTGATCAGATATGCATAGTAGTACTTCTAAATATTCACATCGCATGCAACAAATAGAAGTGATAAACCAAAAATCTGATCAATCAATTATCCTAAAACATAGTAAATTGATGTGGCTCTGATACCACTATTGGGAAATACCAGATCAAATTAGGTAGAGGAGACAAAAATTGTACTATCCATATTTTCCATAACAACAAGATCACGTCAACAACTATCTAATGGGAAGGATGTTTTAATGAGTTCATACCTATTCCTAGAACTAGTCAAGTGACTATAACTTGTTGCAGTACTTGAGCACAACAAGTTCCACTGGGACTCGTTGGTAGCAACTCCAAGTTGCACTTAGATGGCTTCTATGCAGATCTTAGTATTCACCACGAACAACATTTGAGGCGGCTCCACCATGGACTGCAAGCTGGTGTTTTCCTCCTAGATATGAGCAAGGCCACCCCTCCTCTAGAAAAGTCAAAACGGACCACCTAGGACTCGTGTTGTTCTGGTAGAACAAATAGAAAGGTGTCCCTCCTGTTCATGTATTAGTCACTGACTTGCTCTCCCACAATTGTTCTCCCTTGCTATCCGTCCCTTTAGCGGGTATGCTCAGGCTCTCTATTGGTTACTACAACTAGAAAGGCAACAATTTTTAGAGGAAATTGAGATGTGGTCTAGAAAGCCCCCAGCATCACTCTATTTATATGAGGGGTTAGGGTCTAGTTTCCCAGTCTGTGTGGGAGTGGAAGGGACCAAAAGATAATGAATTTTTGCAACTTGCAAGCACCGAACCGATTGGTTCACATGTGAGACAATTTGTTTCCTCTCTAAATTGGTCATTTTGACTTGTTTTGCAATCACACATGAATTGGCAATTTGAATCCAATGAATGTCCAGTATTAACTCCTTGTATCAATCTAATTAAACAAGTGAAACGATCAACTATTCTCATGAATCGATAAAATCACCAGAAGCTTTGGTTGGTATTATGGAGTCGATCGACTCACTAAATGAACCAATCATCTCGCCAACCTGAGCCGATCATTCACCCTATGAGCTGATCTATTGGTGTCCTGACTCTTGCAAAATTCAGCCAATTCAATATCTAATCAACCTGACACTCCAAACAATATCTTCATCATATGAGTCGAACAGTTGGGAGATCAGACATCTGATTTGTTGCATGAATTGAATACCTAAATACTTTAATAATCAATCTAATCATCATTTATGATTAAAATCCTCTTCCAGAAGAGTTCCTATGTGTGTGACCCTACAGTTCCCATATCACATTGGTAGTGAATGTTCATAACTATCTTATGACATCACAAGAAAAGAGCGGTGGCAATTCGCACATCAGTGCCACCCAAGTGATTGGAAAGTTGGAGAACAACTTCAACCTACAATATGTGTAAGGTGTTATAGTGATAGTATAATTCCTTTCTCTCTGATATTTGGAATGAACTCACAACATGGAAACATCATCCTCTCAATGTTCAATCTATATTCCTTGAACCTAGAGCAGACTTTCTGAGATATATGTGACCTCAGTATCATATATTGATTCACATGTGCATGACTGTCTCAGTCTTTCTTATAAAGTGGCCAGGATATCAAACTCTAGTTGGAGTGACAAATCCCATCTACATCAGTCACAAATAGTCCCCATATGTCACAACTACCTAATCATCACATTTATGACAATCCTTATTTAGGGTTACGTTGGATGATGTTAAAGTATATCAAACAACAAGTAATGAGTGTTGTGACTTCAGGTCTAAGAACCACAATTACCACATTCACTATAAGAGATGACTATTACCACCAATCATGGTTTCCATGTGTTACTATCAAGGTGGGTCTATCCAATACATTGTTCCCTAACAAGTATTTGTGCGCTTGGTTTGATATCACATATCATGACTAATTAGATTATGTCATCAACCAACACAGAATCTAGTCTTAAGTGTAACCGATGTCCATCTGCCTTCCACAGTAACATCCCACTAGGGACATAACTAGAATGTACATACTCTTAACATCCATATGATCTTATTGTTCAAGTCACATACTTGAAGATGGACGTCATTGAGTAATGTCATTCTCTAGACATTCATAATGTTTCCCCATTATCTCATAATTGAGTGAAACAAAATGAATTGGAAGCTTACCTTTATTTATTATTAATCAAATCCTTTATGTTATGTCAATAATAATATGATTGTCTCTCTAGGGATACCATACCAACAAGTTACTCAGTGTGATGCTCCTCTTCCTCCTCATTTGCATTCACTCTGGATCTTCAGGGAGGCATGACTCCTTTTGGAAAAGGAGAAATATCCAACTCACACAAAGTTTTGAGAAAGAAATTGTTTGGTCAAAGTAAGAAACTAGACACGATTAACAAACTTTCAAGAGGTATAGTGCTATTGGATCCAAGAATGTGTAGTTAAGTTTACTACTAGACTTTAGGAACTGGCATATGCTAAGGAGACCTCGAATCCTTATCATTTATTGATTGCCTTTTCCCTGTCAGCATCACCTAAAGTTGATAGCCTAGTAGCTCACATCCAAAAATTAGGCAATCTACATTAATTTGGCTTCAAATTTAGAACCTGATACTTAGATACTCACAATGATAATATGAGGTCAAGTGTAGTAAATGGGGTAGAACACAAAGAGAAGGGTGACAATTGTATTGGACTTAATGACTTGGCTTAGTTATGTCTGACTAAGAGGACATATAATTTTCCCTTATGGGATGATGGTATCCAAACAAAAAATAAGATAATAAAGTAATGTAAGACCATATTAACAATTCAAGGAAGAACTTTGATATTTAGATGTGTTTTTGTATATATGGATGAAACTTGGATTAGGTTTCACCATTTAAGGTCCTCACCAACATGAACACTCACACCCATTGTACACCCTTAGGTGGTGTTTGGTTCATAGGATTGTGATTAGGATTGGATTGCAATCCCAGTTTTGGTGGAACTCTTGCATTGGTCTTCCACAAAGCTAACACAAGACTTTAGGCCCAATAAGAAAATAGTCCCAGTCAATCGATATTCTGAGAGGTCTACCTCCCCCTAGTACTCGTGTGACATTAGCACTTTGAGCTCTCTATCCCCTCTCCAACTCTCAACCCCAACTTCTGACTCTCCACCTAATTACTTTCTTCATGCCCTCCTCTTCTGGCTCATTTTCACATTTGATTTGACCTCTCTGTCATCGTCAATGTTGGCATGTGCTTAGTTGTTCCTCACTCTTCCACATCTATTTGTGAATATTTATCTTTAGTCAATCTTGACATGTCTATATTACTTCTCCTCATACTTTTATCCATGAGGTCCGCCTCCATATGTCATTATCCTCATTGATCACATGTAATGTAATGTAGGTTAAATTATACAAAAGGAAGATGACCTTTGCATGGTCGAAGACATGTATATAGTTAAATAGAAAAAAGCAACAATGAAATATTTTACAACAATATGAATAGTGATGTATCATCGTAAACAATATTTTACAAGGCATAGAAAAACTGCGACAATGACTCTTTTATAGCAATATCATTTGAAACAATACTACAAAAGTGACTTATTTACAAGCACCACAACATAAATTATAAGGAGTTGGAACCATGGAGGAAAGGGCATAGTCTCCTTGAGAAAATTGAAGCTTTCTATAGATATTTTTAACTTCTTCAATAGATCTTCCATTGATGACATCTTTATGATCTTGATGACATCAACACCTGGTATAGGGCATGTGGCTACCCCTCTCGAAATGCATAAGACCTTGACAAAGTTGACTAATGGGCGGTGTGGGCCCCCTGTTGTGTTGGGCCATGATGGTGTTGGCATTAGATGCGGGTGATGTGCTTGGCCCTGTCGGGATCCATAGGACATGGATAATATGGGCATATCTGGCGTAGCTTCCCCTATCATAATGCTAACAATTTTTATGGAGTTGGAACTAGCAGATTCTAGCTACTCTAACACAAATTGCTCATGAATTGATGGCATCAGAATTGGCAACTTGCACCATATTTTCTAGTGTTTATTGATATTGTCTTCAATGAAGGTGTACAACAAAGTGTTAGCATCATTGGTTAACAATTCAGGGTTCCCAATTCCATTATCTACAAGTACATTATCTAAAACACCTACTAATTTTGTTTTATAGTGCCCAATTCAGGGTGTCTGACTTGCAAGTATTGCATATCCTATCATGTATTGCTTCCAAACAAAGGATGTCAGCTCAACATCCCTTCCTCCACGAATACCAACCAATCATTTCCATTGGAATATTTAAATGTAATCTTTTTCTTCCAACCAAACATGGCCTTAGCATAATTTCCTAGAAATCATTAGTAGTGTATATTATGTCCTCTCTCCATCTTGAGATAGAGCTAGGTCCTCAGAGTGTCTGTCTCTCTATTTATCTCTCTTGATAGAAAACATGTAATAAAAAGTACATCCATATGATTAGTATTTTTAGCACTCCAACATTTGTAGGAATATATGGAATCAGATAAGACAATGAAAACAAAAAGTTAAGTGTCATATTTCCCTTTAAACATTTGATCGCATCAATAACTATGTAATGGGAAGGATGGTTGCAACGTTATACTTGCTCCTGGAGCAAGTCTTAATACAATTCCCTTGCACTAGTGTGTGCTAACCCCTTAGATTAGCACTTATGCAGTAGAAACATGATGGACATGTTAACATCACTAGGAATAAGATTCGTGGGTGATTGGCTCTAAGTGCAAGTGGGAGCCTGTTGGTATGGTACTCCTAGAGAGGCAATCATGTGATGATTAACATGTCATATCACATAAAGGATATGATTAATAAGTAATAAAGGCAAGCTTCAAATTCATTCCATTTCGCTCAGTTATGAGATTATGATGAAATATTATGAATGCCTAAAGAATGACAATACTCAATGACGTATGTCTTCAAATACTCTTGTAGGAGGAACAAATCCCACCTACTTCACTCACTATCATCCCAATGTGCCATAATGCACTCAAGCCCCACCTTTATAGAAACCCTTTTTTAAGGTCACATTGGACGATATCAAAGTATATTGAACAACATGTGATGAGTGTAGAATCTGAGAATCACAATCACCACCATCACTATGAGATATGATTCTGACTACCAATTATAGTTTCCATGCATAATTCTCAAGGTGGGTCTTTCTGATACATTACTCTCTAAGAAGCATCTATGTCTTTAGTTTGATATCACATATCATGACTTAATGAGATTCTATCATCAACCAACACACATTCTAGTCTTACGTATTATTGTTGTCTATCACCTTCCAAAATAACAATCAACTAGGGACATAAAAAGAATTTATATACTCTTAACATCCATATGATCTCATTGCTTAGGTACTCTACCCAAAGAAATACATCATTGAGTAATATCAGTCTTTAGACATTTATTATGTTACCTCATTATCTTATAACAGAATTAAAAAAAATTGGACAATGACTTTATTATTAATCAAGTCGTTTACAAGATATGTCATTACAAAAATCTTATGACTGGCTCTCATGACATACATACCAATCGACTCCCACTTGCACTTAGATTAAATCACATATGAACTTAATCCCAAGTGATTTAACATGACCTTCATGATTCTGTTGTGAAAGTGCTTTTGTCAAGGGGTCAAGAACTTTACTTTCAGTTGGTACTCCATAACTCTTCACATCTTCTCGTTGTACGATCTCCCATATGAGGAGGAAATTCCTTTGTATGTGCTTGGAAATTTGATGTGATCTTTGTTACTTAGCTGGTGCAATATCTCCATCGTTGTTACAATATAGGTCAATTCTATCGTTGATGCTTGGAACCACCCTATGTTCTAAAAAGAACTTTTTGATCCAAACAACCTCCTTTGTTTCATAGGATGCAACAATATACTCGACCTCTATTGTAGAATTCACAACTGTCTCTTTCTTGGAACTCTTCCAACTCACAACTTTGTTGTTGAGGTAAAAAACAAATCCAAACTATGATCTATAGTCATCTTTATCTGATTTGAAGCTTGCATTGATGAAACCCTTTATCACTAATTCTTCCTTACCACCGTAGACAAGGAACCAATCCTTTATTCTTCTCAAGTACATATAGATGTTCTTCACGGTAGTTTAGTGGGCATCACTGGGATCTGACTTATATCTTCTCATCATGCTTAAGGCATATGAGATGTCGTGATGAGTACATAACATTACATACATGATGGATCCAATTGTAGATGAAAATGAGTCCTACTCATGTGTTCCCTTTCTTCAAACAAATGGGATATTTAGCTCTAGAGATAGTGACACTACAAGACAGGGGCATGCTTCCTCTCTTCATGTCCTCTATGTTGAACTTCATCAACATTTTGTTAATGTATGTGCTCTAACATAGACCAACACGCCTTCGAGATATATCTCTATTGATCTTAATTCCTAAGATATTGGATTCTTTGCCTAAGTCATTCATGTGGAATATATTTCCTAGCTAGGCCTTTATCATATATAAAGTAGAAATTCATTCCCCATAAATATTATTTCATCTACATAAAATATGAGAAATACAATCACGCTCCCACTAACCTTCTTGTACACACAAGGTTCATTTTCATTTTGATTAAAGCTAAACTCTTTGACTGTCTCGCCAAAACAAAAATTAGCTCTGAGATGCTTTCTTCAATCCATAGATTGACCTTTGTAGTTTAAAAACTTTATTTGTATCATTTGGATTTATAAAACCCTCAGGTTGTATCATATACACATCCTCAAGTAGATTCCCACTAAGGAACGTAGTTTTAAAATCCATCTGCCAAATCTCATATTCATGATAAGCTACAATGGAAAGCATAATCCTGATGGACTTTACCATGGCAACAAGAGAAAAGGTTTGCCATAGTCAACACCTTGAACTTGTCTTAAACCCATTGCAACAAATTACAATTTGTAAGTTTGCACATTACCATCCATATCAGTCTTCTTCTCATAGACCCACTTGCACCCTATAGGTTCTGTACCTTTAGGTGGATCCACCAAGTTCCATTCCTTGTTGGTGTACATGGATTCCCTCTCACATCTCATGGCTTCAAAACATTTCTTAGACTCTGGACCATTAATAACTTCTAGGTAGGTAGTTTACTCATCATCAATGACCAACTCATCGCCTCCTTGTGTTACAAGATAACCAACTCTATCTAGATTAAGGTGTGTCCTACAAGAACTGTGAGGTTCCTATGTTACATGAGTAATTTGAGTTTCAACAATGATTTGTGACTCTCTATGTACCTCCTGTACCTCTAAAGTTACATTTCTTTCTTGTTGGTCACAAACTTCTACGATTTATACTTACTTCCCATTGATACCATTGGAAATGAATTCCTTTTCTAGGAATACATCATCCCTGGAAACAAACACTTTGTTGTTAGATGGAGTATAAATGTAGTATCTTTTGGTTTCACTAGGTTCAAAATCACATTTATCAGATTCGGTCCAATCTTTTCGGGGAATTTTTGTCTCACATAAGCTTCACAACCCCAAATCATCATAATTGACACATTCAGACGGTTCCCATACCATATCTCACAAGGTGTCTTTTGAACCGATTTATATGGTATAGGTTTAGAGTAAATGTGATGGTTTGTAGAGTATAACCCCAGAAGGAATTTTGAAGATTGAAAAAACCCGTCATTGATCGAACCATATATAATAACATGTGATTACTTTTTTTCTCATACACCATTGTGTTGTGGTGTTCCAGGTGGATTCCATTGTGATACAATACCGTGGTCTCGTAGAAGGTCCTCAAACTCTTGGTAAGTATTCTCCACCTTGATCTGAATGAAGTTCCTTAATACTGTTGCCATGATGGTTTTGTACTTCATTCAAGAAATCCTTGGAATTTTTAAGGTTTTTTTACTTATGTTTCATCAGTTAAACATAACCATACCTACTAAAGTTATCAGTAAAGGTAATGAAGTACTGATAACCACCTCTAACATTTTTCTAAAAGAGTCGCATACATTAGTATGTATGAGTCCTAATAGATCACTAGCCCTCTCACTATTCCTAGTAAAGGGAGACTTTGTCATCTTTCCCAACAAACAAGACTCACATGTTTCTATTGATTTGAATAAGAAGAATCTAGATAACCATCTTTATGGAGTCTACATATGTGATTCTCATTGATGTTACCTAGATGACAATGCCAAAGATATGTTTTGTTTGAGTTATAGAGGCTTAGTATTTTTTTATTTACAATATAAACATTTGTCTTTAAATTGAGTAAATAAAGACCATAAGACATTGGAGCACTACCATGAAAGAGCTCATCTTTTGAAATAGAACATTGACCATTCTTTATAAGAAATCATATACATCCTTGTCCATACAAGATATAGAAATAATGTTTCTATTTATGGTAGGTAAAAAATAGCAGTACATTAACTATATTATAAGCCCTATGGGAAGAGATATATTCAGGTTGTAAATGCAATGGCAACAACTCTTTCTCCATTTGTAACTCATAGCTCAACCTCACTTTTTCGTAAAGGCTTACTTCTTTTTAGATCATGCATATTTGAACATATGTGAGATCCAAATCTGATATGTAGTACACAAGATGAATAAGTAGACAAATGTATCTCAATAAAGTATATATCTGAAGTGGAGATCTCTATCCCAAACTTCATCTTCCTAACTCCCTTGAAGTACAAAGGACATATTCCTCTTGTACTTTTCTTTCTCATTATCTTGAGTGCATAAGATCTGGATTTATGCTCTACCTTAGAACTCTTCTTGGCCTTGATTTCTTCCTTGGACTCTTCTCCTCTGATCATTATCATGAATTTGTCCTTCTTGATTCTTGATTTCAAATTTATCAACATGCCATGTAATTCTGACCGCAATCTGGCCATGTTATTAAAGTAGAAACACTCGATAAACTGGCTATGTGATTCAGGCAATGATTATAGAATCATATCCAAGGCCAAATCTTGATTCAAAGAGAATTACAATCCTTCTAGATGTTCTACATATCCAATCATATTGAGCACATGGGTCTCTACTAGATCTCCCTCTATCATCTTGCACTCAAAAAGTACCATGGAGAGATTGAACATTTCTTGTTTAGTGTGATTGTGGTTCAGATTCTTAAGATGTGCTACCATATCAAGAATCACCATCTTTTCAAATTGCTCATGAAACTTATTGTTCATACAACATAGCATAAGGTTCTTATTATCTAAGAAATTGTTAGTATGCTTCCAATAAGCATCCATTTTAGCTCTAGGTGCATCAGGAGTAGGCTCTTTTAACACTGGTTTATGTAGGGCATATATCCCATGATTATCATTGAGAATCCTTCTCAAAGTCTAAAACTAGTCTTGGAAATTTGACCCATTAAGGTTGTACTTCTTATGGATACACCGCCATGGCAATTTATTTTTCATTTGTTTCTACAAGGAAAAATGCAATTTTGTCAGAAACACTTTTGATTTGATTAAAATTTGATGATGTTTAATTATTCCTTTAATTAATTATTGCACCCATTATTTTACTTTTAAATTGATATCTCTAACATATCAATAAAGAAGATTGCAGTGTACAACCTTCTAGTGACACAAGACCCAAAATAGTTGAGTTAGTACCCGTCCAATGTATGTGTCCATAATCAATCATTAAGGTAGGCAACTTTTTCCAGTTGCATCATATGCAATTCTTAGAAAGATGTTATACATGACTCTTTACCATACTGATATGCATGTTTTTAAGTACTTAATCACATTAATATCACCTAGTTAAGTGTGACCCAAAAGCCAACATGATGGTGATGTACCCTACTTCGTAGGCCCATATTACTACCATCACACTTCCACGAGATGGACTGTGTGCCACACTTGGCGCGCCAACACTTAGTTGATCAAGCTTATCATGTGTTTTTCTAATGGAAAGAATCTTATACTTAGTATGTTATTGAGTAATTTTAAATCTATAAATATATACACATTTCCTATTACAACCCCAATTTTTGGGTTCATATGGTTGGAAATGCAATTTCCCCAATAAATATATGATTATGGGAATTGTATGATTCATGTGTATTGAATGGATTTACTTTGCAATATTTCCTTTGTGGCTATGGTTTCGTGGATCATAATATGTTAATGGTCCAATATGATTAAAAGAAAAAGAATAAATCAAATAATGCATTACTAAGAAGGAAATTTGAGATAATGATGAAAATATGAGAAATGTATGGAAATATGGATAGTGGAATCATCATGGATGAGATTTCTAGTCCACATGGTTTCTAATGGTAAAAGGTCCAAATAAATAATATGAAAGAATAGGAGAGAGAAAATATGCATAAAATATGCCTTAATAAGTAATAATTTGCATATGAAGAAACGTTTCTCATACTTTCGAGATTGAGTCCCAAACTTGGCACACAAGTAGTTTAAGTCATTATGGACTTTGTTCTAAAAGTTGGGTTCAAATTGATAAGCGGTATAGGAGATATGATTTTTGTAATATTTCCTAAAGTGAAGAGGATTGAGCTAAATGTCACGATTTACATTGAAATTGGGATTCTTGGGCACAGCCATGATGACATCACGTCATTTTCTGCTCATTCGATTGGGGATCTGACAGTGGAGAACTTGTCTCCTACCTCCATCTTGATTTAGGAAAGGAGGTACAGTAAACTTGAGAATCCTTGGAGTCTACACCTCTCCTTGATGTGTTTCGGTTGTTGGAAACGATCCATTTAGAATCAGGAGATCGATTTGGACTCTCTGATCCCCTTGTTGTGCTATTTTCATGTGGGATTGGGATTTCCCCAAATCCTAGTCCATCTAGTAACTAGAGTTCTATGGAAAGCAACAACTTGGCAGTCATGTCTATATATAGGAGATGTTGGTGCTCTTAAGGCCTTTGTTGTACTCCATCCATGAGTATGTGCACTTGCAAGAGAAGTGATGGGTTGAGGAGGGGTATTTCCCTGGCCTGGCGTCTCCCCTATTCAGAGGTGGTGGCGGCTTGTAGAGCAGCCCACCCCGACCACCAGCAGGGGGCAAACTGATGGGCGACGACTTGGGGGAGTAGGGCGGAGCTGATGGAACCTCTACGTTAAGGTCCAACATTGCGAGGACGAGGGTCAACCGATGTGTTGACCGCCCATGTAGCCTATGTGCAAGAATTGGGTGGATAGGGGAAGAAGATGACCATGGGTAAAAAGTTCAATATCTCCAGTTTACGCGAGGCTTGAAGTCAGAGGGTGTAAGGGTAAAAGGGGGGAAATACCCCTGGACTCGGTGCTTTGCTCACATAGAGTAGGCCGACTACTTGGATAAAGAAGATTGGTTGAGCTTAATCCATGTGCAAATAAGGTAAATAGTCTTTATAATGACATGTTATCTTCTGATTTGTCTAAAAGTGATTAACTTGTAAAAATCATAGCTAATGATTAGTAGCTCAGATCAAGACATGTAATATGTGAATTTTGATCATGAGAACTTGAGGAATTCAATAGAAATATAATTGAATCCGGAATCTGATCATATTTCAAAAAGTACATAAAGTTACTATCTGCTTTCATGAGTAAGAAACCCTAATTTGATTATTAATGAAATTGAGAAGATTAATATGGATAATCTATGAGCAAATTAAAATGATGTTAATAAAAAGACATTTTGATGTCTAATTATATGATCCATATGCTTGATAGCATAATTTAGGGTTTGATATGGTAATATGCATTAATGGGTGTAGAAACCCTAATCTAGGTATTAATGGTTTATAATGAGATATATTTCGAGATTCCTTGTATAAAAGTGAAAATTGATTAATCCTAATCCTAATTTGATGAAAAGAAGGTTTCAATGTAAATAAGTGAGTAATTAGGGTTTTAAACCTAGAACTGCTACTTTAGGGTTTTGAGGATATAAAAGAGGAAAGTTGTAAATAGATCTAAAAGAAACCCTAATCCGGATCAGAAACCCTAGAATGCAATTCCAAGTCAATAAAGTAGATTCTTGATGAGTATGTAGTGAATAGGTTGTACATGCTTTTCAGGATTCTGTCCTTTTGTGTGGTTGACTTTCTTACTTGTTTGGATTTCCTGATTGGAATGGATTGTGCTTATCTATTGTGGAATCTCCAAATCAGGTATGTGGTTAATTATGGGTATGCACTTTAGTTTCTCGGTGTTTTCCCGATATGTTATCGATTGTAATGGAAATAAACTGCTTGGATGATTTTATTTCTGCAATCTTTAAAGTGAATATGATTATCACAACTTAAGTATATGTGTGATTGTCTCGAACCTACATACCATCTCTAGATGTATGATGCAAGACCAAGCCCAGAGGGAAGGTCTGAACTGGTCAAGCCCTAGAGGGAAGACCATTGGGCACCCAGAGAGGTGACCCTAGGCACCAAGCTCAGGATGGAGAAGGTAGACTTAGTTCCCTTACAAGGACTAAACCCTAAGAGAGGGTATCCCAGAAGATGAGTAAAAGCGGTTGGGAAGTCACATTGAAAACGTAATTTTGCATTGTTAACAACTACTTGATATGATTAGATTTCTAAAGCCTATGTGAAATGTTTTGTTTGTCCCCACATACTAGTATATTCACTTAACTGGTCGATCTTTTATTTGTCAACATTTTAGGAAATACCTGAAATTGGACAAATAATAAAGTGGAACATGTGAAAGATTAAAGTTAAATTATTGAGGAGGATTTCGTTAGATAGAATTTTTCTACGGGTAGAAGTCTCAGTTGCCTATTTTTGAAGGTATGTGAAAGTAAATTTTTATTCCAATTTTCAGTCTAGTCTTTAGTAGAATTTATTAATTATTTTTTATTAATTACTAAACTATTGATCCTATTTTTGGGATAACGCCTTTGACTTCTTGGTCTTCCTTAATTGGGGGTTACTAAGAAGCAGGGTTGTTACAATTGGTATCAGAGCAGTGGTTTTTCATTTAATCTCTAATAATTATTAAATTTTACAAACTCTTTAGAACTCGAAGGAGTTATTAGAGGATTTTCCAATGATGGAGGTGTCTAGAAAAGGATCACAATTCGGGGGTTGGAAAGATTTTTCTTTGCCCCACTAGTCAGTCTACGAGGACTCCTAGATATTGTGTGACTGCCTGGCCAAAATCAGAGGATCTGACTCGAAATAAGATACTTCTAGGACTCTCTCATCTGTCTTCTTCCCTTCTCAACCCTGATTCATATAGGATTCTAAGTTCTTTAGGGTTTCTAATCTCCACATGCTCCTGTGTTTGGGATTAGAGTAATAAGGATTAAGGAATCCTCTACCAAATAATGAAAAGAATGTAAACAAGATGACATGGACATAAGTTTTAATAGTTTAAGCGCAAACTAAAGATTAGTTACATGCTTAAGGTTGCATGGCGTGTGTTGTCATACCCTCAGGAGAGCTATGAGGTTAGAACTTCTTGTAGGAGGATGATGAGAGAGTTAGCCTTGGAGGAAAAAGCCTCCAGGAAGAGGAAGAGACATGATGCATCCTCTGAGGATGATGCTAACCCTAACCCTAAGTGGTATTTAGAGATAGACATGACATGATGAGTTTGATATCTTAGTCTTCTATACCTTCATGTAAGTGGGTTAGACATACATGCTTAATGTAAAGGTCTTGAGTACCTATGATAAGCACGATCTATGTGAGGTTGTTTGACCTAGTGCCTTTTGGTGACCCGACCTTGTGTGGGTCGTACCTGTTAGGATGAGGGATATGTCCCTCATTGAGATGGTTAGTGGTGACCATATAGGAACCCTAACAGATATATATAATATATATATATATATATATATATATATATATATATATATATATATATGAGTAGGAAAGAGGCACATACCTACATAGACGAGCATGGAAGTAAGGCTGGCAGCAAGTGTTAGACCTAAGCTAGATGGGTTATAACTGATGAGCATGTAGAGCTTTGGATAATCTTGGCTGAACATAGGTTTTGGATCATATGTTTCACCCAGGTAGGTGTAGACATGTGTCCTTAAGTACTTGACCCATCTTCTAAGAGAGAACCTCCAATGGTAGGACCAGTTGTAGGGTTAGCTCTAGAGAGAGGGCAAGACCCAACGAAGAAGGTTGAAGACCTTAACTCTGAGACATGAGGAATCATGAGAAGTTGGGTATGAAATGGCCTAGAATAGATGACCCTCAGTGTATGTATGTGGTTGCCTCATTCATGATCCTTAGAGGCTTGTGGTACCTTGGTTGACTTTAGAGGAACCAAACCCTAGATAGAGAAAGACACTTCTTCAACCTATGTACAAATGTTATAGGTGCCTACCTTTTAGGTGTACGAAGGAGAGTTCTAGGGACCCTAAAGAGGTATGGTATAACAACGAGTTGTGAGATCTCACACCCTATTGGTTTTCTTTATGTAGGACTCTCAGGGCTATTCTCGTAGTAGAGTATTAGGATGTACATGCCCTATCTAGTATAGGTCTGGTTCATGGTTGAACAATTGTACATGCAGTTAGATAGATGATGCATAAGTGGCAAACATGGGGGTTCCTAGACCTATGAGGGGAAGTAGTAGTACCAAGTGCATATGATGCTCACAAGGTTGTATGAGTTCATGGAAATAAGCATGGCACCCCTCATGTTTTTAGAGCAAAGGAAACCCCACTATAAATAAGATATATGTTTGATGAACCCCTCGCATATGTTGGTGACATATGTATGAGATTGGCCAACTTTGAGGAATAAGGAACACGTATAAAATACCAAGGAACTAAAAGTGGCTTAGTAGGTTGTATTCTTGCTAGCTACATGTATAAGTAGCATGATAGGGCTAAGCATGCACATGATGATGTAAACCTTGGAAGTGAGGATGTTTGTGACCTTTCTAACTATCAAGATATAGTTTTCTCCCATCTTGGGAAGGGGACCCTTCATCTAGGGTGAGTACCAACTTTTGTTTAGGTTCGAGGTAACCTAAAGAGGTAACTTATAAGAGCTTGATGAGCTAAGTGGAGAGTACATCGTATGAACATGAATCTATTGACCCGTGTGTGACCATCTCTAAGGGGTGTGCAGATATGTTTCCATGGAGGTAACATGTATGCATCTAGACTGAGATCGGTAGGTCACCATGATTCCCATGTAGGGATGTAAGTTTGACCATGAGTGCCTAGAGAGATGATGCAGATTCGGGTAAGGATTCAAGTTTGAGATGTACCAAGATAGAATCCTAAATCAATACTAGGGTTAGGTAGGGATAAGATCGATGGAAGTAGGAGTTGTCTGTTCCCTAAATGCATAAGACCTTAGGGTCAGGAGGTAACAACTACTTTTGCCCGAGGCCCATGGGTTATGAGGTTGGACACCTTCATGAGTCCATGGGTTCTAAGGGGTAAATGTGAGAGGCACTCCCTAGTTGCATAAGGGTCAGATCACCCCAAAAGTACCTACACCCAAGAGACCTTGAGGAAAGGACTAAGGATTATATATGAGTAATATGATGACCTAAGAGTGTTTGGGAATAGCCATTTCATGGATTCAAACATGGATTCAAGATTTTCATGGTGTGGAGACATGAGAAGTAAGTTTCAACATAGATTGAAAAATGTTATGGCGATGTGTGATTCACCATCTCTACTCTTAGAATGGGAGGAACTATGTATTTGGACTGTATCCAAATGCTTATTTCCTCTCGTTATGGGTGTGAGATATGGGGCAAAGTGTATGCCATATACTAAGGATATAAGTGATATGAGTTGAAACCTTTCTATGATGTTTGAGTATAGAGGTAGTACCACACCTTTTAGAGAGTATGTTGGATAGATGGTTTGGAATCTATGAGTCATAATTTTGGGTTTGATAACTGAGATGATGAGCTTGAAGTTTTCTTGATGTTGTTAGACCTAAACCTAAGATGATGATGATGAGTGGAGTATATAGAGGTTTATGTCTTCACCTATAAGGAAGCCTATGTGGTAATGAGATGGTCTTAGCTAAATATAGCTTAGGTGTACAGTTGTGTTGTTTGGCCAGTAGAGAGGCTAGAAGAGTTTTCCAAGATAACCTTCACTTCAGCAAAAGATGAGACATGTATGCCCAACACCTAGATATAACCAGACTTGTTGGTCAAGTTGGTGGTTACATAGTTAGCCAACTTAGAGCTTGATGAGATAAAAGGACTGTTATAAGGACCTTAGATGTACCTCTCAGGAAAAGAAGGCAGTGAAACCCACTATTAGAGTGTTTTAGGGTTTTCAAGGAGTCACCTTTGAGGAATCATGACATGCAAGGATCTCATGATTTTAAGTACACCATACACTCTGGTACTACTAAGATAGTTAAAGTTTGCAGTAGTACTTTGATAACCTAAAATGAAGAAGTACATAGGGTTGCATGTGGCCAGTGGCCATATATGCCAGAGGGCGAAGGCCGGACACCGATAACCAGTAAATTGGTACGGATAATGAAGAGTCCCCGAGAGGGAATGGGAATAAATCACTATAGACGTTGTGGTGGGTCTCCCCTAGACTAAGAGAGGTCATGAAGCAATATGGGTTATGGTAGATCACCTTACAAAGTTGACCTAATCCCTTGCCTAAGGGAGAGCATTTCCAGTGTGATAGATATGGTTGAACTATACATATATATGAGAGAGATAGTTCAAATAGATTGTGATCTGTGTTTAAAGGTTCTTCAGTATGACCTTAAGTTCACTTCCATGTTGTGGAAGTAGTTGTAAGAAGAATTTGATGCTAGATCAAAGTTTAGTTCATCATATCACCCCTGACTGATGGATAGTTAAGAGAGTATGATTCAGACCTTAGAGGGTCTGATGAGAGTATGTGTTCTCTTTTAGGGTGATACATGGGAGCAATTCCTTCCCCTAGAAGAGTCTTCTCATGATTATAGCCACCATAGCCAGTATCAGGATGTAAGAAGCTCGATAAGGGAGGTCGTGTCGATCACCACTTCCCGATGTTAGTAAGAGGACCTTGGGAAGGTCAGAAAGACCATAGTGTATGCGGATGAAGTCTCTTTGATCGAGGAAGGGTCAACAGGAGTCGTGAGCTGATGTGAAGCCAATTGATATGCAGTTCATTATGGGTGAATATGTGTTATGAAAACCCGACCCCTCTGAGCTATAGATGAGAAAGTTGAGTCCCCAATAGATAGGCCCATTTGAGATGGATTGGTGGAGATGCTTATGTTTAGCCTTACCCCTCAGGATAATATGATGTATGATGTGTTCTATGAGTCAGATCTAGAGCACTATGTGTTGTACACGAGCCATGTACTGAGCCATGAACCTACTAAGCTTCAAGGAAGGCTGAATTATCCTGAGTCACCTGTGAGGATTCTAGATACCAAGGTGAAAGAATTCAGATGTAAGAATATAAGATGATAAAGGTTCTTTGGAAGCATCGTGGAGAGGATGAAGACACTTAGGTGGAAGGCCACTAAACTTGCTTAATGAGTTGAATAAGATTAATTACCATAATGAAATGCTTAGAGCACTAATCTAACCTTGTAATATGCTTTGAAATCATAAGGCAAGCTTGAGTTTCAAATTTGGTCCAATTTGGACACTATTTGCGCAAGTTGTGCAATTTTATGCACATTTTGGACTTTTCTGCAATTTACCCAATTGAGAGGTTTTGTTTACAATTTATCACTTTCATTATGTTCCTTGGATATTATATCATCATTCTAGTGCTTTTTGAACCATGGGGAACCTATTTAAACCTTGCTTTGAAGGTGTTTTCTCTAAGGGTATTTTAGGGTTTTCCCCTTTACGGATGAGCTACCTTTAGTAGCTATCAACTAATGAATTATGTGATTGGCTGGGAAATTCGACAAAGGAAAGCTGTGATGTTCCCTGTTCTGATTTCAGTTATAGATGAACCTGTGATGATGTGTACATTATTCCTAAGGTATAATATGACTTTGATCAGGTTGTTTTGACAATGAAGGTAATGAAGTCATTAAGCCTAAGGTATAAGCATGAGCTACCTTTATGCTTGACTTGAATTTCTATTTTTGTAATGTTCCCTGTTCTGATTTCAGTTATAGATGAACCTGTGATGATGTGTACATTATTCCTAAGGTATAATATGACTTTGATCAGGTTGTTTTGACAACCTATGGTGCTAAGCACCTATCAACCAATGGTCAATTTTAGGGTTTTAAGTTGATTTCTTCTATAAACCCATGACCCGATGATGGTACCATTGCAACAAACCTATGGAATTATTTTCATGACAATGGATGGTTGTAACCAAGGGTTTCAACTTACTTTCACCCCCTTAGGTCATGTTTTAGCATAATTAGAAGCCTAGTGATTAACAACGAAGTACCCTAATGATGCTATCAATCAATGGTGATATTAGTTTGATATTTGATGATGATTAATGAATATAGTGTTGATCTAATAACCTATGGTGACTTAATGGTCACTAATGATGGTGGATCAGGTATCCAAAACCTATGGTAAGTTAATTATATAGTTGTATCATCAATTAAGCCTTGGACCAATGGTTTCTTGGATAACTTAATGCAATGGTCAAACCTATACTATAATTGATGGTTTTAATATATAAACTTGACCCAATGGTCAAGATATAATGTTTATTCCTCCAATAAAGTGGAATGATGGCTAATTTAATATATTGGTCCTAGTAATGTGATTTAGATGGTTTCTTTTATATGATCAACTTAATGACCTTACTTGTTGACAATGGATGGCTAGTTTTAAATGAACAGTCGTTTGTTTGTTTTACCCTACTCTTAGTGGTACTTTTTGTGTTGTTAATCAAGGGATGTCTAGGGTTAGATGGTGAATATTTATAGAGAACAAATCAAGGACTTCATTGGTGGTTTATCCAAGGTGTTTACTTATGTAAACAACCAATGGTCTTACCTTTTAAACATCCAATGGTTTTGGGTGACATTGTGGTATGGTGATATGGGTTGAATGATGATGGAACAAATGGAGGGTTACCCTTAATAAGGTAGTCTTACCTATTCACTCATATGAATAGAAGGGATGATAATCATATTGTGTTGATATGTAACCCTAATGAGGTATAGCTTGTTATACCTAGATTTAATATAACTAATGATGGTAATTGGGTATGAATAGTCCTTGAATGACAAATACAATCATGGAGTACTCTATTACTATTGTTGAAATCCTAGTATGCTATGACTCAATGATTACACCTTGATTTGTGTGTGGGTTCATACTTGAGAATAGTATGGAATGTGATGATGATGCTTCAACTTATGCATCCATGATCCAATGGGGATGTTGTGAGTTAGGGTTTGGGTATAAGTGTCGATTAGTAACATTGATGTAAGTTATCATGTTGAACCCAACTCTAATGCAAATAGATAAAGATGAGTATTCATGTTTAACATTATGATATGATGGAATGATGTTGGATTAATCTCCTTAACATGATCATAACCTTAATGTGTTAGTTGGTGATTATCATAGCCACATGGTTGATACTTTCTTATGCTAAACATGTGTATTACAAATATGATGAGTGTTAATCATATCTAGATTCCTTGCATGTTGATGTAATACATGAATGTTCTTAATGTTAATATAACCCTACTATGATTTTTTATGAATATCTCCTATCTCATTAATGAAATATTGTGCTGATCTGATGTATTATATGTAAGTGATGTTGTTGAGCCTTGTTATAATGCATGCAAAGATAATGATGATCTTGTAGGGAATAGTATGATGGTCATAATGACCTTTGGGCATGGTTGAGACCTAAATGAGGTGTAATCCTCCTTTTTTGATAAGGGTTGATACCATGTGATATTGTGAAAAGGATTTATATCTTGTGATGGTATGATGACTAGTGTGGTCTCATGAATGGCAAGAGAATAGTACCATGTGATGATGAGATGAGAAATTATGTTTCACACATTTTATATATTTTCAAAGTTTTGATATTTATATGCTTTCTTGAAGTGAATTAGGGTTTGTATGTCCACTTATTTGATGCAGCCTTAATTCACCCAAATGGCATAACCAATCAAGAGCAACTCTAATCATGTAGTACCCTATGACGTAGAGCCATCTTTAGTGTCAGAACTTGTTGGATGGTGAAATGAGTATTCCTAAGGGAAACTCAGAGTGCATACTGTTGAGTACATGGGGGTGGCAAGTTGAGGATATATCCTTGTCATCCATAATGCAGATTGTGGAGGTTGGCTATAGTCATGCCTCATACATCTGATGTGATTAAGAACGACTGCAGTTGTGTCTTGGTGATTATAACATGATGTGATTGAGGACAAATGTGGTTGTACCTCAGATTAGAGGGTTTTATATAACCTGGTATCTAGTTTTGTGACATATACCATGGGCAGACTAGTGGTTATCAGCTTGACTATATGTCATTATGGTGGTGGAATTGACTGATATGTCACTACCTTTTACTCATACTGACCGAGGGGAAGAGATCTTAGGATACCGACACTCCTAGATCTTGTATGGAACTGAATAGCCCTTCGTAGGGGTCGGTTGGACTTTGAATGGTACAATTCAAATTCCCCAGGGCATAATAAAAGATGTAATATAGCCATGTAGCATATTTGTTTAGGGTTACACACAACGTTTCATATTGGATGATAACCCTTGTTTGTTATCTTTACATAAATATGATGCTTAGTGCAATTAAGAGATAGTAGATACACTTAGGTTGTGGATATTCTTAAGATTGTATATGTGTACATACAGTAGCTATGCTTGTATTGATAACTATACTACTACCGCTTATTATAATCATGATGCTAGCTATCTCATGTTGTTAGTTATGTTTAGCATGCTAGTCATGCCTTTGTAACTAGAGATGCATATACTACTAATCATTCTTATCCAGATAGTTTTTCTTATGTTTTTAGCACTTCTTATGATGTTCATATGTTCAACCAATTAGACATGCTCATGTTGTTAGCTATGCTATGTTACTAGACTTGCTGGTGATGCTAGATATGTGTATGCTACTGAATTGCTTATATTGTCAACAAGACAAAGGATGATTGTAACATCCCTGACATGGGTTATGAGTCAACCCTAGGTGTTTTGCCTAAATATGTAATTAAATCTTTGTGATTAACTCTGAGCATGTAATTAAGTTTCTCAGAAACGTATATTTCAGTATTTGCTCCTTTTTATTTAAAGTTGTAGCATTGTTTTGATATATAGGGACCTATGTGCAATTTACAAGGGTTAGCTTGCGATTTGCACATGTTGAGATGTTCCTCTGATGTTGAGACATCATGAGAATCTTTTTGGTAAAGTTTGAGGGATTTCCCAAGCTAGGGCACCAAGGTGCAGCTGTGGAAGCAATCCCGGTGCTTGAAACCCTAGTTTGGGGTAAAATGCAATTTACCCAAATTAAAGGATACAAATTGTGAAATATGTCATCTAATGTATCTTTTTAGACTCTTTCCATCATTAAGATAAGAAATGATGAGGAAGTCACCTCAATTGAATTATCAAGTTATGAGATATGCCTTGTGATTGAATAATCAGGGTATATGTGTAATATCTCTTTATGTATGTACCTCATTATTAGCTTGCTCTCCTTTACCTTCTTTTCTAAGACCTTAAGAGAAGGTTTGTCCTTAGAATAAAGAGGAAGGGACGATCAAGTAAAGAAGGAGGGACCTAGTTGGAATTATGGACAAACTATGAACTAATGTTGAAAATCCTACCCCATGTATATAAGCTCTCCTTCCCTTAGTTGCAAGGGAACTTACCCTTCGTTCCCTTACTGTTTCATTTCACCAAAGACGACCAAGGACTGCCTTGGAGCTAAGGAGGACGACCAAGGGGTGCAAGGTAGGTTTAAACCCCTCTTCTTGCCTAATTCCATGGTTAGAACTCGAATTCAAGGTCAGCTTCATGGCTAACTCTCGAAATCCTATCTTTCTAGCCATCTTTCCTTGACCTTCCTTGGATTTTTCACCTTGGCCAACCTGTGGGAACTCAAGGACACCATTAGAGCGTGGAGCTCGAAAGCTTGGAGCTGAAGAAGCAAGCTTTAGGCGGGTTTTATAACTCTAAACCCATGCTTTACTATGTGCATCTTTATATGCGTTTTGATGATAGCTCTTAGTGTTTCCCTACTTTTCCCTGCTATTTTGCAAGCAAATCCATGGGATATTCGTACTGTTATTGATCTAGGAGATGAAGGCGTGATTTCCAAGAAAAACCCACCGCTTTTCACTTCCTTAAACGGTCTCAAAAGTTTGCTCTCTCGGTCTCAAGACCGCGAGGTGAGCAAACGGTCTCGAGACCGCGACAGGGCAAACGGTCTCCAAGACCGTTTGGCCCCATTGACCGAGCGTGCAACGTATAAGAAATCTGTTCCTAATTATATAGGCTAATTACCCTCAAACTATGGGAGGCTAACTCCAAAGGAATCGGGAGATATGACCTTTTTAAGTAACAACTTTATTTGAATTTATTCCTGATTTGCAAACGGTCTGAAATTGCCTTTTTGGGAAAACGGTCTCAAGACCGTGTAAGGTCGTTGACTAGGCGTTGACCGTATGAGATTACTGTTCAAAATTATGTTAATTAACAACTCACCAAGTTTTATGGTCTAATTCCAAACGGGCTAAGAGTTGAAGGGTGAATACTAGGGCTAACCCTAGATGAAATCAGTACTGAAATTATGGTGACCTAATTAGGGTTTTTAGGGTTGATTGACCTAAACGGTCTCAAGACCGTTTAGGGGTCACCCAAACGGTCTCAAGACCGCGAGGGCAATCAACCATGACCGTTTGGAGGTCTGGGGTCAAGATTAGTTGACCAATTGAAGGTACAATTACACCAAATTACATTGCAATAAAATATTGACATGATCATCAACTCAATGGGTCAGACCTTGATGAATCTGCACTAGAATCCAAAATTGGATGGGCAAACGGTCTCAAGACCATTTGGAACTCATCCAAACGGTCTCAAGACCGATAGGACAATCACCCAAGACCGTTTGAAGGTCTAGGGTTAAGTAATTTGACCAATTGAGGACCCAATTGCAAATAAGTTATCAATTTAATCAAAATCCTATTTTGTGGCTCAATCATGGTTCAACCCCTATCAAATCACCTTAGACTTTGATGAAATCTTGGACAAACGGTCTCAAGACCATGTGGGATCCACCCACATGACCTCAAGACCGTTTGGGCCAAGTTTGGGCCCAATTGGAGCTCAATTGAAGGGTTCAACCTTGTGTTGATGCACATTGTTGAGTGTTGATGGGTGAACATTGATAGACCCTAATTGAATCGACTTCAACCCTAATTGGTCAACCATTAAGGGTCAATTGAATGATCAAGTGGTCAAGCATAATCTTAATTGACCCAATTCATAAGTGGTCATCATAGCTTTGACCTTTTGAGGGCTTCAACTTTGGTTGACATTAGGTGGTAACCTTTGATTTTATTGTTGAAGGATCAAGCGGCTAAGACCATGAGAGCCTCGCGGTCTCAAGACCGTGAGAGGGCTTGCGGTCTCAATACCATGAGGGGGCTCACAGTCTCAAGACCGAGAGGAGGCTCACGGTCTCAAGACCGCGAGGGGCCTCGCGGTCCTGAGGTCAAAGTGGGCAAACGGTCAACATCTCTTCGCGGTCTCAACTTCAATTTGATCTTCGCGGTCTTGAACCACTTGAAGGGCTTCTCGGTCTTGAAGCCTAAGGAGGCTCACGGTATTTAAGATAGAAGAGGGCTCGCGGTCTTGGAAAGTCAAAGTGGGCAAACACTCAACACTTTCAAACGATCTCAATTCGATTGAAGGTTCATAATTGAAATCAATCAATGTGATTCAAGGTTGACTTCATTCAATCAATTGATGATATAAATGGTCCAATGTTGCCCTAATAGAACCCTAATGACAACCTAGGATATTAAGGGGTTAATTGACTAAGGTTTGGACCATGATGATGATCAATGGGGTGAATTACCAAAATACCCCTGAAGGGCCAATTGAGTTATATCTTGCTCAATTCAAACCCTAATCACATGATGATGATGTTTTATCCATGTTAGCCTATGATGACTTAATCCGACCTGATCTAGGGTGATGTTGACATCACCTAACCTTATGATGAGAGAGAAAGTACTTCTAGAGAGAGAAAGTACCCTTTTTAAGTGGAAACTCAATTGAAGCATCCCTAATACACAGAAATGAGCATAATTAGGGTATGATCCACCTGTGTGAGATCATAGAAACCCCAACTATGATAAATGATGAACTTTTAACTAATCTAAGATCATAAATGAAGATGTTACTCATACATGATGATGTTATGAGTTCAATTCACCTTAATGTGAATAGCAAACCCTAATTCAAGGGCGATGACATGTGATGTGAATAGTAAACCCTAATTCTAGGGTAATGGCATGCTTTTGAATATTAAACTCTATTTGATAAGAATTAGAGATTTAAACTCTTACGACAAGAGTAGGAAGGATATTCCTCATTTTTGTATTACCTTTATCAGGTGTATTAACCATGCAGGTTCTGATATGAAGGTAATCATATCCAGGTATGGATGATGATGTTATATTCATTAAAGGCATGTTGTTAGCCTTATGAATAAGTAAAGTAATCTGATGTCTTGTCAGTGGCATCCTATACTGATAATGGGCTGTGAGAGCCATGAATACCATCAAAGTCATGCCTTAGAGATGACTTGTGATGAGGATAATGAGAAATGATGACTGATATGAGTTAGGCCTGTTACATTTAGTATTCTTCTTTTATAGCTGCTATGCTAATGTTATTGTTTGAAGAACAATGTATGCTGTTAAAGAATACTGAATGTACCTAACTAATCAAGTATAATGTAGAGCCCTGATCATAGATCCATCATTGTCAGAGATTAAGTGATGGTGAAACAGGTTTTCCTCAGGGAACTCCTGGAGCACATACTTTTACGTATGTGGGGTACATGGATGTGTAGAACCTTACATCCTAGTGTAGGAAAGTGATGTAGATGTGGAATCCATCCATCCTTCACTATATTTTCATACCGTATCAGTGGTAGGTAAACATGAAACCTCCTGATGATGAAGAAAGCACAGATATCTGTATCAGTGGTAGGTAAATATGAAACCTCCTGATGACGAAGAGAGTACAGAACGCCACTGTGACTCTAAAATAGTGAAGGACCAGTTTACCCTGGTGAGCTATAGTAGTAGAGACACGAGATGTCCTACAAGTGATCCTCTTACTGAATGAGGAAGGTGAAGGTCATGAGAATCCGGCTCTCTTAATGACCTATGTATGATACTGATGTGACTTCTCAGCGATCAGTTGGAGTATGAGTGGTAAGCCTCATCTCCACAGGGCATAATGTTGTTTGTAAAACATAATCAACCATGTAGTATAACTTGTTAGAGATGACTCCAAGTTAGTTTATTGATGTTACATTGCAATAATGTTTATATTCTCCATATCTCCTAAATTATATAGATCTTGTTATACCTGAAACTGTTATAGAATACTTTGAAGGCGTTACTGCTTAAAATATTCTTTGATGTTATAATAAAGCTTCTGGCGATGAGTTATAACTCTTGTTGGGACAATTATGTATAATTGTCTCACCCCGTAGGCTTCAACTTTTTAGGAGGACGTCGGAGATGAAGGAACCAGCCTACAGGTGATCAGTCTCAGCAGCAGCATCAGGGGCAGCAGTAATCTCAGGTGGAGATTGTCCTGCCATATGGTGTAGTTAGAGTCAGTCATATGTGTCCTCTGTACTCTCAGGTCTTGGTATCTTTTGTATAGTGATCTTGAGATTTTGTATCTTGATGTATAAAATTACTCAAGAAGTAATTATCCTGAGATGTAAACAGTTTACCTCACTTTATGAAAGAAGCTTTTATGGATTCAAGCTCTTGTCACGAAAAGTTTTAATTTCCCATGATTTTTGTCTTCCGCTGATTACCATTCGCTTCCGCTAAGTTTTAATTGTGTTTATGTCATGGTTTGGATATCAGAGCCCACGACTAGTGGTATCAGAGCTCCAGGTTCAGTTGAGTCTACAGAGGCATAGGACTTAGGATGTCGAGTCTACCTTTAGTACTCCTTCCTCATCTAATAGAATCTTCTGCTCCTCAGGAGAAGAAGATACATAAGAATGTCAGAACATCATGATGAGCACGTGGCAGAGAGTAGTGCTAGTGCACCTCGAGGCGGTGCAAGAGTTCCGAGAATAGAACAACCTGCACCTGAGTCGCCAAGAGAGCCACCCCAATTCGACCCAGTTGACATGAGTGATCCAGCTGTACAGACGATGTTCGGGCAGTTCATGACTGCCATGACACATATAACCGATAGGATGCCCATTCCTACACCTAGGGCACCAGTCCAGCCTGAAGCACAAGGTATTGGTAAAACATTCGAACGACTTCGTCGTGTCGGAGCTACCGAGTACTTCGGAACTGCCGACCCTGCAGATGCTGACTTATGGTTGACAGAGTTGGAGAAGGCTTTCAAGATTCTTATGATTCTGGAAACTGAGAAGGTTAGACATGATGTCTATCTTCTCAAAGGCAGTGCTGGTCACTGGTGGAACATGGAAGAGTAGAAGAGACCTAGAGTAGAGTTCTCATGGGAAGAGTTTCGTCGGGGATTTATCAATAGATATTTTCCAAAGACCTTCCTAGATGAGAAGATCTCTCAGTTTGAGAAACTAAGGCAGGGTATGATGAACATTAGTGAGTATGAAGCTAAGTTCATGGAGTTGTTGCGGTTCTGTCCGCACATGGCTGCTACGGATGAGGAAAGAATCAGAAGATTCGAAAAGGGTTTGAATTCTGATATGTCAACCCCTGTGTCTGCCTTAGAAAACAGAGAGAGATTCTCTACCTTCGTTGAGTCAGTCTGAAGGATAGAGAGATCTATGGTTGAGAAAAGACAAACCCATAAAAGATATCCACAGTTCCAGGGTTCTTCATCTAGGGATTCCAAGAAACCTAGATTCTCTGCACCTAACTCCCCACCACCCAGATCGAGTTTTCAAACTCAATGGACACCAAGCAGAGGTAGAGGACAGAGTCAACCGCTTCAAGGGACGCACAGTTCTGCATCTGAGTCAGTCACTGGACCACCTAGACCACAACAATAGGAGAGGAGTTGCTACAACTGTGGTAAGGTGGGACACTTGATGAAGGATTGCCGTTCTAGGCCTGTCGGTGTGACACAACAAACCCCAAGACAGAATCAACAGGGATCTCAGAATAGACAACATCAAGGAGCAGCTCGAGGACGTGGACAAGCGTCTCAATCTGGATCATCAGCACCACCTCAACACCAGGCGACTGCGAGGTTCTATGCTATGAACCCACTTGAGGCAGTGATCAATCCACGGGTAGTGGCAGGTCAGATGAAATTTTTATATTCTGATATGTCTACATCCTGTGTTGTATCTGTTCTGATTGATCCGGGTGCTACACACTCTTTCATCACTCGTGAAGTGATTCATAACTGCAATGTGACTGTTAGTCATAGAGCAGATAGTTTGTTGTTAGAAACTCCGTTGAGTGGGTCTGCCATTTTGCAGGAGGTATGTTCTTCCTGCATCCTTTTCTTTTCTTACCATCGCATTCAAGTGGATCTTATACCACTTGATATGCAGGGATTTGATATAATCCTTGGGATAGATACCTTAGAAAGGTATAGAGTTGTCTTGGATTGTGAGTCCAAGCTGGCTGTGTTTGCTGATAAAAGCAGCACATGGATCTTTCAAGGTGAAAGAAAGATTCTGCCCACCTGTCTTGTGTCAGCTATGGTTGCTGATAAGCTGTTGAGGCAAGGATGTTATGCATTCTTAGCCCATGTGGTAGATGTTACCAAGGAAAGTTCCAATCCTGCCGAAGTTCCTATAGTCAGGGAATTCGAAGATGTGTTTCCTGAAGAACTTCCTGGTATACCACCACCTCGGGAGATTGATTTTGAAATTAATCTGATCCCAGATACGAAACCCATAGCTCAAACTCCGTATAGGATGGCGCCTGCCGAGATGGCAGAACTCAAGAAACAGCTTCAAGAGCTACTTGAGAGAGGTTTTATCTGACCGAGTACTTCACCTTGGGGTGCTCCGGTCTTGTTTGTTAAAAAGAAAGATGGGTCAATGCGGTTGTGCATTGACTACAGACAACTCAATAAAGTAACAATAAAGAATAAGTATCCTCTACCGAGGATTGATGATCTCTTTGACCAATTGCGTGGTGCAACAGTCTTTTCAAAGATAGACTTGAGGTCTGGATATCACCAACTCCGTATTAAGGATAGTGACATATCCAAGTCTGCCTTTAGGACAAGATATGGTCACTATGAGTTTACGGTTATGTCGTTTGGACTAACCAATGCACCAGCTGCATTTATGGAACTCATGAATAGAGTTTTTCGACCTTTCCTTGATCAGTGTGTTGTCGTCTTCATAGATGACATTCTGATTTATAGTAAGAATGCTCAGCAGCATGAGCAGCATCTTCGCCAAGCTTTGACCTTGCTAAGAGAACATAAGCTGTACGCTAAGTTTAGCAAGTGTGAGTTTTGGCTGCCAGAGGTATCTTTCCTTGGACATGTAATATCCGCCTCGGGAATTCGTGTTGACCCTACAAAGGTAGAATCTGTTCTACAATGGGAACAACTGAAGACACCGACGGAGATTCGAAGTTTCTTGGGGTTAGCTGGCTATTATCAAAGGTTCATTAAGAACTTTAGTTCTATAGCTTTACCTTTGACCAAGTTAACCCGGAAAGATGTTCCTTTTTCTTGGAGTGATAAGTGTCAACAATCTTTCCAGTTGCTGAAGGAGAGGTTGACAAGTGCACCTGTGTTAGTGCTACCTGAACAAGGAAAAGGATATATAGTTTTTTGTGATGCTTCCAAGAACGGACTAGGATGTGTGTTGATGCAGGATAAACAAGTGATTTCTTTTGCTTCCCGACAGCTTAAGAAACATGAGGAGAATTATCCAACACACGATCTGGAGTTAGCTGCTGTGGTTCATGCTTTGAAGATCTGGAGGCACTATCTCTACGGAGAAACATTCCATATCTTCACAGACCACAAAAACCTTAAGTATATCTTCTCTCAGCATGAGCTCAACATGAGGCAACGTCGCTGGATGGAGTTAATCAAGGACTACGACTGTACAATTGATTACCATCCAGGTAAGGCCAATGTTGTTGCAGATGCCTTGAGTAGGAAATCAGCAACATCAACCATGTATAGAGCACAACTAAACTCTTTAGTATGCTCTAGAAGAGATATGCTTATCTCTTTAAGGCAAGACAATGTACAGTTGAAGGTGTCATTGCTAGCCGGTTTGTTGGCTGAGATGCATATTAAACCTACCCTAAGGGAGCAGATTAAAGAGGCACAGCTAGGTGATGCTGCAGTTCAACATATAAGATCTGAGTATGGAAATGAGAAGCAAGATGGTTTTCATGACTCAAAAGATCAAGTAGCTTGTTATAATGGAAGAATGATAGTGCCAGATGTGGACAACTTGAGAAAGTTAGTCCTGGAAGAAGCCCATTCTTCCATGTATGCTATGCATCCAGGGAGCACCAAGATGTATCGGAATTTGAAAGATCTGTATTGGTGGCCTGGGATGAAGAAGGACGTTGCAGAGTTTGTTCTGAGGTGCCCTGTGTGTCAGCAAGTTAAAGCTGAACACCAGAAGCCTGCAGGAACAATGCAACCTTTACCCATATCACAGTGGAAGTGGGACCATGTGACCATGGACTTTGTTATTGGCCTACCCAGGACAAGCAAAGGACATGATTCTATTTGGGTAATTGTTGATAGGTTGACTAAGACAGCACATTTCTTACCTGTCAAAACAACCAATTATGCTGAAAGGTTATCAGAGTTGTATGTTCAAGAGATAGTGTGTTTGCACGGAGTTCCTGTCACAATAGTTTCTGACAGAGGTCCTCAGTTTACCAGTCGTTTTTGGGAACAGTTGCACAAAGCCTTAGGCACTAAGCTAAGGTTTAGTACGGCCTTTCATCCCCAGACTGATGGACAGTCGGAAAGGACCATACAAACCTTAGAAGACCTGTTGCGAGCATGTGTTCTCCAGTTCACCGGAAGTTGGGATCTACACCTAAGCTTGATAGAGTTTGCCTATAACAATAGCTATCTGCATAGTATTGATATGGCACCTTATGAAGCCTTATATGGTAGACGTTGTAGATCACCCTTGTGTTGGTTTGAGACTGGTGAGCACCAGTTGTTAGGTCCTGACCTGGTGCAGCAAACTAGGAAAAGATTTAAGTTATACAACATAAGATTAAGATTGCTCAGGATAGGCAGAAATCTTATGCTGACAAACGTCGCAGACCCTTAGAGTTCCAGGTTGGAGACAGAGTGTATCTTAAGGTCTCACCTTGGAAAGGGGTCCTTCGTTTTGGAAGGAAAGGGAAGTTAGCTCCTAGATATATGGGGCCTTATCCAATCATTGAACGGATTGGAAAGGTAGCATATAAACTAGAGCTTCCCCCAGAATTACAGAGGTTACATCCTGTGTTTCACATTTCTATGTTGAAGAAATGTCACCCAGACACCGAGTCAGTTCTACAACCTATGGAGGTAGAATTGAATGATGACATATCCTATGAGAGGGGACCAGTGTCAATCCTTGATAAACGAATTAAAAAGTTAAAGAAGAAAGATATAAGTCTTGTGAAAGTCCTCTGAAACCATCGTGGTATTGAAGAAGCCACTTGGGAGTTAGAGGATGAGATGAGAAGGAAGTATCCTGCCCTTTTCTCATAGTATGTTTTATCGATTTTGGGGACGAAATCCTTGTAAGGGGTGGATAAATTGTAACATCCCTGACCTCGGTTATGAGTCAACCCTAGGTGTTTTGCCTAAATATGTAATTAAATCTTTGTGATTAACTCTGAGCATGTAATTAAGTTTCTCAGAAACGTATATTTCAGTATTTGCTCCTTTTTATTTAAAGTTGTAGCATTGTTTTGATATACAGGGACCTATGTGCAATTTACAAGGGTTATCTTGCAATTTGCACATGTTGAGATGTTCCTCTGATGTTGAGACATCATGAGAATCTTTTTGGTAAAGTTTGAGGGATTTCCCAAGCTAGGGCACCAAGGTGCAGCTGTGGAAGCAATCCCGGTGCTTGAAACCCTAGTTTGGGGTAAAATGCAATTTACCCAAATTAAGGGATACAAATTGTGAAATATGTCATCTAATGTATCTTTTTAGACTCTTGCCATCATTAAGATAAGAAATGATGAGGAAGTCACCTCAATTGAATTATCAAGTTATGAGATATGCCTTGTGATTGAATAATCAGGGTATATGTGTAATATCTCTTTATGTATGTACCTCATTATTAGCTTGCTCTCCTTTACCTTCTTTTCTAAGACCTTAAGAGAAGGTTTGTCCTTAGAATAAAGAGGAAGGGAAGATCAAGTAAAGAAGGAGGGACCTAGTTGGAATTATGGACAAACTATGAACTAATGTTGAAAATCCTACCCCATGTATATAAGCTCTCCTTCCCTTAGTTGCAAGGGAACTTACCCTTCGTTCCCTTACTGTTTCATTTCACCAATGACGACCAAGGACTGCCTTGGAGCTAAGGAGGATGACCAAGGGGTGCAAGGTAGGTTTAAACCCCTCTTCTTGCCTAATTCCATGGTTAGAACTCGAATTCAAGGTCAGCTTCATGGCTAACTCTCAAAATCCTATATTTCTAGCCATCTTTCCTTGACCTTCCTTGGAGTTTTCACCTTGGCCAACCTGTGGGAACTCAAGGACGCCATTAGAGCTTGGAGATTGAAAGCTTGGAGCTCAAGAAGCAAGCTTTAGGCGGGTTTTATAACTATAAACCCATGCTTTACTATGTGCATCTTTATATGCGTTTTGATGATATCTCTTAGTGTTTCCCTACTTTTCCCTGCTATTTTGCAAGCAAATCCATGGGATATTTGTACTGTTCTTGATCTAGGAGATGAAGGCGTGATTTCCAAGAAAAACCCACCACTTTTCACTTCCTTAAATGGTCTCAAAAGTTTTCTCTCTCGGTCTCAAGACCGCAAGGTGAGCAAACGGTCTCGAGACCGCGACAGGGAAAACGGTCTCCAAGACCATTTGGCCCCGTTGACCGAGCATGGACCGTATAAGAAATCTGTTCCTAATTATATAGGCTAATTACCCTAAAAATATGGGAGGCTAACTCCAAAGGAATCGGGCGATATGACCTTTTTAAGTAACAACTTTATTTGAATTTATTCCTGATTTTCAAACGGTCTGAAATTGCCTTTTTGGGCAAACGGTCTCAAGACCGTGTAAGGTCGTTGACTAGGCGTTGACCGTATGAGATTACTGTTCAAATTTATGTTAATTAACAACTCACCAAGTTTGATGGTCTAATTCCAAACGGGCTAAGAGTTGAAGGGTGAATACTAGGGCTAACCCTAGATGAAATCAGTACTGAAATTATGGTGACCTAATTAGGGTTTTTAGGGTTGATTGACCTAAACGGTCTCAAGACCGTTTAGGGGTCACCCAAACGGTCTCAAGACTGCGAGGGCAATCAAACATGACCGTTTGGAGGTCTGGTGTCAAGATTAGTTGACCAATTGAAGGTACAATTACACCAAATTACATTGCAATAAAATATTGACATGATCATCAACTCAATGGGTCAGACCTTGATGAATCTGCACTAGAATCCAAAATTGGATGGGCAAACGGTCTCAAGACCGTTTGGAACTCATCCAAACGGTCTCAAGACCGAGAGGACAATCACACAAGACCGTTTGAAGGTCTAGGGTTAAGTAATTTGACCAATTGAGGACCCAATTGCAAATAATTTATCAATTTAATCAAAATCCTGTTTTGTGGCTCAATCATAGTTCAACCCCTATCAAATCACCTTAGACTTTGATGAAATCTTGGACAAACGGTCTCAAGACCATGTGGGATCCATCCACATGACCTCAAGACCGTTTGGTCCAAGTTTGGGCCCAATTGGAGCTCAATTGAAGGGTTCAACCTTGTGTTGATGCACATTGTTGAGTGTTGATGGGTGAACATTGATAGACCCTAATTGAATCGACTTCAACCCTAATTGGTCAACCATTAAGGGTCAATTGAATGATCAAGTGGTCAAGCATAATCTTAATTGACCCAATTCATAAGTGGTCATCATAGCTTTGACCTTTTGAGGGCTTCAACTTTGGTTGACATTAGGTGGTAACCTTTGATTTTATTGTTGAAGGATCAAGCGGCTAAGACCATGAGAGCCTCACGGTCTCAAGACCGTGAGAGGGCTCACGGTCTCAAGACCGTGAGGGGGCTCACGGTCTCAAGACCGAGAGGAGGCTCACGGTCTCAAGACCGCGAGGGGCCTCGCGGTCCTGAGGTCAAAGTGGGCAAACGGTCAACATCTCTTCGCGGTCTCAACTTCAATTTGATCTTCGCGGTCTTGAAGCCTAAGGAGGCTCGTGGTCTTGAAGATAGAAGAGGGCTCACAGTCTTGGAAAGTCAAAGTGGGCAAACGGTCAACACTTTCAAATGATCTCAATTCGATTGAAGGTTGATAATTGAAATCAATCAATGTGATTCAAGGTTGACTTCATTCAATCAATTGATGATATAAATGGTCCAATGTTGCCCTAATCGAACCCTAATGACAACCTAGGATATTAAGGGGTTCATTGACTAAGGTTTGGACCATGATGATGATCAATGGGGTGAATTACCAAAATACCTCTGAAGGGCCAATTGAGTTATATCTTGCTCAATTCAAACCTTAATCACATGATGATGATGTTTTAGCCATGTTAGCCTATGATGACTTAATCCGACCTGATCTAGGGTGATGTTGACATCACCTAACCTTATGATGAGAGAGAAAGTACTTCTAGAGAGAGAAAGTACCCTTTTTAAGTGGAAACTCAATTGAAGCATCCCTAATACACAGAAATGAGCATAATTAGGGTATGATCCACCTGTGTGAGATCATAGAAACCCTAACTATGATAAATGATGAACTTTTAACTAATCTAAGATCATCAATGAAGATGTTACTCATACATGATGATGTTATGAGTTCAATTCACCTTAATGTGAATAGTAAACCCTAATTCAAGGGCGATGACATGTAATGTGAATAGTAAACCCTAATTCTAGGGTAATGGCATGCTTTTGAATATTAAACTCTATTTGATAAGAAATAGAGATTTAAACTCTTTATGACAAGGGTAGGAAGGATATTCCTCATTTTTGTATTACCTTTATCAGTTGTATTAACCATGCAGGTTCTGATATGAAGGTAATCATATCCAGGTATGGATGATGATGTTATATTCATTAAAGGCATGTTGTTAGCCTTATGAATAAGTAAAGTAATCTGATGTCTTGTCAGTGGCATCCTATACTGATAGTGGGTTGTGAGAGCCATGAATACCATCAAAGTCATGCCTTAGAGATGACTTGTGATGAGGATAATGAGAAATGATGACTGATATGAGTTAGGCCTGTTACATTTAGTATTCTTCTTTTATAGCTGCTATGCTACTGTTATTGTTTGAAGAACAATGTATGCTGTTAAAGAATATTGAATGTACCTAACTAATCAAGTATAATGTAGAGCCCTGATCATAGATCCATCATTGTCAGATATTAAGTGATGGTGAAACAAGTTTTCCTCAGGGAACACCTGGAGCACATACCTTTGAGTATGTGGGGTACATGGATGTGTAGAACCTTACATCCTAGTGTAGGAAAGTGATGTAGATGTGGAATCCATCCATCCTTCACTATATTTTCAGACCGTATCAGTGGTAGGTAAACATGAAACCTCCTGATGACGAAGAAAGCACAGATATTCGTATCAGTGGTAGGTAAATATGAAACCTCCTGATGACGAAGAGAGTACAGAACGCCACTGTGACTCTAAAATAGCGAAGGACCAGTTTACCCTGGTGAGCTATAGTAGTAGAGACACGAGATGCCCTACAAGTGATCCTCTTACTGACTGAGGAAGGTGAAGGTCATGAGAATCCAGCTCTCTTAATGACCTATGTATGATACTGATGTGACTTCTCAGCGATCAGTTGGAGTATGAGTGGTAAGCCTCATATCCACAGGGCATAATGTTGTTTGTAAAACATAATCAACCATGTAGTATAACTTGTTAGAGATGACTCCAAGTTAGTTGATTGATGTTACATTGCAATAATGTTTATATTCTCCATATCTCCTAAATTATAGAGATCTTGTTATACCTGCAACTGTTATAGAATACTTTGAAGGCGTTACTGCTTAAAATATTCTTTGATTTTATAATAAAGCTTCTGGCGAAGAGTTATAACTCTCGCTGGGACAATTATGTATAATTGTCTCACCCTGTAGGCTTCAACTTTTTAGGTGGACGTCGGAGACGAAGGAACCAGCCTACAGGTGATCAGTCTCAGCAGCAGCATCAGGGGCAGCAGTAATCTCAGGTGGAGATTGTCCTGCCATATGGTGTAGTTAGAGTCAGTCCTATGTGTCCTCTGTACTCTCAGGTCTTGGTATCTTTTGTATAGTGATCTTGAGATTTTGTATCTTGATGTATATAATTACTCAAGAAGTAATTATCCTGAGATGTAAACAGTTTACCTCACTTTATGAAAGAAGCTTTTATGGATTCAAGCTCTTGTCACGAAAAGTTTTAATTTCCCGTGATTTTTGTCTTCCGCTGATTACCGATTCGCTTCCGCTAAGTTTTAATCGTGTTTATGTCATGGTTTGGAGATCAGAGCCCACAATGATAGTCTGGCTAATTATGATAGTTATTATCTACTCCTTTATGTATTTTGTTAATCATCAGTACTGCTGATCTTAATTTTTATATTTGACTAAACTGCTTAACTGTTTAATTACTTAAAAATGTTGTAATCAATAAGCATTGTTGGAGGTTATATCTCTTGTTGGGACTAGGTTTCACCCTTGTGGTTCGCCACATCTTTTTAGGTAATCAGAAGTGACAAAAACAAACATGTGGAAGCAAAGAGGAGCTATAGTAATGAATCTTTGAGAAAGTTGATTAGATGTCTAGTGTGTCCTAGAGTCATCCCTGTACTCTCAGGTCTGGGTACGAATAGTTTGTATATGGTGTTTCAAACAAATTGAACTTTTGTTAGCGTGATAATGCTTGTTTGTGTGGCATATATGAATATTATTCTCATGTGTATATGTGTTGTGGCTAAGGAGATAGAACAATTCGTATCAAATTCTTGTCATAGTATGGATACAAGAAAAATGTTGGGCTCTTATGCAAATGATTCTGAGTGAGTGCTGACATTAAAATTGGTTTTAATTTACCCATATTTTTGGGTATGTTATCAATTTGTGATTGATTGTGTTTTATGTTTTAGGTAATCTCGTTTAGTGTAATGGGTTCTCACAAGTTGGTATCAGAGCTTTAGGTTCACTGAGTCTATAGGGACACTAGAACTTCAGACTAGGATGATGTTTAAGTAAGGAACATGACATGAAAATATAGTGCATACTACCTATTCTCAGTATTTGAGTGCCCTGGCCAGGGATTCAATTATTGAAGAAAGGTAAGTATGGAACTCCTAGATTGTTATCTTTCTGATTACTCTAATCAAGTAGTCATTTTGAGACAATCTAAAGAGCATAATGAATAAGAAATCATGGTGTGAATATCTCAATCTTACTTTAAAGAGAAATGCATCATTATCTATCAAAACTTGAATGTTTGGTAAATATAAGAGAAATATACAACACCATGAAATTTAAATCTAAATACAAATAAGGAAAAGAGGAGTTCTTGAAGATGTGATTCAAGAAGATAATAAAGTAAAAGACAAATAAGTCTATGCTTATAAAGTGAATCAAGGTATGAAATCCACATAAGATAGAGAAAACTCCTATAACAAGTATAAAATGAGAAGATGAATGGAAACAATGACAAAGAAATAAGGTGGAACCTGAGTTAATCTCAGGCCAACCTATGTGTGTAACAAAGTGTTAATGTAAAATTATCTTGGCATGTGAAAGAAATTAAGGCAGATGATCCCAATTTAATGAAAAAAATGTGGAATATGATGATTTAACTGTCGATAAGTGGTTGAAAAATATAATAAAATAAGAGAACATACCAAGTGTGATAAATAGTCATCAAGGAAGAAGTAATGAGATATTTTAGTCATGATGATTCCTATGCTAATGATAAGGAACCTAAAATGAAAAAGGTAAAATGATATATAAGAAGTTGTAACTTGCATAATGAAAATAGAATTGGTTACCTTTTTGCTAGTGACCTTGAACAATGTTGCTATGATGTGGGAAGCATGTTTCCCTTTGTGTCTTTTCTTTCCAGGGCACAACTTTCAAGTGGATCATTGCCACTTGGTATGTATGGATTCATTGTAAACATGTGGGTGGATAGCTTATTATCGCATAAGGATTTTTAGACTATTGTAACGACCCCATCTCCTGGTAACCCCCACTTAAGGGAGACCAAGAGATCAGAGTCGTTATCTAATAACCTGGATCAATGGTTTGACAAATAATCAATAATAATTATGAAATTCTACTACTAAACTGAAAACTGGTATAAAATAAAAACTTTACTTACCTTTTAAAAGATGGGATTTCTAAACTTATATCCATGAAGATATTAATCTAACTAATCCTCCTGTGTACATTATTTCTCATTTAGTTCCACATATGCCACTTTACTGTTTGTTCTTTTCATTTGTACCTAAAATGCCGACAAACAAAAATGTCAGTCAGCAAGAAGCTGGTATGTGGGGGAAACAATAATTGTGCAACTATGTTAACAATGTAGTCAACCAAATAGCATTTAACATCCAAGATTACGTTTTAAGCAATACAACTCAATCCTTTCCTATCCCCTATCCCTGTGTTGTCCCTCCAGTGGACATGGATACTACCTCTCTCATATGGTAGATCCTTACCCCCATGGCCCTACCACACAGGTAGCCAATACTTAGGATTATGGAGTTGCATTGTCCTACCCAAAGGTATCCCAATCCCTGACTCATGATGACTTGATGGACTTACCCCATTGGTATCCATGTACTAAGTCATTCAATGACCTGATGGGCCTATCCCATTGATAGCCATGTACTAGGTCAATCCATTAGGCTACAGAGGGGACTAGGATCTGAGCTAGTAGGCACATCTCTTATGTGATAGTCATATTCACATTATAATTTGCATGAATTAAATTCATCCAACAATTAATTCAAGCCACGATGTAAACATCGATAAAATCCTCGGAAAACTAATGTGGGATATTCATAGGCGTAACCACATACTTGTACATGTAGATTCAGGTGCAGGAATAATCCAAACAACAATGGGCAAGAAAGCATTCAATAAGATCCTGAAACAATTATACAATTCCCTTTTATTACTCACGTCATCAAGATCTATCAAGTCTAGTTCGCTTCCTAGGGTTTCTAGTCCACTTTTAGGGTTTCTATTGCAATTAGGGTTTCCCTTAATCTTTTACTATTTTAAACCCTAATTTAACACAATTGATCACAAACCTTAATTATTTCCACATCTAATCCTCAATTCCGGATTAAAGTCATAATTAACCATTAATTAAGCTCATTAAGCCACTTTTATCAAAGCTACTATTTTTATCCTTTTAATCCATGACAAGATCATTATACACATTTATCATCAATTCATAGTTCATTATGGTCCAAAACACATATGAACTCGATTTGCCATTAATTCCACATTTTATTCATGAGAAAACCCTAATGACTATATTTAGGGTATTTATCCACAAACTAGGAACTTTAATGCTCGAAATAGCTTATAACCATGAAAACTCAGTTCTATACATGAAATCAAATAATTAAAGCCATTAGTAGTCCTAATTACCAACATTAGCATTTTAAGGCCCATTAAAACATATTCATGCACATGAGCTTTCAATTAAACTAATTAAATGCAAAATTCATCTTTTTCAATCTTAATGTATCTCTTTATGATTAACATGTTAATATCAACTTTAATCATCAATTAAACCCTACTAAACACATTATTCATTTCAAAATAGGGTTTCTTAATCTTTAATTCATTAATGTTGATAACTTCTATTACTGTTCGAATTACAGGAGGAATTAGCTTCTAACTATAATATTTTTAGATTCCTCTCAATTTTCTGAGCAAAAAGCATATATTATTCATACCCATCCGACCTACCAATTATTAGATATGAATTTTGTAAATTTGACTTACTTGAGACAATCCAGGAGCGCCACGTCACCCTTACCATGCAACGTTAGCTTTTGGAAAACATAACTGAATTACGTTTCTACCCTTGGTTAAGTCAGTCGTTGCTTCAGCCCGTGAAGGGAAAAACGGTCCAACGGCCGCATCGTCTTCAAGCTTGCGTAAACGTTGCTTGTGCGCCGCCCTGCTGCACTTCGGGGCCCCGCCTTCTCCATCCTAGGGCTCGAGAGTCGCCGCGCATGGCCGCCCTGGCCTTGCAGCACCCTGGCGCACACGAGGAGCCCCCCAGGTCGCGACTACTATGCCCATACTCGAGTGAAAACAAGCGACGGTGGCTGCTGCATTTGCAGCAATTTGCAGACTTATGGAGGGTGTTGCTCGAAGATGTCAGTGTAACCTTGGTGGCCGGTTCTTCATGGTTGGTCGTGGATGTCTCCTACCTCAAGCAAGACTATAAACATCCCCCCCGTCGCTCCAAGGATAGGGTCTTACCCTCAAGGTTAGGGTTAGCACGGAAAGAAGAAGGAGGAGGGGTGGTAGAGCATGAAACTTCCCTAGATCTCGACCAGGGCTTTACCTCTTTTATCGGGTGAGTATCCATGCCCCATTAGACTTTCCCTCGAAGCAATGAAGTCCTCTTCCAAATAGGAAAGTGTTTTCTTTACTACTAAGCAAGTTTCTCTCTCATTATCATCTTCTTAAAAACAACATATTCATTAGATTTTTAGAAATATGAAAATATTCTCCCTTATTCTCTTTTGACTTGCTTTTTAATCCATCAATCACGAAATTATGTTTTCCTTAAGTAGAAAATACCTATTCTTTAACAATGCTACAAAAACCATTAATAATGTATCATATTATACTACTTATTTTGCAATTTTGGTATTTTCTCTTTCCTCTTTCTTCATTGGGACTCCTTGGATCCCAAGAAACTCAAATAATTCGAAATTCCTTTTTAAGGAATACTCATTATCCTTCTACATGCACAATATGCATTATTTCACATTATCTTGTTTATTTCTCATTAAAATATCTCTTTTTGAGGATTTCTTTTTTATTTCTCTTGTATTTTCCTCATTGGTATTCCTGTTATCCTTAGGAATCTTTGGGATACGAAATTCCACTAAGGATAACTCAATTATACCTCTTTTTACTTATTTTCCACATCTATCATTATTTTCAATTTCTTTCTTAATAAAGAAATACTTAATTGATATTTTCTTTTCTTATTGCATTTTCTTTGCAACTTTGGACTCCTTGTAATCCAAGGAACCCATGTGGCACGAAATCCTCCTTTGGATTAAGTTCTTTTGCCTTCTAGAGGTTTCCGCATTTTTATTTTCTCAAAAACTCAATTATTCATTTATTAATCGAATTTCCTTGTTATTGGGCCCAATAGCCAATAAATCCCACAACACAATCATCAAGGCTATTCTAAATGAAAATTTATTCAAAACAAATTATATCATTATTTGTTCCAATATCTTTAATATGAGAAATTGCATTTCTCACCAAAGGAACCCAAAAATTGGGGTTGTAACAACTATGGTTCCAAAATCATAAGGTCTGTGGTGATTTTTCTTTTGAGCCTTCCAATAATTAGGAAGACTCCTCTTATATGTCTTGATATTTGTTATGTTGGTAAAAGTAGATGGGATAAGGACGTGAGTTCCTTATAGCACATGAGATGGATACCAAGGTAATGAATCATAGTATCCAAGATGTATGAACATTATGACAAGTATGTGAAGGTTGGAGATGTTTACTAAATGAGCATTCCAAGTATTCATCTTCCGTAGAGAGAGAGGGAAAAAGAGTTGATGATGACCCTCTAAATGTTGTTCAGAAGAAAAAGAAAAAAGTGATTCTATAATGTTGTGCATGGTTCAGTGATAGTTGGGCAAGACCACTATCAAGGATAGATGGTTTGTTGGTTAATAGATATGTGATACTGTGTTCCTTTAAGATAAATCTATGATCAAATAACAATGCATAAGATTTAGATTGGATGACATAATTCACATGACCATGATGAGTTTAGAGTTATGTCCTTTAGACTAACCAATGTACAAATAGAATTTACGAATAGGAGGAATAGAGTGTTCCAGTCATGTCATACAAGTTATATCAAGCTTTGAATGATGACATGTCAAAGTATTTCAAATATGGTCAAAAGTATGATCAATATTTGTTCAAAAACCTCACGATTGCCAAAGCAGCAATAGCTATGAGATAAGTTGAATAAGAGTGAGATGGGGTTGATTAAATTTCTTTATGGGATATGTCTTCTAAGTAGGTTGTGTAAATCCTAGTGAGGTGAAGATAGTGTTGTTGTATCACCCCTAACAAGGTTGACTAAGAATGATGTTTCCTTGTATTGAATGATAGGTGCCAGTGTCAGCATTTCTTTTGATGCTGAAAAAGAACTGACAAGTGTTCCAGTGTCAGTGTATCTAGAAAAAAAAAGGATGGATACATCGCCTTTTTTTAAGCTTCAAGGAATGGTATGGGACACATGCCATCATTGGTAAAAAGCTAGTAAGTATGACTTTTGAGTCATCTGGAAGGGAATCATTAATCAGAATCTTCTCGGTATCCAGAGTGTGGATGTGACTGAGGTGATCTGCTACCACATTTTTTGTACCCTTTTTATCTCTTATCTCCAAATCAAATTCTTGCAATAGGAGAATCCATCTAATTAGCCTGGGTTTTGCATCTTTCTTTGTCAGAAGGTAACAGATAGCAGCATGATCTGTGTAGACAATAACTTTTGAACCAATAAGGTAGGATATGAATTTGTCAAAGGCATACACAACTGCCAGAAGTTCTTTCTCAGTAGTAGCATAATTCCTCTGAGCTTCATCGAGGGTCTTCAATGCATAATAGATCACATAATGTTTCTTTTTTATGCATTGGCCCAAGACAACACCCACAGCATAATCGCTTGCATCACACTTAATTTGAAAAGGGTTGTCCCAATCGGGAGCTCTAATGATGGGTGCAGTAGTAAGGGCATGTTTCAGTTTGTTGAAATTTTTAACACATTCTTCGTCAAAATTGAATTCAGCATCCTTTAGTAACAGATTTGTCATCAGCTTGGTTATCTTTGAGAAGTCCTTTATAAACCATCTATAGAAGTCTGCATGACCTAGGAATGCTCGAACTTCCTTTACATTGATAGGGATGGAGATCTTGGAAATCACTTCAATTTTGGCCTTATCTACTTTGATCCCTCTTTTGCTGACCCTATGGCTGAGGACAATGCCTTCCCTTACCATAAAGTGACACTTCTCCCAATTTAGCACAAGATGTGCTTCTTCACATCATTTGAGAACAAGGGAGAGGTGTTTTAGACATGAATCAAATGAGTCTGCGTACACAGAAAAGTCATCCATAAAAACTTCCATAATTGTTTCAGTGAGACCAGCTAATATGGCAGCCATGCAACGCTGGAAAGTTGTAGGTGCATTACAGAGGCCGAATGGCATTCTTCTAAATGTGTATGTTCTGAATGGGTAGGTGAAAGTTGTTTTCTCCTAGTCATCTGGATGTATAGGTATTTGATAGAATCCACAGTAACCATCGAGGTAATAGAAGTATTCTTGATGAGCCAACCGTTCTAATACTTTTTTCTAATACTTGATCAAGAAAAGGCATTGGAAAATGATACTTTCGAGTTGCCTTGTTTAACTTTCTATAATCAATGCACATCCTCCACCCTGTGACTGTTCGTGTGGGGATGAGTTCATTGTTTTCATTTCATATCACGGTTGTTCCACCTTTCTTTGGGACTACATGCACTGGGCTCACCCATGGTGAGTCCAATATAGGATAGATTATTCCAGCGATGAGCAGTTTAATGACTTCGTGACAGACTACTTCCTTCATATTTGGATTCAATTTCTATTGATGTTCAATAGTTGGCTTGTGATCTTCCATCATAGCAATCTTGTGCATACAAAGTACTTGACTAACCCCAATGAGGTCACTCATTTTGTAACCGATGGCTTTCTTTCTTTCCTTTAGTTCTTTCAGGAGTTTATCTTCTTGTTCGGTCGTTAGATCGGAATTTATAATAACTGGACAAACCTTGAGATCATCTAGAAACACAAACTTTAGTCCCTTCGGAAGGGGCTTCATTTTGGGGGCCTCTGGTTTTTCACATATTTCTTCAGTAGCTTCCACAACCTTGAGTTCTTCAAAAGTAGCTTTAGCATCTTCTTCCATAGAGTTGAGAGATTTGATGCAACCTTTCATTTGTTCATCAATAGGTTCTTCAACTGATGGGCCAGACAGAGAAACTTCTATAGGATCGTCTGATTCATGATTCTCTTGGGTGAGAAGTGACATCTGCTCTATGCAATCGATAAGATATACTTCTTCTTGCATGTTTGGTCTTCGCATACTTTCAAAAACTTTGAATTCGAGAGTTTCTTTACCAAGTCTAAGAAGCAAGGTTCTTACTTCAACATCAATTAGGACTCTTGCAGTGGCAAGGAACATACATCCAAAAATGAGAGGGTATCTGGCGTCTTCTTTTATGTCCATGATGACAAAGACACACGGAACATAGGAATCTTTTCCCACCTTGACAGGTACATCCTCAATAATTCCTAATGGGCATTTTATCAAATTGTCTGTGAGTTGTATGGTCATGCTAGTTGGGAGAAGTTCAGCAAACCCTAGCCTTTTGCAAAGGCTGAGTGGCATGATGGAGATGCTAGCACCAAGATCTGACAATCCTCTCTTGCATGAAGAATCACTGATATGGCAGGAAATCCCAAAAGATCCTGGATCTTTCTGCTTCTTGGGCATCTTACTCTGGATGATATCTGAAGTGGTTTTAGCTAAATTGACTGTCTCATATTCTTCAATTATATATTTCCTGGTGAGGAGTGACTTTAGGTACTCTGTCCAGGATGGTATCTTAGCTAGTGCATCCAAAAAGGGTATATCGACATGAAGTTTCTTCATAGCTTCTTTAAACTTATTGAACCGAGTATCAAACTTAGTTTTCCTTAGACAAACTATAAAAGGTATATGAGATTTGTAAACAGGGTTATCAGATTTCGGTGTTGCTTCTTCCTCCTCTCGAGCGGCCTTCTCAGAATTTTCTCTGTCCGACATACCATTAGTTATTGGTTCTTTTGGTTGAGATTCAGGAGTTGTGGAGTCTTGTAAAATCACGGGTTCATCCTTATCTGTAACAACCACAGGTGGCTTGATAGGAGGATTAAAATAGTCTTTTCTTGAACTGGTCGTAACCACCTTTAGTTGTTCTGGGTGTTTAGGATTGTTCTCTGGTTGTCCAGCAAAGACTCCAGTGGGTGTCTTTATGCTAGCTGTGAGTTGAGCTAGTTGAGGTTCAATAGCCTTCTGTTGGGCTTGTTGGTTAGCTATCATAGTTTGCTGAGTTTGCAACATCTTTTCAATGGATGTTAACTTGTCATTAGGAGATACGAGACATGCTTGTTGTCCTTGTTGTTGATAAGGAACTTGGTTAAGACTCTGTTACTGGGAATTGTTTTGATAATTATTGAAGTTCCTATTCTGGAAGTTTCCCTTGAAGTTTCCTTGATTTATGAAATTCTATTGTTGATTATACTAAAATCCTGGTGGGCCTCGTGGTTGGTTGTTCGAACCAAATTGATGTGAGTTCATTGCTCTAGAGGGGTTTCCATATTGAAAACCTGGATGGTTCCTATTCTGATTTGTATTGTAATACCCTTGGCTAGGAATGGTGTTAACAGCATTAAGATTCTCCATTTTACTACTATCTCCTTACCCAGATGCATTGCTCAGAACAACATCATAGAGAACATTGCATGCTAGAGTGGAATGATCAGTACCTTTACATGCTTCACAGAAAAATGAAGCTGACTTGATCTGTTCTTGTTGTTGAGGGGTTGTGCGTTCTCTTCCAAATGCAGCAAGGGATGATTCGATATGATCTTGCTTGGCAACTAGGAGTTCGAGGGTTTCAGTGTTTGACTTGTATTCGGGAATAACTTCAGTAATAGCTACCTTCAACACTCCTTTTCCTACAGACCTTCCCCAATTAGCTTGATTCTCTTCAGATCCCAGGGTGACGACCCTCCATGCACTGTCGTAACATTGGCGCATGAAATTTCCTCCATATGAGGAATCTAAAAACCTTTTGACATCATCGTCCACACCCCTATAGAAAATTTCGATGAGTTGATTCTTAGGAATTCCATGGTGTAGACACTTGCGTAGAAGCTCTTTGTATCTATCCCATGCTTCAGCCAGGGTTTATATAGGGACTTGAGTGAAATTTTTTATCCGTTCCCTAATTTCATAGGTGAGAGAGGGAGGGTAGAAATTTTCCAGAAATACATTTTGAAGTTGTTCCCAAGTGGTGATGGGTTCACTTTGCAATGAATTGTACCAGCTTATTGCTCTATCAGCAAGTGAATACTTGAAGAGATGGAGATGAATGGCATCATCGGATACTCCATTTTTCTTTGTCATAGCACATAGATGAATAAACCTCAAAAGATGTTCCTGACTATCCTCTCCCTGTTTGCCATAGAATGGGCAGTTTTGAAGCAATGTGATCCAATGTGCCCTAATCTCAAAATTGGCAGCATTGATGGGAGGAGGTTGTACTGGATGACAATCATTAGCAGCTTTGGGGATTGAGATTTGTCTAAGATCCTTTTGTAGTTCTGCTGCTTGTGCCCTTCTTGTGCTGCTTGGATTTCTTCTTGAACCACAGCTCTGGCTTCTTGCATGAGCCTTTCTGTCTGTGCATTGAGGTCTTGAGCTACCCTTCAGGCTATTTCCTCCTCTTGAGCCATTCTTTCTTGGTTTTCTTTGTTTTGACGATGGAAGGTTCTATTAATCTCCAGATCAAAGCTTGCGGTGAGTTCGGGACCGTTCAAATGGTGCATGCACTAGTCCTTCTTCAAGTACTTGAAATAAAAATATTTGAAGTAAGATTGATGGAGTAGAGTGAAATTCAAGTAGATGATCAATAATTTCAAAAAGAAAAAGTAATATCCTAGATTAGCCTTAAAAGAACTAGATTTGACTAACTGATTTCGTTGTCCCCAGAAACGGTGCCAGAATTTGACAAGGAAAATATCACACTAACAAATTCACTCGGAGTTAAAATCCCCAAGCTCTTACCAAAACCTCATGCAATCATACCACCCACAAGCGGACGGGTCTTATGGAAGTATAGTTAAGGATCGAAACCCAAGAGACAATGTTTTTAACAATCTTTGTTAGTCAAATCTAGCTCAAGTGAGACTAATATTTAAAACGATTGATTTGGTTGAGGTTAATTAAACTAATTGCAGGAAAGTAAACGAGCAGAATGAAAGTTTGTTTTAGATTAAATGATATGGAATCGCTGGGATGGTATCGGGTTTCACCACCACTGCACATACAAACACATCCAAACACATAACATATAGGAAAGCATCTAACTAATCAAATGGAACTGTTGTCAACCCTCCTAGTGGGATGTTTAGGCCCGAAGCATCCCCTTAGGCATCCAATTTCTCATCGACATCCAGATCATGCACTTACGATTCCGAAGATACAACATCCAACTAAGGCTATGGTCCTCCCTGAGCAATGTTTAGACCACAGAAGCATCACTGTGGGCTAGATGAACCATCCCCTCACGGATCATACACTTACAACCTCAAGGAACCCCCATTCTATTTCTAGTCCGGGAGTCAATCGTGCTAAACAAAATACATGTAGGTGATTAGTCTGCAAGAAAACATCGATGATTAATAAGAAGATACAACATCCAACTAAGGATTTGGTCCTCCCTAAGGGATGTTTAGACCACAGAAGCATCATCGTAGGCTAGATGGCTCGTCCCCTCATGGATCATACACTTATGACCTCAAGGAACCCTATCAGATTTCTCATCAAGGAGTCTACCTCATTAATCGACATTATATACTACAAAGAGAAGAACAAGATGAAAGCAAGTAGGTAATCAACTACAAGCATATCAATTAGCAATGAAATGAAAATTTATATGCATTGCCTTGGAATGTTAAATGAATGACATGTATGCATGGGTAGCGGGGCTAGTCCTCGCACCCCAGCAAAAGAGGACTACTCGCTCATGATGTGAGAAATAAGACGAATAAGAAAGAGAGAGGAATACACCATGAGCATGATGTAGAAGGTGCTCGTAGCTCGGAGAAGATGATGCGGTCTCCTACATCTGGACAGAGTACGAGGGATGCCAAGACAGACCAGGCAGTCTTTCTCACTCCTCCTTCCTTCTCTTCTCAGTATCCTTGAGTTGCAGCATGAACGGTAGACATTGGTAGGGTCAGACCAGCGTACAGGCAGCCTGTCAGCATCCCGGAACTGATACCCAAATGAGGACCATGCTGGTCCTATTTATAGGCTCAGGTCTGGCCCTCACGTTTTTACTATGAGTTCCAAACAGTTTGCTGACTTGGGCTCAAACGGTTTAGCATTTTAATCTCAAATGGTTTTCTATTTTTATGACCAAACAGTTTTGATATCTTTATCAAACTGTTTGGGAGCTTTGGTTACAATCGGTCTTTGAGTTATTAAGCCGATACTGTTTGGAAAAATGACCATACGGTCTTAGTATGCACTGGCCAAATGGTTTGGTAGTTCTTTAGTTCTATCGGTCTTGGAGACCATTGCCCAAACGGTTTGGAATACTAACATCTTCAAACGGTCTTGGAATCAATGCTCTATTGGTCTTGAATGAGGAAAAGCAAACGATCTTCATGTGTTCATGTGATCAAACGGTCTCAGGAGCCAGTAGCTTCAAATGGTTTCAAGTGGATAATTTTCTAATCGGTCTTGGCTTATCAGTAATCAGTTTGTAAAACTGATTGCTTCCCCACCGGTCTGCTACTCACAACTCCAAATGGTCTCCAGCAGTGGTCGCAAACAGTCTTCCTAACCAGTGCCTCACGATCGGTATTGGATGTACAATTGTCTAAACGGTTTGGGACCATGCACTGCTCCTGACTTGAAGTCATCCGCCGCTGTAGGTTTGTCCGGCAATGAGGAAGGTAGAAAGGGGCACAGGGCGATGGTGGCGGCTACTATGAATGACGGAGACACCACAATTGCAGGTGCTTAGGGCTGCAGGTGGTGCTGAAGGAAAAAAAAGAAGAAGGTGGTGTTGTTGCCGCAACAGAAGGAAGAAGAGAGAAGGAAAGCAGTGGGCAACAGCAGGGACAATGACGTAGGGTGCAAGTGGCGCGAGGGATGAAGGCGTCGTGGCTGGTGTGGGGGTGTTGCGGATTAGGGTTTGCAGAGGTTGAAGATGATGGGAGGAAGGAGTGAAGCGGGAGTGAGAGGTCCTCCATTTAGTCTTGAGATATTGCTCAAACGGTTTTGAGCAGGTGTTGCCCATACGGTCTTGAGGGACTGTTAGAACACTACTACAGAAACTACCTTTAGTGTCGGTTATTTAAAGCCTTTAGTGTCGGTTTCTAAGCGACACCTATGTGGGCGACACTAAAAGTCCACCCATCAGGCGTCGGTTCCAAAACTGACACCCAAACTCTTCGCGCGCCATCGAAAACGCGCCATCATGGGACTATAGGCGTCGGTTATTAGTTAAAAACCGATGCCCAAACCCTTCGCGCCACAGAAAGGGTGACATCTTGGGCATTATCAGTGTCGGTTATAAGTAAAAAACCGACACCATATATCTTCGCCTCACGGCCGTGTTATCCAGCACGGCCGTGGTGTTAAGGACATAGACGTCGGTTTATTGTAGGAACATCGACACTATATCATTATGTGTCGGTTATTTACAAATAACCGACGCCTATTGGTTTTTTTTTCCTGTCAGTCTGCAGACCTGCTGCGGCTGGTCACAGGATGAGAAACCTATTCAGTTCAGTTATGAACTGCAGGTTTTACGACATCCATTGATATCAGCCAACAACAGGCCGCAAACCTGCAAAATTAACAGTAACAAAGTAGCACATGCATTTAGCAATGCAACCTGCAGTTCCATTTTATTTTCACACATTTATAAACATTCACACATGCTAGCAATCTGTAGTTCCATTCATTCACATTCACACATGTAGAAACATCCATATAGCAACCAACACTTTCATTCATTTTCACTCAGACACATGTAGAAACATCCAGACATGTAGAAACATTCACACATATATTATAATTCAGAAATTCATTTACAAAGTATCATTGTTTAGTCATTATTCGCTATCAGGATCCCAATTATATTTTAAAGCCCCCACTAATTGTATGGTTGTTGCCCATTCTTCTCTTACTTCATTTAATTCTCCCATTGTATAGGGAGCATTAACATTTGGTAAGTCCTTTCCTGTAATGGGGTCAGCTTTAAACACCTGTAAAGAGAATGATGTATATATATAATTAATGAGCTATAAATAAGATTGATATATTTCGATCATATTATCTAATGAGACTATATAATACCTGAGCAATACATTCGATATCCAGTACGACATGTTTGATAATCATTTGCATATATCGCATGACATAGTATCCACATGCCCATCCGTTGTCTTGTGTAGCACACTATAAATTCAAACATACAAAATATTAAAAAATACAACTAATTAAGCATTGTTCACATAAATAATATATACATATATTGCAGTCGGGAACTTACTTTCACGTTCTTCCAAATTATTGGCTGGTTCTTTTCGTGGGGACCTTTCCTCCAGCCTTTTTGTACTCCTCAAAACCCCTACATGTTAATGTAACACAGAACATTGCAATTAAATAGTAATGTAATAACATATGTTAACGGATATGAAAAATGAAATATTTCTCATCGAAATATTGCCATTTTCATTATGTGTCCAAATCTTGTATTCAATTTACCCCCCCCCCTTAGGATCTAGATAATACACAGTGAACGTCTCGGGGGCAATAACCAATAACTCCCAATGCCTACCCCTAGAGGAAAAAAATTTAAAAATTAATAACTCAAAATCCACAATAAAATGTAATTTTCTTAAGTCCAAATTATAACAAGCAAAGTAAACTTACTCTACATTGAATGGAGCCATTATCACCATCTTCTTTTTTACAGCAAAATTTGAAAAAGACTCACAGCAGTATTGTTGAACTGATGTAGGGTCTTTAGCTACTAGACTAATCAAGGATGGAATCAAAAACCGTACATGTTTGAATCCAAAATCTGCACATATGTTGTCTAAGTAGCTGCAAAATATGTATTAATTACGCATGCATTAATAAATAAGAAACCAGATCACCAGATCATACACAAGGTATATGGATGTATAAAGAATATCTCACCTTATCCATAGCTCTATCACAGATGTATTTAGCCAAGCATATCGAAACAACTCCAATATATCTTGTATAAATAGTTTTGTTTCGTATGCTTGATCTGTAGAATCTGAATCAGAAGAAACAGTTATAGGGGAGTTTATATCATGTTCCCCTAACCATACTGCCATACCCCTACAGTTAGGACCTAACGGGACAGGTAGGTCTTGTGGAACCCAACTAGGTAATGCAGGAGGTGGAAGTGGAGGCCTAGATGTTGTGGGTGTCTTCTTTTTAACCTATATATATATATATAATTTCAGATCAACTGCCAGCATATACACACACTAACAATTGAACGTAATGTAAATTTACCATACCTTATCAGTAAATAAGACATTCGCTTTTAGCCACAATATCACTCCGCCTACTGCCTCACCAAGTGTTTCACAATCTGGGTGGGCATATGGCAGTGGAAGATCCATCCACTAGGGGAATATATGTATCGAGCTCACCCGAATCCAACCAGCTGGTACTGGAGACCCGTAACACGTTTCCCTTAGTAGGGATGGGTAAGTTGACGCCTCTGCCACGACATATTCTTTACTTTTTAGACGGCATGGCTTCAACCCCTACAAATTTTTGTGTAAAGAATGTTATATACATATATACATATCATCTTTTTTTGAAACGACTACAATTTCATATATACGTATCATCTTGAATTAAAAAATTAGTTACTATGTCATAAAAATACTTACAGTGGATGTGCTAGGTGGTGGTTCTACAGGATTACTCCCAACCTCTACAGTAGGAGTAGGAGTAGAGTCTGTAGTAGGTATTGTCTGGTAAGTGGCAGTCTGAGATGCCTGCCACTTTTTCATTGCTCCTTCGAGTTTCCTATCAAATAGCTTATCCACCTATACATGGATAAAAGAAACGTCAAATTCTAATTTTTGAATTCTCTTTTACAGTAACATTATAGAGAAAGAATATGTTACCTCTTCTTGTGAAAGTCCTGCTTTTGGGACATGTTTGCGTTGGGATGACCCAAAAAAAGATTTGATGCCCACACAAGCGCCTGCAGCCCTAACACGTCCAGGATGCTCTGGGTTACCCAGAGCAATTGTCAATTCATCCTTTGTTCCCTCAGGGATGAACTTTCCTTGTTTCCTCAGCTCGTGCAGCTCCCGCTAATCGCCAAAACAAAAATTTGTACTTAAGTAAACAACACAAATAATCAATATTCGAATGATTGTTGTAAGAGTTGTATTTTACCATTTTTGCAGCCGCCTCAGCAGTTGCGACCTTAGTTATTTCTCCCTTCTTATTTTGCCTCCCAGCTATCCAGACATCATGGCGAGGCAGAGGTGTGCTACCTATGGTAGAGGACTCCTGAGTAGCAGCAGACTGAGCAGTAGTAGCCTCAGCTTGTAGTCTTTGGCGAACGCCTGCATACCCCTTTGGACCCATTCTGTGGTCATGCACATTCAGTGCACGCCTTGATCTTTGTGCCTCACTGAGGGCCTAGTTAGTATGCAAATTAATGATTTGGTTAGTAACACTAAATGTTAATCTTGAATAAGTGAATACAGCATATATTAATTAATGAGATTGAGACTAATGCCTAATACCTTGAATTCATCAGTATGTCTTGAAGCGACAAACGCGTCCCATTCTTCTTTGTCCAGGAAGTTCCACTGTTCAGTGGTTGTCTTCTTCCTCTTGTCGGCTTCTTTTATATATTCTCTGGTGAGATTTGTCCTATAGTTCCTTAGGACTCTCCCACAGTGTTGCATCACGCATTTACGATGCAGCTTTTCATCCAATTCAAATATACTCTGCAAAATAGAATTGCTATTAACTAGTATCCAAAAATTTAGTAATCTACAAAATAGAATTGCAAATTAATAATAACTCACGCATAAATCCCTCCATATTAAATCTTTCTTCTCCTTAGAAACTTTATGCCAAGAATCTAAGCGACAACCGCAATGGCTACGAGTAACAAACCCAAGATATGAAATAAATGAATTGCGATTCACACCACATGCATTTCCTGCATTATCGAAATCCACAACAAGTTTGGGTCCATTGTCCTTTTGCGCAATTAACTTCTTCATCATAGTGATGCCCCTTCTCTTGTCAACTTTTTGGTGTTGTTGATCAAGTGCCTCAAGTGCTTCAGATGGTACCTGTGCATCATCAACCTAAAATTTGACAAAATAATTCACATTTACAAGATATAACTATAAATGAACATATAGATATAAATATATGATATATTTATAAAACCTACATTGTGAGGCGGCGCATTGATGTCCTCACCCTCACGGTAGTCATCAGAACGGTCATCTAGAGAATGGTCAGCCATCTGCAAATTCACATTCAAATTGTAAAGTTCACATTGTAAAGTAGTAATTCAAAGTGTAAAGCTCACATTGTAAAGTTCACATTATTACAACAAAGTATATATCACAACAAAATTGTAAAGCTCTATGATCAAAGAGAAAACAAGTATATATTACAACAAGATTAGGGTCTAGGGTTAACAAATACATGTGATGTCATTCTTATATATAATAAATGTACATGTACCACCTATCCCATCCTTGAACACCTAATCTCACTAGTAAGTGTATAATGTGTATTGGGTTTTCAAAAAAAATTCGGCAGCATTTCCCCACTGTTTTCCAAGTACATATGTACTTAGAGAACAAACGGGGAAATACTGCCGAAATTTTCTTGAAAACCCAATACACATTATACACTTACATCCTAAGCGAGATTAGGTGTTCAAGAACAGTCCCAAACCGGGGACTATCCAAGATTTACTCCTAATGAGTAAATCTTGGACGGGTTTCTAGGCCAGCAAATAATGTGTTGTCATTCTTATACCTAAAATCCCAGTTCTTCAAGTTAGGGTGATTATTGATGTCTTTAAAAGCATGATTGGAAATTTAGGGAAAAGTTCATCATTTACATTCCAAGCATGTCACATGTGTGCATTACAGTTCATCATTAAATTGTAAAGCTCTATGATCAAAGAGAAAACAAGTATATATTACAACAAGATTAGGGTCTAGGGTTAACAAATACATGTGATGTCATTCTTATATATAATAAATGTACATGTACCACCTATCCCATCCTTGAACACCTAATCTCACTAGTAAGTGTATAATGTGTATTGGGTTTTCAAGAAGGGTGATTAGGATTCTCAATATAGTCAACAATGAAACAAGTTAAACATGTGTGCTTATAGTTCATCATTTACATTCCAAGCATGTCACATGTGTGCATTACAGTTCATCATCAAGATATCTATAACTTACTTAAACATTCAATTATGAAGTAAATATACACTTAATTCAGAATAGCATGATGCACAAATAAGTAGATGAAAAATACAAATAAGTAGATTCGGGTATGGGCCTAAAGGCCGAACTCAAGGCTGTGATTTTCGTGGTGTTTCCCGGGCAGAACTGCCCCTGGTTCAGATCTGATTCATGCACAGGTGGAAAGGGCTCAGCTAGAAATGCAGCTAGGTGCTGCTCGTGGCTGAGGGGGCTGCGGAATCAAGTTTAGGGATCTTAGTCGGAGTCAAGGGCGGCATTTAGTAGTGTTGGTCATGCCCAGCTACTCCTGGACGGCGTCGCTACAGCTGCAGCTGCTACTTCTGGCCGCCGGTGCTGCTCTATAGGTCGAGCGCTGCTAGGGTGAGGTAGAGGACGAAGAAGGGCGGAGGAAGGAGAAGAGAGGAAGGTGGCACCGCTGGAAGGAGAAGAGAGGAAGGCGGTGCCAGTGTGGATGTTGGTGCTTCCGCTGGGGATTGGGCGAAAGTGGTGGCCGTCAGGGAAAAGCAAGGCAGAGGAGAAAAGGGTTACCTTGCAGAGGAAGCTGGCGGAGCAGAGCAGGAAGCCCGAGCGGCGACGAGAGGACAGGAGCACGGACCGGCGGCAGCACCGAGCGGCGACGAGAGGACAGGAGCACAGATGGCAGGGAGCAGCGGTAGGGAGCGGCGGCGGCGGAGCAGCGGGGGCGAGCAAGAAATCGCCGGACCTAACTGAAATCAGGAATGAAACAGGGAAAGGGGAAGAGCCGCTCACGCTGGTGAGCTATTAAGTTGACAATAAGTGTCGGCTATTCAAAAAAACCGACAACTAAACCAACAGTGTCGGTTCTTTTCCAAAAACCGGCACCTATACTAGATTATAGTCGTCGGTTTTTAACTAAAAGACAACCGACAACTATTCTGAATGCCCTTTAGTCGTCGGTGTTTTATTTATGAACCGACGCCATATGTCAAATTTTGGAGGTAATTTTTCGCTGGAATTTTAGTTTTGGCGGTTGATTTTAGGTGTCGGTTTTTTATTAACTAACCGACACTTAATAAAAGCGGTACCCGTATCTGGTCACCCTTCATAGAGTGGATGTCAGTTTATGTTATAAACCGACACTGTAGAGTTTAGGTGTCGGTTTATGTATACAACTGACACCTTGAAAAGTGACTTTATAAGCCATTTCTGTAGTAGTGGAATGAGACCGATAGGGCAAGTTGAGGCCAAAACCGTTAGCTCAAAGGAATAAGGGACATAGATCCAAGATCAGATGGTATGGATATGCTCGCAGTCTGAGACCGAATGGATGAATGACTAAGATCAAAAGGTCGAAACTGAATGGATGAAGCCGCTAGCTCAAGACCGTTTCGCGAGACCGAATGGTGAGATCGTTTGGTCAGACCGATTTGTCAGAACCAAGGGTGAGTGAAGGCAGAAAGGTGGGTCCTAGCTGATTGTTCAACCTCATTAAGATCTACATCGAATCAACATAAATTCAGTTAAGAACCTTGATAATTGAACCATTTAAGTAATTTTGCAATTTGTGATACATTGTGATGTTTAGTGAGTGAGATAGTTACAACCCCAATTTTTGGGTTCATTTGCTGAGAAATGTATTTCTCATACTAAAGATATTTGGAAAAATAATGATACAACTTGTTTTGAATAAATGGATTTCATTTAAAATAGTCTTGTTGTTTGATTTGTGGGCTTTATTGGCTATTGGGCCCAATAACAAGGAAATTCAATTAGTAAATGAATAATTAGGTTTTTGAGAAAAGAAAGATGTGGAAACCTCTAGAAGGAAAAAGAATATAATCCAAAGGTGGATTCCATGTCTGTTGGGTTCCTTGGGTCCCAAGGAATCCAAATAACCAAAGAAAATGCAATAAGAAAAGAAAAGGGCAATTAAGTATTTCTTTATTGAGAGAGAAATTGAAAACAATGGTAAAATGTGGAAAACAAGTTGAAAGAGGTATAATTGAGTTATCCTTGGTGGAATTTCGTATCCCAAGGATTCCTAATGTTAAAAGGAATACTAATGAGGAAAATAAAAGAGAAATAAAGAGAAATCCTCAAAAAGAGATATTTTAATAAGAAATAAACAAGATAATGAGAAATAATGGATATAGATGCATCTAGAAGGATAATGAGTATCCATTAAAAAGGATTTAGAAATATTTGAGTGTCTTGGGATCCAAAGAGTCCCAATGAAGAAAAAGAAAGAAAAAAATACTAATAATAGAAAATAAGAAGATAATGGGAATACATAATTAATGAATTATGTGGTATTGTTAAATAAGTGGTATTTTCTACTTAAGCAAAACTTAATTTCATGATCAATGAATTAGAAGGCAAGTATAAAAGAGAATAAGTGAGAGGAATTTCGAATTCCTAATATCTAATGTGCAAAGTAAATGAAGAGAGAGAAGGATACTTCTAAAGTAAGGAAAATACCTTTCCTATAAGGAGAAGCCTTGATTGCTCTGTAGGCAAGTGATCTGGGGTGTGGATACCCCACTATATAAATGGTAGACCCTCCAGTTCGAGTCCAAGATGGATCCCACACACACCTCTCTTCCTTCTTCTTCTTCTTCTTCTTCGTAATTCTTTGCGTACAAACCCTAGTTGAGGGTATTGATCTATCTCGGGGATACCAAGGGGCGGTGTCGAGGTCTTGATGGAAGCAGGGTGCTCCCATGACGTCGTAGGGGAGCACAACCATCTTCCCCATGCTATGGAGCTTGTACAATAACCAACGTATGGCTGCAAGGTCGACTGAAGGATGCAAGCCTGATGTGCCAGAATCGGCCACTTAGGCCACGATCTGGAGGCACCCTATGTGAAGGGTGGTACGAAGGAGCTATGGGAGTGGTTGGTGGTGACCCTCTCACCTCGGGAGGGGAGGAGAGACCCTACAAGGGTTGCACTTGGTGCCTGTAGTGGCAGCTTAGGGCTGCGCAAGGTAGAAGAAAGGAGGAGGGCCGATTGGACGGGTTTGCCCCTCCGCGGGCTGAAGACCCACTCAACTTACCAAGGGAAATTCTGACATTTTGTTATGTTTTCCAAACCAGCGAGCACATTGCATGGGAACAGGCCTACGTGGCAGCCTCCCATTGGCCCAAAGTATGTGAATTTTGCAAAATTCATAACTATATAATTGCAGCTCGGTTTGGTACATATGAAATATGAAAATTGCTCAAAAAAATGAGAGGAATCCAATAAAAATATTTTTAGGAGCTAATTCCTCTTGTAATTCTAAAAGTAATGGAAGTTATTAACTTTAATGTAATAATGGTTAAGAAACCCTATTTTGATATGATTAATGTAATTAGTAGGGTTTAATGGATGATTAAAGTTGGTATTAACCTGTTAATGATAAAAGGAACATTAGGAACAAAAAGGATGAACTTTGCACGTAATTGGTTTAATTTAAAGTTTCATGTGCATGAATATACTTGATTGGGCCTTGAAACCCTAATATTGGTAATTGTGACTCTTAATGACTTTAATTATTCAAATTTGTGAATAAAGCTGAGGTATGATGATTCTAAACTATTTTGAGTATAAAAGTTCCTAATTGTGGTTAAATACCCTTAATGTGGATATTAGGGTTTCCTAGTGGATAAAAGGTAGAATTAATGATAAATAACGTTCATATGTGAATTAGAGCATAATGAACTACGAATTGATGATAAACGAGCATAATAACTTTTTCATAGATTAAAATTGATAAAAATGGTACCTTTAATGTAAAAGAGACTTAATGGACTTAATTGATGGTTAATTGTGTGTTAATCTGGAATTAAGGTTGTGTTTGAAAAAGGTAACCTTAATAACTTTCGTGAAGGATAGATGAGAAAATTAGGGTTTAAAAAGAGTAAAGGGAAGTAAAACCCTAATTGCAAAGTAAACCCTAAAAAGAGGAAGAAACCCTAAAAAGGAATAGAAACCATAAGTAGCAAAATGGTTTGGATAGATTTTGATAAAAAGGAATTGAATGTAATATTAGGATTGAATTGTGTGTTTGCTTGATTCTGGATTGCTTGCTTGTTTGGATTATTCCTGCACCGGAGTTTGCCTGACAAGTATGTGGTTAATTACAATTAATCGCATTAGTTTTCCCGAAGGTTCTCAGATGGTTAATCGCATTGATTGAAACTAAACAGTTTGGATGTTCATACTGCAATTATAAAGTCACTATGGTTATCACAATTATAAACACATGTGTATTCTTGCACCTACATGCCACCCTGATGGAAGATGCCATAAAGGTTAGGCCCAAGAGGGTAGACCAATGGGCACCATGAGAGGTGACCCCACACACCAAGCTTGGGAATGAGAAGGTGGCCTTAAGTCAATGGCAAAAGAGAAACCCTAGAGGGGTAATCCAGGGTTAGGGTAAAAGCAGTGGAGAATGACACATTGAAGATGTAAATTGGTTTGCAAATTACCCTGATTTTGATAATTAGATTGTTATCCATATTTGCAAAATTTTAGTTGTTCCCACATTCCAACATATTTCGATATGCTGACCGACGTTTTATTTGTCGACGTTTTAGGTACAAGTGAAAAGAACAAATAGTAAAGTAGCATATGTGGAATTAAGTAAGAATTAAAATACAAAGGAGGATTAGTTAGAGTAGACTCCTGATGCGGATAGAAGTAGATATCTCACTTTTAAAAAAGGTATGCAAAGTTTTATTTTGTACCAGTTTTCAGTTTAGTTGGTAAAATTTGATGATTTTTATTGATTATTTGTCGAACCTTTGATCCGGGTTATTGCATAATGGCTCTAACCTTTCGGTCTCCCTTAAATGGGGGTTACTGGGAGGTGGGGTCGTTACAATTGGTATCAGAGCATAGGTTCCTCACTTAATCTTTAATAACTATTAAATTTTACAAATTCCATAGAACCGAGGGAGTTATTAGAGGATTGTCCGAAAGACTGAGGTGTCTAGAAAAGGATCACGTCCGGGGGCTGGCAATATTTTCCTCTGCACCACTAGTCCGAATACGAGGAATCTCGAATTGTGTGACTGCCTGGATGATGTCTTAGGATATGACTCGAAATAAGATACCTTTAGGACTGTCTCATCTTGTTTATCCCTTCTCAACTCAAATTTTGTTAAGGACCTTAAGGATTAGGGTTTTCTCTCTTTTCCTCACCCTCTCGAAGTATGGGTAAGGTTGATAAGGTTTAAGGAATCCTCCACCAAATTAATCAAAAGCATGTAAATAAGATGTCATGGACATAAGCTTAATAGAGTAAGTGTAAACTAAAGAATAAATACATGCTTAGGTCGTATGACATGAGTTGTCATTGCCCTCAGGAGAGATCTGAGACTAGACCTTCTTGTCTGGAGGATGAGTAGAGAGAGTTAGTCTTGGAGGTAGAGATCTCCATTACAAGTAGAGACCTAGCACATCCTCTAAGGATGATGTTAACCCTAACTCTAAGTGGAGGTTAGAGAGAGAGATGACATGATGAGTTAGATGTCATGGTTGACTGGGTGTTTGGATGGACATGCCTTTGGGATGCCATAAGAGGATTAGATGACCTAGTACCTTAGCGACCCAACCTTGGAGAGGGTCATGCATGTTAGATCGAAGGATAGCTCCTTCATGGATGAGGTTAGAAGAGAACCTATAGAAACCCTATGAGATTATGAAAGTAGGGTATAGCTTGCATCCATAGTACATCAGTAATATGAGCAGTAGGTTAAAACTGAGGCTAGAAGAATATGATGGATGGCTTGTGAGATAAGCATAAGGGGATATGCATAATCTTGAGCAGACATAAGTTTGAGCATAGGCTTCACCCACGTAGGGGTATGCTTGTGAGCTTGAGCCTTCATGGAGAGAGGACCTCTAGTAGTAAGGTTGGATGTGAAGTTAGATCTGGAGAGAGAAAATAGGACCCAAGCAAAAAAAAGGTTGGAAGCTTAGATTCCAAGACATGAGGAACAGTGGGGAGTTGAGGATGATGTGACCTAAGTGGATGATAGTGGTGGCCTCTTGATTGATCCTTGGAGGCTGAACCAAACTCTAGAGGGAGGATGATGCTTCTGGTACCTATGTGCCTGTGGTGAAGGTGTCTACCTTCTGAGATGAGACAAAGAGTGCTTGAACCCTGAGGAGGTTTAAGTAGAAAGTTGTGAGGCTTGTACCTTATTGGTTGCCCTGAGGAGGACTCAACTCGGAGGTGTTTCTCAAATAAAAGGATCATGGGAGGGCATGACATACCTTGGACATGCTTGATTCATGGTTAAGAGATTGAGCATACAGTTGGACACCCAAAGATGAACCTAGGGTTCCTAGACCTAAGAGGGGAAGTAGTGTACCTGATGCCCATGATGATATTTGAGTCTCTACAGTTTCGAACATGGTACTAGAGGAAAAGGAAACCCCTTAAGTTAAAGGTATGTTTGATGAACCCCTCACAACTAAGTTGGTATAATGTTGAGGATGAGAACAATGTGACCTAACATGGTTTTTTAAGTGTCTTCTTGTGCCTTAGTAGCTTGCTAGGGATAAACATGCTCATGTGAATATAAACCCTAGGAATGTTTGTGACCTTTGTTATCAAGGTGTAGATTTCTCCCATCCTGGGAGAGGGACCCTTTGGTAGGGTGTATATCAGTTTTGTTGGTTTTGTGGTAACCGAAAGAGGTTTCAAAGGATCTTGAGAAGCTAAATGAAGAGTACATGGTAAGAGAATGAACCTGTAGACTCATAGATAACCATCTCTAAGTGCATGTGGGTGTGTTACCATGGAGGTAACCGATATGGGGCCTGACCAAGGTAGGTAGGTCACCATGACCCCTGTGAAAGGATGAAATACAACCCAGGGATGCAAAGAGAGATGATGAAGGCTTGAGTAAGGTTCTAAGTTGGACATCCTAAGTCTATCCTAGGGTCAGATAGGGATAAGACCGATGAAAGTAGGAGTTGCCTAATTCCCTAGTTGCACATGACCATAGGGTCGGTTGGTAACAGCTATCATTGTCTGAGGGCCATGGGTTAGGAGATTGATCACCTTCGTGAACTCATGGGACCCAAAGGGCAGATGAGTAGTGCACTCTCTGGATGCATAAGGGAAGAGGGATGACCCCAAAAGTGTCGGCACCCTATAGACCTAGAGGAGATGACCAAGGAATGGGTGTGAACCCTAGTAGGTTCAGGACTAGTTTTCCATGGATGTGACTTTGGTGTCGATATGAGTGTGATGTAGAGACATATGTGGCATGTTGCAACTTAGATTTGAAGGTGTACTGGCAAGGTGGGATGTACCATCTCTACTCATAGAACATGAAGAACTCTGTATTTGGACTGCAGCCAAATGCTTATTTCCTCTTATTATGGGAGTGAGAGATAGGACAGTACGCATTCCATACACCAAGGATAAAGATGATGTGAGTTGGAATGTTGCTACAAGGTATGAGGACAAAGATGATAATATACCCTGGTGAAGTAACCAATACATGGATGGTTTACAAATAGTAAGAGAAATAAGGATGTTTTTAGCAGAAGCTATGTGGAACTTGCAAGTTATACAAGGTTGAGTTTGATCACCATGATGATGAGATCAGAGGGTGTTCTTGATGAGTACAGACTTAGATTTGAGACAAGATGAGAAGTGGAATACATGGAAGTGTATGTCTTCACCATTACCTAATACCTAAGGATGTGAAGTGGTAATGGATGCTCTGGTTGAGATATAGCTGCCTAGTTTAACTAGAGACCAGAAGAAGTTGAGGTTGTTAGGCTAACCCCATGTTTGGAAAGAAGGTGTGTTTTGGCTAACACTCATATGTAACGAGATATGTTGAACAAGTTAAGGGTTGTTTGGTTAGCCAATTTAGTCCTTGATGTAGTGAAAGGGTGGTGATAGAACCTCAGATGCACTTCTTTGGATAGGAAGGTAATAAAACCCTGATGAGAGTGGTTTAGAGCTTTTGAGGAATCGATCTTGAGGAATCATGACATACAGGAAATCATGATTTTAATATCACCATACATTGTACTACAAAGATAGTAAGTGATAGTGTAACTTTGGATGCTTAAGAGGAAGTTGCATGGGGTATGTTGCCATGCAAGCCAGGAGGTGAAGGACGAACACCAGAAAGCCAATGTATCGATATAGAGGGCAAAAGACTCCCTGAGAGGGAATGGGAGTTCACCACTATGGATGTTGTGGTAAGTCTCCCCTTGACTAAGGAAGGTCAAGATACAATGTGGGTTATGGTAGATCGCCTTACCTAGATAACATGAGAAAGAAAGAATGTTGTCAAGGGACAGATTCCGTTGAACTACATAAGAGAGAGAGATGGTTCAACTACACCATGATGCGAGTTCAAAAGTTCTTGAGTGTGACCTAAAGGTTCAGTTCCATGAGGTGGAAGTAGATACATGAAGAACTCGATGTTAGTACAGTTTATCACCCCTAACTAATGGTTAGTATGATCTAAACTAGACGGTCTGATGAGAGCATGTGTGCTCATTCAAGGTGATATCTAGAGACAGTTCTTGTCTTTTGTAAGAGGTTATGTTAACCACCATAGCCTTTGTCGGGATGCAATAAGTTATAGAAGGAGGTTGTGTCGATCACCACTTCATTAAGATGATGTTGGTGAAGGAGGCCTCATGAAGGTCAGAAAAGAACCACAGTGTGTGCAGATGAAGTCGCTTTGATCGTGCAATGGCTGAGAGAGAGCCTGGGGGTGACATGAGTCACAAGCTAATGCAAAGAAGACTGACATGCAGTTCACTGTAGGAGAATATGTGATGTGAAAATCTGACCCCTCTAAGCTACAACTGAGAAAGTTGAGTCCCTGATATATGGGTCCATTTGAGATGGATTAGTGGAGATGGTTGTGTTTAGCCTTACCTCTTAGGATAACATGATGCATAATGTGTTACATGAGTTTGATCTAGAGCACTATGTGAGGTACCCAAGTCATGTGTTGAGCCCTGAACCTATTCAGCTTTTTGAGAGGCTAAAAGGTCATGAGTCACCTATGAGGGTACGATATACCAAGGTAAGAAAGAACTCAGATGGAAGAATATGAGATGATGAAGGTTCTTGGGAAGCACCATGGAAATGGTGAAGCCACATAGGAGCCCTGATGGATATAAGAAAGGCTTATCCTATTTGTTTACTTGCTTGATGGTGAGAATTAAATTCTTATAAGAGCGGAAGGATGTTACAACCCCAATTTTTGGGTTCATTTGTTGAGAAATGTAATTTCTCATATTAAAGATATTTGGAAAAATAATGATACAACTTGTTTTGAATAAATGGATTTCATTTAAAATAGCCTTGTTGTTTGATTTGTGGGCTTTATTGGCTATTGGGCCCAATAACAAGGAAATTCAATTAGTAAATGAATAATTGGGTTTTCAAAAAAAGAAAGATATGGAAACCTCTAGAAGGCAAAAGAATATAATCCAAAGGTGGATTTCGTGCATGTTGGGTTCCTTGGGTCCCAAGGAATCCAAATAAGCAAAGAAAATGCAATAACAAAAGAAAAGATCAATTAAGTATTTCTTTATTGAGAAAGAAATTGAAAAAAATGGTAAAATGTGGAAAATAAGTTGAAAGAGGTATAATTGAGTTATCCTTGGTGGAATTTCGTATCCCAAGGATTCCTAATGTTAAAATTGTAAATGCATTGTGTATTTCTTCTATATTGATGGAAAATCAAATTATGTCCCTAAAATAATTTCAAAAGTAGTGTATATGTCTCAAGTTCACAAGGGAACATTTAAATTGAACATAATGTTGTATATTTCATACAAGCTTCAATACATATAGTTAATATGGTATTAATGTTTTGCAAGATTTGTTATAACTAAAATGAAACTATATACCAATTTATGGTTTTATAGGACATGTTGTAAGTCAATTAAATTTTTAATGTGTCTGGTTTATTTTTGTTTTTTCCCAAGATCAATTTTATCTTTTTGGTTATTAGTAGATGAATAAAGAAGACACCTAAAAAGGAAACACCCCAGACAGTAGAAAATGAGAATGTGTCCTCTGAATTCATAGTCACTTCTTAATGATGGGTAACAATCAGACGAGAATCGGTGAGGAGATGTGAATGAAAAATTCTTAGTTTAAATTTAGGTACGTACATGTGATCCTTATGCGATGAAATTCATTAAGTAATGTTGGGTCTTCTTAATCATATACTAAAAGTGTTGTTTGGGCCTACTAACCCTACTTGTTCCATGATCTATGAGCATGGTAAAGATATCCAATTCAATCAATTAGCCTTGAATTTGTTTATTAAAATAATAGAATACTTTCACTCTGAATATGTCTTTGTCGTTCATATTCATATCTCGAAAGAATATATCATAATTATATGACTTAATGTCACAAACAACTGAAATCCTTGATATGTAACATCATAGACTTCCTAATCATTCATTCACATTTTTTCAGTGATATCTAAGCTTAAATTCATATAATCCTAATTGAAGTTATTTTTTTAATGTCATTATGCTACAATTTTAGTTTTAAAGAACCAATCTTTTATTTCATTAATAACTCTGAGTGATATTATAAAAAGTAAATAGTTTCCCAACTAAACTATGTGGTAGACCACTGTTTCATTTGATTGTAGTAAAATAAATGTTTCTAAAATAAAGAAACATTTAGAAAAGCTACATTTTCCCAAGGTGGTTTTAGGCTTTCATTAATACTTTTAAGCCACAATATTTATATAAATGTAGTATAGTAATATAAATAAAGAAATAGACATAAGGGAGTTTTGATGATAGCATGTTCTCAGCTGGATTGTTGTCATAATTAATTTGATAAATAATTACAAATGATATAAATATAAAAATATTGTAAACACTTTTATTGTTAACTCATTGACATCCTTTCTAGTAGAATATCAAAGAAAAACATACTTTCTAAATATGATTCTAATAAATATGATTGTCGTCACAAATAATTTTTTGTTTGTAATTAATTATATCAACTAAGAAAAACATTATAAAATGATCCATATTATAAAAAAATTTGTAATGGAATCTCAATGTAAGATAAAGTTGATGAATCTTTTATTGATATTTTTTTGGACTAAAAATTTAAATAGCTTTAAAAATGGTTTGAAATTATGAAATATTATTTATAAAATGTGAATTAAATTTTTTTATTTATAAATATATAATCTTCTTAATATATTTTAATTGTTAATTTTTTTCAAAGGGAACTTGTTAGGTATTATTGATTAATTATTGAGGTGAGTTTCTCTGTGTTTTATCTTGATCTTATTCATTTTGATAAGTGTCATACAAAAGCATATTTTTTTTCATTATTTAAGTGTAATATTATCTCATTAGTCTAGAACCCATCCAAATCAGGTTTTGTTTTGTACATAATATACAATTTTTAAAAACAAACATAATGTAATTTTCTCATTGTGCAACTAATGTAGGTAACAAAACATGTTTAATAAATGCAAAAAATAATAATAATTTCACAAGTATTATTATAATTTGATTCTATACTGAGACTAAGAAATATTTGCATGGAAATTATACCTAACATATGAAAATTAAGCCATTAACTAAAATGAACTTGTCTGTCTATGTGATCATAAATGAATAAAAATAACATGTTCTTACAAAAAAAGTATATTTGAGTGATAGACAAAATAAAGTTTGAAAAAAAAACACGTACTTTTTAGCAATATTGATTTTTTCACACTTCCAATTAAATAAATAAATATTATAAAAAATAAGCAACATAACTCGATAGAAGTTTTGTGCTTTCTTTCCTAATAGCTGGATGACATAAAAATAATTTCTACCATATAGGAATGTAAGCGGTTGTAGATCTATAGGTTTGAGGTTCACCTACTAAATCTATTTCTTTTGGATGGGGAGGGTCGGTAAAAGGGTGAAATCCTCCATCCTAGTCTAGGGAAGCTAATCTGCATCTCCTTGGGTTGGTAAAAGACATGGTATTTCTTTCAAAGCGTATCCATCTATTAAAGAAAAATCAACTTTCGTGTTCTTGCCTCTTAGTACCACTATTGGTAGATGGGGAGTTCGAATACGTTGTGTCCTTCTCTACTTCTTAAGATTGTCTGAGAAGATTGTATGATCATGGCAACCATTATAGGAGATGGTTAGATAAACATAGGTGAACGAAGACTATTTTCACTAACTATTGTAGTTAATGCATTAAGTTAATGCTAAGCATCGGTGAAATGCTTATTGATCCGAGAATTAAAAAAATAATAGCCATAGAAAAGCAATCAAAATAATAACAAATAGATACATGCCTATGTGATGTTGCATATGAGTCACTTGTGGATGTCAGGTTCATGATGGTGGCACAAGTAGTAACAAAAGTGATGCTTGTATTTAGCATTATACTAAAGCCTGAACTGCAACTCAAAGCAGATTTTTCAAAATTTGTAAATTATACCATTAGAAAACATGATTAGGATATAATATGCATTGAATTTCATAAATTCAAAAAATTCTATCTTTTTCAACAGTATGTCAAAAATGTGTTCCTAGTCAGACCCATTATGAGCTAGAATATTATTTTTCGTCTACTAGAATAATTTTTTACTCACTCAATAGTTTTAAATCCGATTAAATTTATACATTGTACATATCACTTTCGTCAAACATAATTTCAAACTTATATCATATATATGCCAAAGACACGTAATAGAGTAGCTAATGTCAACTGTTACCTATACCATGCAGAGAGAGGACTAACAGTACTTGAGAGCCTTGATAAAAAAAGTACAGAAAAAATCAAGGTGTGTGCCTTTTGTTGCTCACTTACAGTATTGGAGAAGATGCATTTATGGACAACTATACCAATGCAGTCCACGGGCCGTAGTGTGCCTTATCGACCAACATGAATTCTTTACAACTCCGTCCTTATACCACCAAATAGGATAGCCCTGCATATTAAAATGACGAACGCCGACATGCAAATAACTAAATAAGAAAATCATAAATGGTGGCAATGGCGATAATTCGTCTTGGAGTAGGCGCTGACGTAGTATTCCCAATTTCGAGTAGCAATAGAGAGCGGAACCTGTAGGAGTGGTATATCTTCATCCAACTATAGTCTAGACACATATTGGACATCTTGGCACATTAGTGGGTCGATATAATCTCTAGGTACAGGAAAGGATCCTAAAATAAAAAGGACAGATGTCAGTGATATAAAATTCTTCTGATTAAATAAAGATCTGTGTGTCTTCTGTTGAACACTTGCCATATTGACCTAGGGAACCAATGTTGTTTGCCTCAGACACCCATTGCAATTGGCCAATTGTTCCACCTTAGACCAGCATCAATTCCTTGCAACTTTAATCATTGCTTACCAGTCCGTATACTACATAGGTTATCCTGGCATAAATTAACACCAAGATTGACATGCAAAATAAGAAAAACAAGGATATGGAAATGTTGATAATTAGTCTTATTGTCAAACAGGAGTAGCAACAATGAGAAAAAACTATAGTAGTGGTGCGTTATCTTCTGCAAGCTCATTTTAAACATCTTGTCACACCATGGGGCAAATAAAATCTCTCAAGTGCAAGTGATTCCAATGAAATTGATAGAGGATCCTAAAACCAAAAGGAAAGAAATATTAGTGATATAGAATTCTTTTGACTAAATTGTCGTGTTGTTTATTTGCTTGTGGCGATATCTCTTTCAAAGGGACTGACAAATAAAATATTGATCGCAACGTCGGTTTTTATTTGAAGGAACAACTGAAAGAGAACAAGATATTTATCTCAGTAAAATCTTTTTTCGGCTTGAATTGTTACCGTCCAGACAACAAGGTCAGATCCACACACAGACAATGCTTCTTGGCCAATTTGTCTCACCAGTTTCAATTTGTGTTTTGGAAGACATCTTGCCGGAAACTGTTTTTTTTTTACTGACTCCAAGATCCTCCTTGATCTTGGCGTCATGAACCTTCATCATATGGTTCATATGTACACCACAAAGCTGACATCTAAGGTCCAACTTATTCATGGACGACGGCGACTGGAGCAAGGCTTTTCAGATGCAAGGTTCAGAAGTGCCAAAGTAGTCGGGTGCCAGGCTAACATATTCGGTGGAGAAAACCTGCACGGGACATATCATGGACGGACGTTTATTGCTCTGACATTCGGTACCAGACCATGTAGGATTCTTATTAAGAAATCAGAAAGAAGGCAAGTACTGATTTCCGAATTTTGTTGAAACAGGAAGTCTGATAATGGTTAGACTCATGCAGTGGCAGGATTTTGTTAACTGACAGCTGTTACGAAGGCCATGTTTCACCATGGTAGGATTCTCATTATTTTATTGACCACACGTGGCAGATGAATGGGTGACGGTTGTCTCTTAGTATGGTATATAGTAGATTTAGATTTTGAAGATCTCTAGATTAAACGATCATTATGTTGTGCAATTGTAAATTTACAATATTAAAACATTATGTTTCATTGTCTGACACACAGCTTGTCATTCGTTCGATGCGAGTAAAGTTTAAAAATATTGTACATGGTTGTCGTCAATGTTGGTCTTAAGCTTGTGGCTTATTTGATTATTGTAAGAATTTGTTTATTCTAAAATTGAGGCCTAGTTTATTCTTGCTTCTTGATGTCGTATGTTCCTGAATAAGTGTCGGTCGCACATTCTAATGGTGAATGATAGGTGTGAGATACTTGTCACGCATTCATTGTGAATGATGGATATACCAGTACGAGGGTAGATGTGATTTTAATACTTAAATCTTTGTTTATGGTTCATCCTCTTTGATATTAATAAAATAGTACACATGATTTTGATACTTCAAAATATAAAACCATATATGTGATTCGTACTATCATTTAGAATTTTCTCAATTAATAGTTTTCACTTGAAAATATGGTTGTTACCACGTTTCAATTTATATATAGTTTCTATGTTGTGTAGGACACCTTTTCTTTGTAAGTTCTATGCCTACAATTACAAAAAATCAAATAGATGAAAGTTAATTTTTAAGAAAATTTAAGTTTCAAATCAATCACTTGGAACTTTTTTTTCCAGAAACGCATCAGTTCTGGGAAAGTGAATTCTTGGAAAATTACAATTACAGTAAACAAGTGAAACCCTAATCCTTATTATGTTACCATGAGAAATTTCATTGTTACTACTAGATATTGTTGTCACTACGGTCAGATCGCCACCCTTCTCAGTTCTACCTAAGAACTTATCCCCATGTCCATACATATAGATATGGTGATTAAGGTAGAGGATATTGTGAAGGAAGACAAGATGAGCCTGACATAAATATGGACTTGTAGAAATTCCTTAAAGAGTGTCAGCAAAGAAAATTCAAGATGAGGTTGACATGAATATGAATAGGCAACCATTTCTTAAATCCTACCACTGAAGAGAAAAGGAGACGAGGTAAGGGAAAATTGGAACTTGCATATGTTCCTTAGTATGTTGCCATAGAAAAAATGAGATGAGAATGACTATATAGGGTGGGGTAGATGTTCCTTAAAGCCTAGTGGTGAAGTGAAAATGATATGAGGCCAATGCAAACAGGAATGGATAGATGCCCCTAGCCTATTAATGAAGGAAAAATATAGAATGGGACATTGAAAACATCAGTGAGAAGACTTGAAATCTTATTAAGGGCTAAAGAGACATTTGTATGGAGTCAAGATCTAACAGAAGAAGAAAAGATAATTGTTCTACTTAACTATTGGTATTAAAAAAACTAAAACTTGGGATAATCAACATGCACCTCAACTAAAAGATATTGTATGAAGATCTATATCACTTATAAATGATTATAGGGATTGGAACATAAGAAGGAAAGATATCATAACTATGTTCCTTGGCTAAAAAGGATCAAATTTTTGTTGAAGGGTGCTATATATGTGACTAAAGAGAAGACTAAAGATACTCCACCCACATTGCACAGAAACTTCAGCAAACTCTAGAGACTCCTAGACACCACATGGGCATCCTATCAAGTTTTTTTGTCTCTCACTTGATCTTAAACTCACTTAGAAGTTGAATAGAATGGGCTTCTGTATGCACACCCCACATCTCGAGGTATCTGGTTTCACCCTTCTCCTTTCCCAAACTTCAATTCATCTTCACATAGGGGTAAGGTTGGTTGTGCTATATGCCCTAGTCCCATCTTCTGGTTAGATAAGAAACCTATTCATCATGCCCAACACACTGCTTGGTCAGTTGGGCCATCATCTTAGGCCCAAAAATACTAATTTATGACATTGAAGGATTTGTTAAAGGCATTTTATATTTGTTTTGCTCCAAAAAGCCACCATATGCCTTAAATCATTGAGATTTAGCAACTTGGATCCAATTTTCACATTGGTTAAGCCTTATTGAAATGAGAAACTTGATTAAAATATTTATTTTATAAGCTATCTACCTTACCATTGTTCGGGTAAGAAGTTTTCATAGAATTAACGATGCCTTGCAACAAGAAAAAACAATCATCAAAGTATTATCCACTTCAGAAACGTATGAATTTTGGGACCGATTTCACTCTTTGATTAATGTAGTTGTTCGTAGATATCAATCTACAGCATGTTTTATCAGAGTGACAGTCAATGACAATAATGATTGTCTATCCGTCTCAAGACTTAAGCCCCTATCACGAGTAGGTTTACCTACCGTGCTTTATATATTGTATTCATAGGGAAAAAATATTGACACTCCATGTTTAGTATGTCAAATCCATTTCTAAATGAATGAAATTGTGTTAAATGACAACTGAAAATTACTAGATAAATCAAATCAAGATATGGAATCAAACTTTTAAAATTAGAATAGATGTGGTGATAAACTATGGGCATAACCACAGTCCTCTATGTCTGGAAAAGAGGTGCTAAAGATCAACCTGGAATGAGAAGAAACAATATGAATATCAAAACTCTACGAGTAAAATCCCAGTGTCAAGTCATGAAAACATTATTTAACATGATACTCAACAACACCAATCGATCACCAAAAATCTAACTAGATATGTGATCACTTATTGAAATAGAAATTGATGACTGATATTGTTAAAAATTCATTGAATAAATTAGTCAAAATGATATTACATATCTAATTATTAAAGTTCATTCACATAAATCAAAACACTAAAATTTCCATGAGAAAGACTTTTAACCAGAATGGATGTCCAATTGATATGTGAACCCTTACCAAATATTTTACTTGAACATTTTTATGGAGGTCCTGACCCAAGACAATTCAAAAACCTAGTCACACGGATGGGATCTCAAGCTCTGGACCCATGCTATGTACCAAAACTATGAATCTCTATGTGATCCTCAATATATATATCATCACATGCCACCAAAGCCTGACCAAAACCCTTATAGGGACTGAGGTCAAGTGTGGTGGCTACTAGGCATGCCTCTTATGTTGGTGGATGGACCCCACCAAATGTTGGCATGTGATCTAGTCAGTTTGACCTAAGTTGAGACTCAGAAGGCTACGCGTGTACCAATCATGCATCCGTAGTGTTCCAACTTTGAATGGTCATGAAATTATATTCAAAGCATTTGGAAGACCTAGAAGGTTGGCCACCCACCAAACACACACATACACTTATTTTCCTACTACTTTGACCAGTCCACAATATGGTGGTCAAAAGCACTTGCGAGGCCTGAGAGGCTAGACATGGACCAGCACTACATAAAAAGGGTCTTTAACTATAAAAAATTGTAGCGAAAACCCCATATTTTGTAGCTAAAGGCTTTAACTACATATTTCTTTACACATACAAGTTGTAGTATATGCTCATATAGCTAAAGACTTTAACTATATATTTCAAATATGTAGTTAGATAATCCATTCGCTACAAATTGATATGTATCCAGAAGTGTAGCTATGTATTGTCCTTATATATTTAAATATAAGTATAATTATAGCTAAATGACTACAATTGTATATATAGTCAGTATGTAGCAAAAACATGAAGTTAATACATTTTATATGTATTTAGTGTGTAGGGAAAGGCTATCAGTTACTATATACATATATATGTAGTTGAGTATGCATCTAGCTACATATGTAGTGCCATTTAGTACACATGCATATATGCTTAGCTCGATTATATATATATATATATATATATATATATATATATATATATATATATATATATTTTTTTAGTACACAAGATATTTAGTAACAAAATTGTAGTATTTAGAACAAGTTATGCTCATTATGCCAACAATCTTACTTTTATTTATAATGAAACGTCGAATGTACATGGGGAGGATGTATACCTTGCCCCTATTACACAATTTGTACAAAGAAAAATATATACATATATCAATGATTCAGTGGTCTACTAACATCTTTGTGAAAGAGTTGTGTCTTTCTCGGCCAGTTTTAACATCCTTACTATCTTCTTCTTTTGTTCGATCTGTTGTTGTTCGGCCAGGATCGTCCAAAAGCACCCGAGATAAGAATTTGAAAAGAACCTTCTAAGCAGAGATAGAAGGAATATCGTCCCTATGAAGTTGGTCTCTATGTTTGCAGATGCTGACAATGGTTGTTCAAATATATACATAGGTCTATGAAATGTAGCCTTCTCATAGTAGCAAAGAGCCATATCAAATTGCAACATATCATGATACATTGTTGCGTATGTGGCTGTTGTTGCAGTTGTGACTGGACTGGCCTGGGCTTTAAATGGAGATGTATCATCATGCTTCATAGGAGAGCACATGTTGCACTGGGGCTGTCTTAGATACTTCTTATACTCTGTATTTGAATTCTTGACGTTGTTAAGCTCAATCTCTAATTCAGGTGATGAAAGTTGCTACGATGGCAAAGCTTGTACTTCTCTCAATCTTGAAAATAAGGTTTTACAAATGGGGAGTCATTAAAAATAAGATAAAGATCATCAAAATAGTTTAATAAAGATATATAAGCATTCATACATGGCATAAATGAAGGTTGCTATGAGAATAAGATGAAAAAATTAATACCTTGAAGAGATGATAAGTATCTAGGCAGTTCATCCATGTTTTTTTAAAGCCCAAGCATTGTATGGGAGAGTTGTAAGATAGTTCACTTGCACCATTGAGGCTTGACATGTCCAGAATTCTCAGTCTATAACATGCACAATAAGGTCATTCATTTAGACCATTTGAAAGTACAACCCAATAACATTATTGTTAGTATGCAACTACAGTAAATTCAAGCTACAACAAAGTGATATGAATAGAATTATGGTTATCATGCAGGAAATGTGAGAGACAATGATAAGGGAAATCCGTGCCTATGATGTAAATTAAGTATCTTGAGGAGAATATGGTATAAATATTTTTTGTTCAACCTCAACTATCTGATTGGACCAAAATTCCTGAAGTTGTTGGTGTTGTTGTTGTTGTTGCAGGTGGTGGAACTGTTGAACCTGCTGATATGCAAGTTGTTGTTGGCTTGATAGATGTGATGGAGAAGTAGGAGATCTTGAACCAACTTCCAGAGAACCAGTTCCTACCATCATGGCAGGTTGGTATGCTGGAATATTGTATGCAACACCAATTGTCGACTGAGAAGTAGGTGTCAGATGCTCCATATGCTGATGTTAGCCTTTAGCTCACTATCCAATAGGAGGCAATAAATTGTTAAGAACATACAAATCAGACTTCATGAAAACAACTCAAATATCTCTTGAGCATCACATTACATTAAGTATTTCTAGGGAAGAAACATCTACTTTCTTGATTTAGTGTGGAAGCATATATATTCATCTGTTCCACTATCAAAATAGCCATTGGAGATTCTGAAAGAAAATATCAAGTACCAATATAATTGGTTGTATCATCAGTTGGTATATCCAAATATGTCCACCTTGTGTGAAATATTTATGATTAACATAATATAAATTGGAATTCAAGTAGGTCAGTATGGGGGTACCCTGGGAGGTGGGTGAACCGGCCAGCATGTTGATTCTAGAAAAATTCATAATAGCCAAGATGACTAACACCCACTCACAGACTCTACTATTAGTTGTGGATGTCATTACTATCCTTTGGGGCCTAGAAGAATATGATACCATTTGGACTTTCTAATTTAGCTATTAAGGATTTGAAGACGACCATATCAAAGAGGTAACTTCTCTATTTCCTGAGGAAGATTGAGCAAATACCAAACTTACCAAATAGGTTATAGTAATTGACATAAAAGAAGGCATTTGAAATATTATTTAACAAAATGAGGTAAATGATAAGCTTGAAGTGGAATAAAGGAAAATATGTAATCTATGTATTCCTAACGCCTTTGTTAGTTGCTGGTGTTTAAAAAACAAGTATTTGTTAAGAAATGGCACTTGAGGCAGATACTAGCTTGTGATAGTGTTACTGGTGATGCTGGGAAAGAACACGCCGTCTGGATAGAGTAGAGAGATTGTGGTAATAAATCTAGATGACCTGTTCATTATGTGAAATAAAATTTCTCATTATAGTCAATAGGATTGTTCTTATTTCTGCTATATTCAACATCCTACAACCAATCCTAATTTTAATGCATTAGACACTTAGAATCCAGTACCATATAGCCCAATAGCATACTTAGATGCCATCAAGTTGACTCTCTATTCTAACTTTCCCTGAATGTGACGTGTCAAGGATGATGCTCGTTTCCTCTTGACCTATCGCTGGGGTGAGTAGTCCTTCTAGACCTTAGCACATGGTCACGACCATAAAGGCACTGTGGGTTCCTCTATATCTCAAGTAGAAATGGCCATTAGAATCTAGACAATAACCCTTATGCCATCTGTATCTCAAACAACCAAAGCTACATTGAGTCAGCCTTGTCCGATTGTCCAAGTTAAGGAGTTGCTTTCACTTACTATGCAATAAGGCTTCCACTAGATTTTGATAGGAGTAAATTCAGGTTAAAGTGTGATACACTAAGTGGCTTTCTAGATTTCTTTTGGACCCATTAAGCCCATATTAGAATTGAATGGGAAAGTATGATCCATATAGCTCACCCCATGGTTGGGTTTAGATGCTCACGTGATGTTGATTAACATCTTATCTCGGGTATTTCCATTCTAAAGTCACCCCTTTACTCTGTCTGGTCTATGTCAAATATGTTTACAGAAATTTTTAGTGTCACCACATCTCATCCTGCCATTTTATTCGAAAGCAGTGGTGTGCATGATAAAAGATATACTAGCATACAAGGTCAACATATTAGGACTGCAGCAGCCCAAGAGTAATTATGATCAATGTTGAAGCACATAGCTTGGTGAATTATGATATAAATAATTTCACTCATCCATCAAGGGCAAGCACCAACAAGAACCCTTGTTCTTCTCGACCATGAACTGTATCCATACCCCGTCTAGGTGTTAGTAGATAATTATGTCTATTTCAAATCCACATATCCACTGAGAATTCTAGATCTATACCTTAATTGAAGGGAACTGGGGGCTGCAAGGATGAAAAAATAGTCTTTGGTGTAGCTAATCATAAACATCTAAATGAAGAAAAAGGTTCATGTCCTTCTGTGATAGGAAATACTGACATCTATCTCATCACCTTCAAAAGCCAGCAGTTGCAGTGGCTCTACCTATATTACTTAAAATAGAAACACGAATATATATGTATACTGATTTGTGATGCATGATGCATGATATCAAACTGAGAGTAGTAACCAAACATAACATCATTATATATTCAATTAGTCAAAAAACCAACTCTTATATTGAACATTACAAATAAAATCGTATAGTGGCTTTACCTTTCTGAATCTACACTGCCATTTCCTTAATCCTCATTGTTTCATTTTGCACTTATACATCCTCCTCAGTGGAAGTTTAGTTGGAAACTACATCAATTTATTCGAGAAATGTTGCAAAGTCTTGAGAAGTCCTCTGTGCTACTTGTTGATGGAACTAGAGAATCTGGAATCAAATTCAGCCTGCAAATGTTAATGCAAGGAACAAGGTGACTAGCTAATAGAGAAAGTAGGTAAACTAATATTATGAAGATAAAAGAACAATGTATTTGTTTTCAAAATAAGCACATAACCCAACATATCTTACCCAAAATATATCCCTTAATAAAACCCAGAAAAACTCCCAAGACTTGTTCAAGTCTCATGTGTTATAGATTAGTCCAGCAAATTGATGAGAACTCATTCATATAGTGGTATTAGCAGCCTTTCCAATCTCCCAATGCATAATGGTACCATCTTCGGTTTCCAGAAATCCATGGGGACAAGTTGGAATTAAACACATCAGAAGACGTGCTACATATTTCGAACTAAATTAGCTAAGATCAAGATTCCCAAATTGTGTCATCTCTTGAGTGGACCATATCTGAAGGGAAAGGAAATGAATATGTCCGTTTGTAGTTGGATCAGGTCAAACTCCTACAGTGGTGATAACTTACCTTTTTTGGTTCTACAATATAGATTTTGATCCTTCCTATAATTTCTGACTTTAAAGAGGCAGTGTAGATATAAGGAGGGCTATTCGAGGGGCCACCTATCATTTAGCTAAGAATGATTCACATTTCACAAAAAGAACCTTTTGAGAGCCTGCCTGATCATGCTTTTGGAAATGTTGCAGATTGGGAAAGGAAGCTCATCGAAAAGCAAGTTCAAAGGGTTTGCAACATAGTTTAACAACTGGAGTTACTTGGGAGTTTGGCTAATTGAGATTCTCAAGAATCATGTTCATTCATTCTTCAAGGCATCTAGTTGCAACTCTGACATAGTCACTGTATGGATCATAGTGACTAAAGTTGATTTCATATTACTATGTCAATGGTTGTCAAGAAAAAGGATTAACATCGAGATGTGCTTGTATTTCCATGTTGAACTGCAATCAAAGTTATATCCGCATTTAAGATGTTAGAATTTTGGTTTTATTTGGTTCTGTGAAAATGGTACATTTCTTCCAGTTTAAGGCCAGCAGAGTTATTAATAAGGTGTAATTGTATGGTAATAGGATCCAACCTTGTAGTAGGTTACATTCATGTGAATATGATACATTGCAGCATGAGTTATTACAATAATTAAAGTAAGTAAGTCATCTTCTTGCTGGAATAAGAATAATACTGCTTTTCTTTCATGGCTATGCTAGTGAGGACCCATGGATGTCATATTAGTCTCATATAGATAGATGGATGTAATAAATATTTCTTCTACTAAAAAATATGGTGGTAGTATCTCATTGTTCTTAAGAATTGTTAGAAAGGTAACTACTAATTGTTTTGACATGCAGTCCATATCCTAACATCATTTTTCTCTTCAGGTCTGCATAGCCTCAGAGCATTTCATGTTAGTTATCAATTGCTCCTACAATGAGTTTTGATTCTTATGGATGTCTAGCTTGTATTTTTTTGAGCTTTTTTTGCACATACATAATTTTACATATGGGTAGGCCTTAGTGAAGTTATGGTATTACATAGGATCCATTATTGTAATTTTAATCTCAGAAATCTCTCATGCTACTCAACATCTATTCTCCTGAAGGCAATATCAGTCTCACCCTGAAGCAAGGTGAATGGAAGCTGACTAATATAAATCCAAGCACTGGAGACTAGAAAGAAATAAGAAAAGATCCAGAAATCCATTCGAGAAGGAAAAAAGGAAAATCCAGAACTCCAAATGCATTGGTTGCTGTGAAGCTTAGTAATTTAAACATGAGAAGCCTATTGTCTATGTTGCAGCTGCTATAAAAGCCATTGGAAAGGCTGCCAAATCATCATGTATTCAAATGTTTATATAAAACTACAAAGTACATCTCAACTATAAATGAAATCATTAAAACTACTCTATTCATATAAGTGGGATGTACTATTAGTTTCATTAGCCAATGTTAACAAAAAGTCTTATGTCAATATCTGAGAAGGCACAACCCTAAAAAGAAATAAGAATATGGATGAGAAGTAGATAAGATATAGTGACTTACATACAAGAGAAAGATATGGAGGAAATTTTTGTTACATAATAATATGATACACTCTTTTTATTCAAACAATCACCTATAAGGATGCAAGTCAAGCCGCATGCATGGAAGACACCATGCATCTGACATTGGATTAAACAAAGAAAGGTGCTAGAGGGATCCGTAAGGTGTATGGCCAGTAGTAACAGTAATTGATTACACGATGCTACTTCAGCCAAGTGCACCTCTTATATGATCTGTAGCGTTGGTAACTAATTGCATGATGATAATTATGTCAAATTGTTGCTTTACAGGTGGTAATAGAGGTGAAGACAAGGCACAATAAAGAGCATGGAAGGGTTGAAAATTGTTTGAGGGATTGCATGAGAGTCAAAACCATCTGGTTAAAGCTTGAAGGGTCAGCAATAAAAATCAGTTCTTTACCTTTGACTTGGCAGGTTGGATGGCGAGGAAAGTTGAAGAAGGTGGATCTCATAGCATAATGTTCATGACAGGTTGTTAGTTTATTCATAGGCAAGGAATGTCTATACTTCTGAATGTAAAGTGATTCCATTGAATAATGAAATCATCTCGACTTTTGCAATGGGTAAATGTTGTGAGCAATCTTGGAGAAGAGTGGTTGTTAGAAAATAGCAGTTGAATACTATTTCATGGCAGGTAGCACATATGCACAACTAGGTGCAATTCAACTCATATGAATCATTCAAGAGGAAGCTTGCTAGCATAGTTGTGGTAGCTCATGGTCAAAATGGTGAATGGAAAGGGAGCTAGAGTAGGTGTAGTAGGATGAGTTCTATGCTAGACAGAGAATTAGCAGCCATCCATTTGGGTTAACTGTTGCTACAAAAGAAATTACAGAAGGTTCAGATACAAACTAACAACTTACTGGGAATGGAAGCTATCCATGGTGAGGTCAAAGGAAATCCAGTGATGGCCGCTTGTCTTAGTAGAATAAAAAAGTTGATCATGTTAGATTGGGAGATTTGACTCTCTCACATTGGTGGGGAATTTCTTTCAATGTTTTCACACCACAAGATAATCAGTTCCTAGCGGACACCCACCACAGAAGTAAATTCTCACATGACCAATCGAGAAGGACATCAACAAATAGTAAGTGCCTAATGTTAGAGCCACTGAATATGGGAAATAATAAAATCACATCACTGAACATAGCAAGAGATTTTAATTCAACTAGTAGCACACATAAGTTTCACTTCACAAGTATATGAATTCATGGTTTCATAAAGGCATATCTGAGTGCTTATTGTGAAGAATCACGTCATTTAATAAAGTAATATCTTGTGAAGCTATATAGATCCTTACCCCACATCAAACCCTAACCCATTACATGTTTGACCAACACATGCCCCCACCTCGAGCCTCCTCTATTATCCAACCTATATACATAATAATTGCCCCTAATTGTGAAATGTAACAATGATAGAATCCAAAATAGGGGCTACTAGACATTGATGAACTATAAAGAAGTTGCATCGGTGCTAAAATACAATGATTATGCAAAAGATTTATAAACAAGAATGACATAAACCATATTTTGGACATGGTACATCGTAATAGCATGAGAAACTAACTCGGGCAGCCACAATAATGATATGCATCATGATATAGATAACAAAAAGGATAAATTTCATTTTTAATTTAAAGAGAAATCAAGGAGTACTTACTTCTTCATTGTGAATGTCTAGTTTTCCTCTCACCAAAGGAAATGAGATACTCACGACACTATGGTAGCAAGGATTGATTAGCATAAAATGACCTTGTACAGCGGCCATCTCCCATAAGCAAGTAAATAACTCACAAGTAAAAAACCACGTACTCCTTATCTTCCCAGCTTGCTCGCAAAGGGAACATCAAGATATCAAAATCAAGAATTTTGTGGATATATCAATAAGTTGTAATTTCTAGAAGTTCCTTCAACTAAGAAAAGAAAAAAAATTTAGGGGCACCATACGATAAAAAAAGCTAATGAAGATTTTCTGGTATAAACAAAAGCAGATCTACTGGTTTTTTGTCATTGAATGTATTTCATAGACGAGTATCTAAAAAGTAAAGCAATACACAATGGGTGGGTCACAAAATTGTTGGGCAATGATCTTATCATGATAAAAAAATATAATATACTAAAGTGTCAGGTGTTTCAACAACTACAATTAGCTTGGCACTAACAAAAACCACAGATTGGAGTTATGAAGAAAAATGTTATGTAAAGATTGTAAACTAACATGCTAATTAACACTTGTAAATAAGAAACAAGGTACAAATACGATTTGTTTGGGTTACCCAAGCTTTAGAGCTTGTTTAGGGTGAAGATGAAGATCAATGCAGTAGTGGGTAAAAGTAGAATAGGTTTTGGAACTATGATTTGTAATATAGGAGATATACAAAATATTTTTTCAGGAGTGCAACAGCTTGGCACTCTCCCATCAAGGAAGAATATGAAACAGTAAGATTCATGCTTGACACAAAACACAACCTCTTGATAACTAAGATATAGTTTTGTCTGATTTAATTGTACTCATCCTTAATATTTATAAAATAGAGAAGCACCTCATCCCCTTCATAACTGCTCTAGATAGTATCTATGATTGTGAACCTATGGTAGACTGTGTTGAGCTTTTACCGTAAGGCAACAACAACTCTAGGATAGAACAATAGTTGCTGCTTTAGGAAAATGTGGTAATTGGAGGCTTCAAATATGGTTATTTCCATAAGCACATTGCAAGTGATAGCACTACAACCATCTTAGTATGACTACAACCATCATATCTGCAGTGTGTGAAGATGCATAACCAATTGCATTTTTCAACATTTTGAATAAATGAAGATCGTCTTGTTCCTCACACCATCATATGAATTAAAATCACATTCTATATCCAAAGTCGAAAATAAATAAAAAATTCATCCAGGCAGATTGTTGCAAGCTTCTTTGTGCTTATTCTTGGTTGATGTAGAAGCCTTGAGATCACTTGAAATACAATAGAAGTAGTTGCAAGAATAAACAAAATAAAAATCAAGCAATATTAATGAGTCATGTTCACAAGAAGACTAATCCAACATCAAGTTGAAATGTGGACCTGTAATGGCTTAGGAATCACTTAACCCAATTACTTGACAAATCAGGACATTGAATTGTTGTTAGATATTGAAAACTTCATTTATCATTCTATTTTATCTTGACTCAAGTGCATTACATTTTTATGTTGGAATGCTATCAAAGCCCTCCTGTCTTAACTCCCAAGTTCAGTCAAGTGAGAGTATTTACATGTTAGAAGTTCATTGTCCCCTCTTTACAACTCAGTTACACTGAATATAACATGTAGCATTAAGAGCTTATATCATAGTGGAAATAAAAGTGTGAGCTTAAAAGATAAACCATTGAAAAGGTATTGTCATAAAATAAATACAACACCCTCTTCTTCAGGCTCCAGCTACTACACAAGTGAACTTTATTCTGAGGATCCTTCCCTGAGAGTATCAATGGAAGATGAAAGGGATATGTTAGCATAACAACAAATGCACCCTGATCTATCACTCATTACCTAAGATGAACTTTTTTTGGTCAAAGTGTCATTGGATAAAATAGGAAACCTCACAACACAGATTCACAGTATAGATGTTGAAGTCTTTAGTGTAGCAATCGGTTCCTTGTTGCATGCCAATGACACTGACAAAGTAAGATGGACTATAGAGTATCCAGAATAAGGTAGGGAGTGAACGCCTACTCATTTGTGAGTCATTTTAAAAAATATGCACCTGAACAGTGACAACAACTCACTTGGCAGGACTAGGATTGATAGGAGTTTCATCTTGGTCAGAAGTACCTTTATCTCCACAATTAATTCTTACAAGGCCATCGAGACCATACACATGGAAAATGAATCCAATACAAGGTGTAGGCTAGCCAAAATGCTAGAAATTGATGCATTCTCCATACTAAACCCAAAAAGACCACTAGGAGCTGTAGATTCAAGGAAAGAGACAACTTGGATATAAAGGAGGAAGTCATAGAGGATATATAAGCAACCTTGTAAAGACAAAAGTCAGATGCTTTTGAGTAGGCAGCTTGTGATTCACACAAGATATCATTGCATAGAATGTTTTTGCTAGTCAATGCAGCACTTTGATTGTAAATGCCTAACTCAATATTTTGTATGAAGAAGGAACAATTGGTTACAATCCATACATTAACTGGGAACAAAAATTATATAAAAGACAATTAGAATAAGAAAAAAGGACATACAAAGAGATCCACAATAAGAATTTATACTTTGTATCCATGTTCAGTGATAAACCACTTTGAATGGTTTAAAAAACTTGAGTGGGAACCAGGGGATCCATAAATTTCACCATCTTTAAGATCTATTACGTTTCCCCATGAATGCTAAAGAAAATTGGCTCACCAAAAGGCACCCCTTGTAAAACCAACAAGAAAGACATCAGTTATAAATGGGCACTCCACTGTAACAAACAACTTGAGAAACTATTGTAAAATTTTAGATGGTAGATGATAACCACAATGATTCACTCTTGGTGATACCACTTACCATGTTTCTGCCTAAAATTACAATCAAGAACTTTTATTGTATCTTAGATAGTACATTCGCTATTGCGCTGGTGGAAGATCTTGAAGAATTGCTTAAACATTTATTGTGTCTTGGATAGTGCATTCTCTTTTGCATTGGTGGAAGATCTTGAAGAATTTCTTAATGCAAACTTGAAAGTCCTTGTACAATATACTTTGCGAGACCGCTTACCATCACCTTCATTTGGGCATACATTTCCTAGACTCTCATCCCTTTAAATATGAAAGACTCTTTACGACATTGGTTGTTCTAAAAAATCCAACAAAATAGAGATGGATTATATATACATGTAAGCTTATATAAAACCATAGTATACATATTCAAGCTAGATCTCTATATTTAGAAGTACTTAAAGAGGGAATATTTGGTTGTGATAGTGCAATCAAAATACATGTATTTGTGGTTTTAATACTTTTCAACAAATTCAAGTAGCACTTACAATTCTGAAATATAGTTGCAATGATTTGTTGTAATACTTGTCTCATTGCAACCAATTACCAAGTCGAAGTGGTTCCTGCAAATACTAAAACATGTGTTGTGTCTTTCTTTTGTAATAAAACTATGGTGAACCAAAATGGACTTGTATTACAATGATTTAGATTGCAGAGCACATCAAGAATAAACTAGAGCAAGACAAAGATGATGTTGTTTTCATTTCAACAAGTTATACCCGCTAATAAATAACAAGATCTTGATCATGCCTCATGTGTAAATAGGTGTGAAAATACATCACATAAATAGAGTTACATCCCAAACTTTAATACTGTAATCTTCTTTATGGAAAACGTAACCGAACAAATCTAGGAACTTATAACGCTCAACTGAAATGAGTTCATTGTAGCATAAAAATAGAAGTATCAAGTACCACGTCCATCTTTCATAGTGCATGTATTCTCTATTTCATTGGTTGGGCCAAGGAAGATGAAAGAAAAACATTCCTAATTGGTCTTAGGAATAATAACAATTGGATTATGTTGAAGTTAGATACTATGAAACCAATCTGAGTTGATCTCGATTAGTAAGAAGTAATGTTGAAGCACAAGAACAAGAACCTAACATTATTGCAAGTGTCAAGTGAAGATATGCTATTTTAGTTCTAGAAGACTCAATAGTAGAACCTTGAGGAAACACAGAGGTAGTGGAAGCACATAGAAAGCTTTAACAGGTCCGGAAGATGTTATCGTGATGTGTCTTCACAATGTGTGAAGATGAAGATGAACTTTGAAGATGATAGGGAGCAAGGAGTAGATGTAGGTGAGATGATAGTATGTCTTTCATTATAATGCTCAAGAACCAGACCTGTTATATGCATATGCTAGGTGAATATGTGTATTCCTATGACATTTCAATCTTGGTGCATACCTATCATACATCTCAAGAACTCACTAAGAAGAAATCAAATTTACCAACACTATAAAAATCTTCATGTCAGGTTATTTATATCAAAATCTAATTTTCATTTTTTATCCAGGTTTCTTTCAATTTGTTATTTATCTATGTTGCTTGTATTCGATATAGATTGGCATGGCAATCGTTGTTCCCAGGTAAGACAAATATATTATATTAATTTTTAAACCACAACATTTCATATTCAATTACATCATCTATTAGACATGAAAAGAAATTGGCTTGACAAGTATTCCTACCTAAACAAAAATCTCATGTTAGTAAGAATGAGGATAATATTTGATTATTTTAAATGGTGGCCATATTCACAGCCAAATTGGTTAGTTAGCATGACATGTAAATTGAAGGATATCCATAGATTGTATGTTGCCTAGGAAAGCCATGAGTCAAGATAGATTGTTAGTTTGAATAAACATAACTACATATTCAGACTTGTAAAGGAAAGTATAAACATATTGAATAATAGGAAATTAGCAATAGTAAAATGTCTAGGGCATGCAGCATACTGGACCTTGTTGTGCCTTTCAATGGTAGAAACTAGTGGTTAATAATTACTCAATGCGGAAAACAGGGTGGGGGTTTCTATGGAGAAGGTAAAAGAAGTAATAGGCACACGAAGAACATTAATGACTGATGTTTGTCATTGAAGTCATAAATTTGGAGTAACTATAGTGGATCTACATGAGTTTTTGCATAGAAAAAGTTGGCAAAGAAGTTTGGGGGAAATCAAAAGGGGGTAATGAGCCTTCATGTGAGAACAAATGGCGTAGAATGATGAGGTTTAGAAAAGCATATCTTTGAAAAGTGGAAACATGTAACCCCATATTCTCCCACCCACACAATATTGCATACCAGATGTAGAAACCCTAATTAAACCAGGAAACAGGAGATAAAGAGTGAGTCTTTATGGCCAAAAATGTGGTAAGCAAGGTCTTGCAAACCAACCTAAATCAGTCCATCCTAACTGTGAAATATAATTGTATTGAATGTAATTGGATGAATACAAGACTAGACACCCTCTCCTTAATATAGGAGAGGAGAGAAACCCTAAGACTTAGGATGCAAGTAATCTAACCGGGCTAAAATATAAAAGCCCAATAACTAATCTATTAACTAAATAGGCTAATATTGACTTCTAACACTCCTCCTCAACCTGGAGCATGCGTGAAACATGTCCAAATCTTGGAGGTTACAAGATTCAATAAAAGAAATGATAAATGAAGAATAAAAGATAGATATCACTCCCCATACAAAATTTAATACTCCCCTCTAAACAGTACTCCCCCTAAATCATATGATGATGCATCTTTTCTTTAAAATTGTATTCTACAAGCTGGAGATCCTCGAGCTTTGATGAAAGTCTTGTGGAGTGCATCTGGAATGAAGAACATCTGAAATGGTACCTGAATACTATAGTAGTAATTCGCCATTTAGAGCAGATGATCCTCAACACCATCACTATGTCATCTTCATTGGATTACATACTTAACGCGGCACGAACGCAAATGCCCAATGTGGATGAAGCAGTAATAGAATCTTCAAATTGTCTGGGAAGATGTGCATAACGTGGCACGAACACGAACGGATGATGTGCTAGTGATACAATGTAGGTACCATAACTCTGTAGTGTGAACCTTTGGGGCTTGACAGAAAAGGAGATATCATCCATTAAGGAAAGTCCCAAGAAGATCAGCAATAGGTGATGTCGAAATAGCAGATGCAACTCGAAGAAGACGTGATGAAGCATCTCAGTGAAGATAAACTCTGAGCTTCTAAAAATCTAAAGAAGCACCCATCTGTTTCATATGAATGTAGTTGAAGAAATACATCATCAACACATGACGTACATAACGTGGTATGAACACGGATACAGTGTCGACGTTGAATGAAGCTCGCTGGAGGTGGAGAACATGCGTGTTGAAGAACGTGAAGCTCCATGAAGATAATAGTCTGGAATGTCTGGAACATATATAACCTGAATACATATATCATCATCTCATCTCATACTCTCGCATTCTCTCTCTCTCTCTCTTCTCATCTCTTCCTCTCCTCTCCACCCCCCCCCCATACCAAATACAACTAGAGTGAGTGTTTGGTGTGGAGAAATGGATACATGACCCCCCTGCACTGTGGAAAGGGATACACATAAGATATGGGTGGGTGGGAAAGGAATTGGTGGATTTGAGAGGATTTTGTGATATGGAGATGTATAAAAATGTGAAGAATGAAAATTGATAACTGGAGAGAGTATACTAAATGGGTCAATGTAAGATCCGGGTAGAAAATTAAATGGATCTGACCCAGACCTGAAAAGGGATTTGTTTGGCCCGTCAGGGAAACAAGATAAGACCGATTAAGGATCCAAATAGAGATAGGGATAATGCATATGGGGGCAGTAAACATGGTTGTTTGGTAGCGGTGGAGAGTGATGGGTGATCGCCGGTGGTAGGGATAGCTGATGGCATTGGGGCAACATCAACGAGATGAAGATCAGCAGTGAGCAGCGGCTAGGGGCATGGATGACGACGGCGGCGGCTGAAGGGTGTAATTGTCGGCTGGGAATATAGTTGTTGGATAATGGGGAAACAACTTTGCAGCAGACGGACACAGAAGATGATAATGATTGTGTCGCTCGATTGATGTGGCACTCAGCCACAACAAAGGAGATGATATTAGTCTCCTGCACAGCTCTGGAGATATCACAGGCCATGAGGCCGCATGTGGAGCCTCTCCATGAGCGGTGGTGAAGGCAGATGTTGAGGATGACAGCGCAATGTAGTGGTAGAGATAATGGTTGTTGTGGTTTGCGGCGGTGGTGTTGCTTGCTGTTGGCCATGGTTGATTGATGTTAGATACGGTGGCAGAGGCGGATGGCTAAGGCGATGAAAATTGATGTTGTCGGTGGCACTGACGGGAGTGTGATGTTGTTGCAGTGACTGCGTGATGTGGTAGAGGTGATGATGGCTGCTGGCCAACAGATGGAGGAGGTGACGACGGCATCAGATACATGAAGGTCAGAAAGGAGATCATCGGTAGTCAGCTTTGGATTTGGAAAACATAGATTTCATGTTGGGAATTAGCACCGATATACATATCTATGTGAAAGTGGGAGAAATAGGTCTATGGTGGCCGAAAGTGCCTACTGGGCAGCTGGCCTATGCCATGGCGACGGCCGCCCGCAGGCGGGGAGAGCCCGCAGTTGCTCTCTCAAAGAGAGGTGGTTGTGACGTCCCCGGATTTTCTAAAACTTAATCTGATGTGTGAAGTCCAAATTGAAACCCTCACCTCAGCGAGAATCCCAATTTAAACATCCCACACAAGGCTAAGAAGAAGAAAATCAGAGGAAGTCAGAAGGAAACAATCAGTAGCACATGTACATGAACAATAATAAAACCATACACACATGTTCACCATTCAGCATATAATTACAACATGAATTGTTACAACATTTGATATTACATATTGAACAGCAAACTTCTACATATACATGTACTACCTCTAAACTACAGGATCTTAAGACAACAGGTCCACCTGTACATCAACTCGCTACACAACTCGCAACTATCCTGGATCTTCAAGAGCATAACCACAACCTAAACAAAAAGATTACATGCGGTACACGTCAGCACAATATTTCAAGAATATTGTACTGAGTACGCCTACGTGTCTTTTATTTACCTCTCATCATATCTTGGCAATAAGATAAAACTAATATACTTGGCAGTAACAGAAGAATATAAGAAAAGCACATACTTGCACAAGGATATTCATTAACAAAAGAGAACACATATTTTAAGCTCATTTTCCATTATATCATCCATGCATTTACTACCTCAGAGTTGAATGCATTAAGGCCTTTATGATCTACTACCAAAGAGTTGGATCATTTCACAAGGTGATCTACTACCAAAGAGTTGGATCACTTCCAAGTACTTTACTACCAAAGAGTTGAAGTACTTATTTCCAGCACTTTACTACCAAAGAGTTGAAGTGCTTAGATATAATGGAACAGATATATTATGTTTCATGTGTTCATATCAATAAGTATGGAGAATCTAGCAACATAGCATACAAGAACAATCATTTCAATCAATACCATATGCCAAGTATTTTACTACTCATATAACACAAGCATATTGTATAATAAGCCAAGTAAGAGGTAATAGCGTACCTTCCAAAGAGATAGATCATACTAAACACATATCACTGATGTCAACTATAAGCTTGGTCAAACCTGATCAAAACAAGACCATATACTATCATCAGGTTCTCATCATCTTACATCTCATCTTAACCCTAATTATGTCCATTAGGGTTTCTCTTATCTCATTATGTTACATACATTATTTCTTGTCTTAGAATTATCATACTGATGTCACTTTCTAGATTATGATTCATTATCTGAACATTATCTTCCATAGCATTTCTGTGCACATTAATTATCCCTAGGTTACATCATTAACCTAGATTAGGGTTTTAAACCATATATTACGGGTCATATTCATATAATATGAATTATATGCATCTAACTGATATCCGATTTACATCTTAGCTTCAGATTACTGATATGAACTTACTCTGTAAATTTCATCATTTATTGCGCATATATGTATTTATTACATTTTACTTAGGGTTATTAGCCCTAATTAGACATATTAATCAAATTACATGATTTCATACATCAACATGATCATCTTTGACATCAGGTACATTAAAGATATGATTTGTCACTTACTGGTATTTTCTCATAATTTTTGGTCGATGTTTATTATTTATTATCCATCAATTAAGCATTTCACAACTAACAAGATATCACTGATATTAATGCATTAAAAGCCATATATTATGTTTCCACTGTGTTGTACTCATTTTTCTGAACATTTTGATACCTTATTTGTATTTTTCTGACATGCGGGCTATTTTCTATGAATTATTAAAGATCTGTAGATTATTACCTCTCTGAGCCTATGGGGATGCGCCACGTGTCCGGTAAGTTGGGCGCTGCTCCTCATCTGGGCCGGCGGTCTTCAGCACTTGGACCGAGTTGAGCCGGCCGGTTTAGCCGGTTCTCAGGGATCGGACCCGGTCCTCCCTTCTTCTTTCTCTCGTGTATGGGTTCCGAGCGGGACTCTGTTCTACCCGAGTGCCGCCGCACGGGTGACCTCCGGCGAGCAACCAGACGTCTTCCCTTGCTCCCCGTTGACTCCTAGGGCCTCCAACACCTTCGCCTACTGAAACCGCACCACCACGGCTACTTATCTTCTTGGATTTGGTCATGCAGCTCCTACTCAATTAGGGCGCCGCCGCCTGTCCTTGATTGCGGCGGGGCAAAGAGGCAAGAAGCCTGTTCTCGTCGTCGCACCAGACTGAAGGTGCAACAAGCTTCGAAGCACCTTCCTCAACTCTCTGAGACCCTCCAATGTCGACGAGAAGGCCCATCATTGGAACCCCGAGCTCTAGCTTCTTCTCCGGCAATGACCGCCCTGTCGACCATGGAGACCACCATGATATCTCACCGGAACACGGCCCTGAACTCCACTCAACTCAACCTTTCTTTTACTCTGCTAAGATCGCATCCAGGCTTCCCATATCCCCAACCCATACCTACACCTAGCTACTGCTTGCTTTCCTTGGTGGAGAGGCAATGGGAGTGGGGGCTCGTTCTCCCTGTGGTAGCATCCAAAAGGCCTAAAATTTGGGTCTGGGTAGATCGTAATGGGGAGGCAAGTGCAACTGCCGGTCCCTTTCCCGCTCTCGAGCCATGACCTACGAAGTGGTGGGGGCAGTCATAGCTCCTTCCGCCCCCCCCCCCCACGATCTGTGCTATCAACGAAGGTAGGAGAACAGCTGCAAGTCGTCTGATCATCATCCAACGTCTACAACAAGTCCTCCATGAGACCAGATCCGCGGGTCACTCAAGTAGGCAATCACAGCCACTGGATCAGCCACAAAAGGTCAAGATCTAGCCACATGACCCGCCCTCAATCAAAGGGGCGCGTGACACTTATTTAATTAGCAACTTAGACTAATCAAACACCATTAATGCATATTATTTCCCAATTTTCAAACCTTCATAACTCCTTCTAGGGTACTCCAAATGCCACAAAATTTTAACCATAGTTTTCCTTCCACTCAATCTACCTTCTACTCAAATTTGGTGTAAAAACTCAATTGTTAGGTCATCCAATTAAATTCATCAAAAAGGCATTAAAAGATAGATCTTAATCATGATACCAACCTCACATCAACATACTTACTTTATCAAAAGCTTGAATCTCTCAATCTAACTGAAACATATGCTTTCACTTAAGTCATTGGACATTTAGGATGCTAAAAGTCCACTCCATCACATCCTACACACCTTAAAAGATATTTCATCCTCGAAATTAAGCTCGGGAAAACCACTTTGTCACATCATATACATCTTAAAGGAACTTTCGTCCTCGAAAGTAAAGCATACTCATACTTCCAGGGAAAACTTTATCTTTCCTTCATCTTCATATAGGAACTATTCTAGGTGTATCATATCCGTAAAGGTTACCTAAAAACATGCATCCAAAGCACTATTAGGGGGTTTACAACCATCTTGGGTGCACAAACACTCCATTCAATGATGAACTCAAGGTTTTGAAACTCAGATTATGTCATGACATATCTCATATATTACGTTTGCTTCCTTATGTTTAGCCATGCATTAGGGTTTTCACATCATATTACCATGTTCCCAAGGAGTTAACCCAAGTTAACCCATACATCAAGGTATCATCCACATTTTATTTAGTTCATTGTTAGAACATGTTCATCATTGACATATGCCTTTTAGGAGGGAGTTAATTATCATTAACTCACTTTATCCATCTAGATCATATCAAGGTGTCATAATCATTATGTTATGCTAACCTTCAAATTACATTTTCATCATCATTAAGCACTAAGCTTAACACTTCTGGTAACAGTTTTCATTCATATGATCTTATTTCATTGCTCATAATAAATTTCAACATTTACTAGTGATTTCATCACAAAAATAACCAACATTATCAAATTATCATCATTATCATGTACATGGTTAGCCATTTATGCATTGATATCTATTAAACCATCTCTAGGTTTCCATCATATCATGTCTATATATCACATATCGAGATTAATCGCATTCTTACATATATTATATCGTGGTTGTGCTAGACCAACTTATACAAGTGGCTCATCAAACATATATCAAAAACTTTGTCTAGTCCAATTGAGGTTCTCCTAACCCATACCACGAGGGTAGTTTCATGCTCAGTCTCTCTGAGCTAACTCAACTCTATGAGTATCTCATATACAACTTTATCTTCCCTCTCTTAATCTAGGGTTATCAGGTTACCTCATTGGCACTAGTGATAGCTTTACAAACTCTAGCCACATAAGCACAAACCAAAACATGCTACAACATACTATTCATAGGTCTTCTACCCATGAAACATGGTTACCCAAAACTCTCTTATACACACCACTAGATTCCTATGCGGGAAACCACCAACCCGATCATGAGGCTTCACAGAAACTAACATAGCTACCTCCTCCAGGGTCTTGGGCTCTCTCCCTCACCCGGATGGCAGGTACTCATATTCATGTTCACATATGCACATGTAACCAACCTCTCTTTGTCTCTAGGGTTTGGTCCTCCCAAGGACATCTAGGGTCCAACAAACTATAGGAATCATGCATTAAGCAACTCAACTCAATCACTCAGGAGTACTCTAGTTTAGGACATATCATATCACATATCTCAAAATTCTCATATCTTGGAGTTTAGGTTCTCTAACCTTCTCCCAATGGGTCTCACTCTCTCTGGAGTTAACCCCGAAACTGGTCCTAACACTAGAGGTCCTCCTTGGTAAAAGAGATCGAGGCTCATGCTGACTCACAACCTAGTCTTAACTCAACATATCTTATCTCATAAAAGCCTAATCACTTACATCATCAAAACTTATCTCAAATCCTCAAAATGAACTTAAGTCCTCAAAGACAAACATAAAGCATCATAAACATCTTATGTCTTCTATATAAGACTTACATCATATCAAAACTTATTTCATCTACTCCATCTATCACATATTCCCAACAAGGCTCTAGACATCTATTCTAGAACTACTCTCTCTTCTAGACTGATGTCATTCACTTTCACTTAGGTTTCATGACCCCCTCCTACTCGTACATGTGTGGGGACACATTTTTGTAATACATATACATAATAAAATATTATATAGTTTTTCTCCGATAAAACAAGCGTCAGAGAAAACTATCGAGGTTCGATTCGTTTGGAATCAAAAACCAAATCCTGAAAACGAGTGCCCCACACATAGTAGAGAGTCCAGTGTCATGAAAACTAGTGAAAAGGGTGAGAACAAGGGGTAGACTAGTGTAGCTACTCTAGACAACGAGCGCCATATGTCTAGGGTTTCTCTTCCCTTGATGCACGTCATTTCCAAATAGTGCAACGTCCCATACCGCTGCACTACAAGGAAAGAACGACATCTAAGGACTTGCTAAGCCACAAGCACTAGTCTAGACCTAGTTCTCGGACATCTAGGTGCTAACCTAGAGGCTAGGTCAGATCTAGTCTCTAAAAGACGACTAATCTAACCCTAAAAGATTATTAAGGTTCAAGGTTCTTTTGTTTTGAGTTACATAATGAGCAAATGTTAGGCTTTGCTATTGTTCATGCTCTGATACCACCTATGACGTCCCCGGATTTTCTAAAACTTAATCTGATGTGTGAAGTCCAAATTGAAACCCTCACCTCAGCGAGAATCCCAATTTAAACATCCCACACAAGGCTAAGAAGAAGAAAATCAGAGGAAGTCAGAAGGAAACAATCAGTAGCACATGTACATGAACAATAATAAAACCATACACACATGTTCACCATTCAACATATAATTACAACATGAATTGTTACAACATTTGATATTACATATTGAACAGCAAACTTCTACATATACATGTACTACCTCTAAACTACAGGATCTTAAGACAACAGGTCCACCTGTACATCAACTCGCTACACAACTCGCAACTATCCTGGATCTTCAAGAGCATAACCACAACCTAAACAAAAAGATTACATGCGGTACACGTCAGCACAATATTTCAAGAATATTGTACTGAGTACGCCTACGTGTCTTTTATTTACCTCTCATCATATCTTGGCAATAAGATAAAACTAATATACTTGGCAGTAACAGAAGAATATAAGAAAAGCACATACTTGCACAAGGATATTCATTAACAAAAGAGAACACATATTTTAAGCTCATTTTCCATTATATCATCCATGCATTTACTACCTCAGAGTTGAATGCATTAAGGCCTTTATGATCTACTACCAAAGAGTTGGATCATTTCACAAGGTGATCTACTACCAAAGAGTTGGATCACTTCCAAGTACTTTACTACCAAAGAGTTGAAGTACTTATTTCCAGCACTTTACTACCAAAGAGTTGAAGTGCTTAGATATAATGGAACAGATATATTATGTTTCATGTGTTCATATCAATAAGTATGGAGAATCTAGCAACATAGCATACAAGAACAATCATTTCAATCAATACCATATGCCAAGTATTTTACTACTCATATAACACAAGCATATTGTATAATAAGCCAAGTAAGAGGTAATAGCGTACCTTCCAAAGAGATAGATCATACTAAACACATATCACTGATGTCAACTATAAGCTTGGTCAAACCTGATCAAAACAAGACCATATACTATCATCAGGTTCTCATCATCTTACATCTCATCTTAACCCTAATTATGTCCATTAGGGTTTCTCTTATCTCATTATGTTACATACATTATTTCTTGTCTTAGAATTATCATACTGATGTCACTTTCTAGATTATGATTCATTATCTGAACATTATCTTCCATAGCATTTCTGTGCACATTAATTATCCCTAGGTTACATCATTAACCTAGATTAGGGTTTTAAACCATATATTACGGGTCATATTCATATAATATGAATTATATGCATCTAACTGATATCCGATTTACATCTTAGCTTCAGATTACTGATATGAACTTACTCTGTAAATTTCATCATTTATTGCGCATATATGTATTTATTACATTTTACTTAGGGTTATTAGCCCTAATTAGACATATTAATCAAATTACATGATTTCATACATCAACATGATCATCTTTGACATCAGGTACATTAAAGATATGATTTGTCACTTACTGGTATTTTCTCATAATTTTTGGTCGATGTTTATTATTTATTATCCATCAATTAAGCATTTCACAACTAACAAGATATCACTGATATTAATGCATTAAAAGCCATATATTATGTTTCCACTGTGTTGTACTCATTTTTCTGAACATTTTGATACCTTATTTGTATTTTTCTGACATGCGGGCTATTTTCTATGAATTATTAAAGATCTGTAGATTATTACCTCTCTGAGCCTATGGGGATGCGCCACGTGTCCGGTAAGTTGGGCGCTGCTCCTCATCTGGGCCGGCGGTCTTCAGCACTTGGACCGAGTTGAGCCGGCCGGTTTAGCCGGTTCTCAGGGATCGGACCCGGTCCTCCCTTCTTCTTTCTCTCGTGTATGGGTTCCGAGCGGGACTCTGTTCTACCCGAGTGCCGCCGCACGGGTGACCTCCGGCGAGCAACCAGACGTCTTCCCTTGCTCCCCGTTGACTCCTAGGGCCTCCAACACCTTCGCCTACTGAAACCGCACCACCACGGCTACTTATCTTCTTGGATTTGGTCGTGCAGCTCCTACTCAATTAGGGCGCCGCCGCCTGTCCTTGATTGCGGCGGGGCAAAGAGGCAAGAAGCCTGTTCTCGTCGTCGCACCAGACTGAAGGTGCAACAAGCTTCGAAGCACCTTCCTCAACTCTCTGAGACCCTCCAATGTCGACGAGAAGGCCCATCATTGGAACCCCGAGCTCTAGCTTCTTCTCCGGCAATGACCGCCCTGTCGACCATGGAGACCACCATGATATCTCACCGGAACACGGCCCTGAACTCCACTCAACTCAACCTTTCTTTTACTCTGCTAAGATCGCATCCAGGCTTCCCATATCCCCAACCCATACCTACACCTAGCTACTGCTTGCTTTCGTTGGTGGAGAGGCAATGGGAGTGGGGGCTCGTTCTCCCTGTGGTAGCATCCAAAAGGCCTAATATTTGGGTCTGGGTAGATCGTAATGGGGAGGCAAGTGCAATTGCCGGTCCCTTTCCCGCTCTCGAGCCACGACCTACGAAGTGGTGGGGGCAGTCATAGCTCCTTCCCCCCCCCCCACGATCTGTGCTATCAACGAAGGTAGGAGAACAGCTGCAAGTCGTCTGATCATCATCCAACGTCTACAACAAGTCCTCCATGAGACCAGATCCGCGGGTCACTCAAGTAGGCAATCACAGCCACTGGATCAGCCACAAAAGGTCAAGATCTAGCCACATGACCCGCCCTCAATCAAAGGGGCGCGTGACACTTATTTAATTAGCAACTTAGACTAATCAAACACCATTAATGCATATTATTTCCCAATTGTCAAACCTTCATAACTCCTTCTAGGGTACTCCAAATGCCACCAAATTTTAACCATAGTTTTCCTTCCACTCAATCTACCTTCTACTCAAATTTGGTGTAAAAACTCAATTGTTAGGTCATCCAATTAAATTCATCAAAAAGGCATTAAAAGATAGATCTTAATCATGATACCAACCTCACATCAACATACTTACTTTATCAAAAGCTTGAATCTCTCAATCTAACTGAAACATATGCTTTCACTTAAGTCATTGGACATTTAGGATGCTAAAAGTCCACTCCATCACATCCTACACACCTTAAAAGATATTTCATCCTCGAAATTAAGCTCGGGAAAACCACTTTGTCACAGTGGTGGTGGCTCTAGGGTTGTTGTTGTGCGCTGGAAAAGAGAGAGGGAAGAGGGACGATGGCTAGGTTTTTGCTCAGGAGCATGTTCGCTCTGATACCATGTGAAATATAATTGGGTCCGATTAGCAATTGGATGAACACAAGACTGGAGACCCTATCCTTTACACAGAAGAGGAGAAACACCCTAAGACTTAGGACGCAAGTAATCTAAACGAGATGAAATATAAAAGCCCAATAAATAATTAACCTATTAACTAAATAGGCTGATATTGACTTCTAACACTAACTAATTGAACCATGATCCAGCTAGCCTAGTGTATCAAATTGGGTAAAATCCATTTTCCTTTAACATATTGATACAACCTAGTGATCCAACTAATTTACTGATGAAAAACACTTTTTGTTGGCACTTGGCTTATGCTTTTCCCTAGAATCATATATATCCTCTATATGTCGCCCTTTAACATATTGATACAACCTAGTGATCCAACTAATTTACTGATGAAAAAAAATTTGTAGGCACTTGGCTTATACTTTTCCCTAGAATCATATATATCCTCTATATGTTGCCCCTTCCTCTATTCATTGTTCTAGCATTGATGTGAAAATGAGCCATGGTTTACACATACTTTATATATAAACTCTGAAAAGAGTCATATATATAAAACAAGGTATGTCTATACATCTAGAAAGTCCTCCTCTATTGGAGGTTTGACAGGAACTGTTGCCAAAGAACCAAAAACATGGAAGTTTTGTACCAAGGCCATTGCATTGATGCTTGATGATGATAGAGTATGTTGCATTGATGAATTTGATAGGATGAATATCAAAGATCACATTGCTACCTAGAAAACAATAAATAACAAACAATCAGCATCACAAAAGCTGGTATACAAGTCACACTCAATGCTCAAACCTTAATCTTAGCTACAACAAGACCTACTAGAGGTTGTTATGACAAATCGAAACCTCTTAATTACATCATTGCCTTCCTCTTGCTATCCTTTCAAGGATTAGTCTTGTGTATGTTAGGATTGATGAGCTCAATGAAAATATAAATTACCACATTTTCCATCACATGATCAAGGTTCATAAGAACGTGAAGAAGCACTCGCTCCCATGTTTAATGCAGCTCAACTTATGTGCTACATTACATATGCAAAATCTTTGAAGACATGGTTAAGCTCTGAAGAAAAAGAAGCATTTCTGAACTCTTACATTTCTCTTTGAATTCTCCAAATGTTGGTGAATTATCCAAATGTTGTAGTAGAGAAAAGTACTTGCAAGGTGCCATTCAGCAAAAAAACAAAAAAAAACAAAAATAGATATTGCAATATGCATTTTTTGTAGTCTTGTAAAGATATTGGCTAGATATGTATATGTCATTCCAAAAGAAGAAGTCCTTTGCCAAAATCCATCTAGAGATAGTGTTCCAAGTTCATAGAGAACAATTATGAGGATGATGAAGATAGAAAACTAACGAAAGTGATCACCTGAAACAATGCATATCTAAATATAAAAGAAGAAATATCGAAACTACTATAACCAATAGGTGAAATGAAGATGACAGACACATAAACCTATGAAGGTTTACAAAGATATGGAGGTTTGTAATTAACATAGGTTTTGTTATAAATCACTCATGGTTAAAGTAAATGATATTTTCTGGGTTCATTTGGATATGTCACCTCCATCCTAGCATTCTATGAATTTAATGATGCAATGTAGCAAGCTAATTATGACTTCCAGCTAAAGGGTCAAGGTTTACATGAGAAAACCAGCATCATGGAGAAAATAAGATGGAATCAAAATAGATACAACTCTACATTCGACTTCCTTCCTAGACTTATATCAAGATTCTAGGGGTATAATTTTGTTCAACATTTTCAGAAATCATTGTATAAATGGTGAACCCCTTTCCCTTTATCTCAATTCCTAGGTAGATTATAAAGATTTCTAAAATGTGGTTAAAGGTTCATTAAGTGGCAACTTTTTGGCCACCTCACGCAGAGGAAACATCAGAAAGGAACATTTAGTGGAACCTGGAATATCTTAGGGATGGGTCTGTTATGTTCAAAAACTTGGAGAAGGAAGCTTTCTCCCTAAATAAATGGTTATTGTCATTTGGATGATGAAAATTTGTAGGAAGCAACTTCTAAAATTAAATGGAGGACCTCAATTGCAGGTGTAGCTAAATTTTGTGCTCAATCAAGTCTCATATCTTTTTTATTCAAACATGGAGACAACAATCCTAAGATTTTCTATGCGTCTTTGAAGTCTTGAAGAAGGAATGAAATTAGAAGTATGATTATCTAGGATGAACAATAAAGAAATACCCTTGATTTATTTTATTCCAAAAAATTAAAAGATTATTTTATGAAAGATTGGAGATAGCATGAAGGTGAATCTGAATAAAAAATACAACAATTCAGAGTAGAGGATCTTCTTATGATTGTGACTAGATAGAGACTTCCTATTTGCTAGATTTAATAGGTGAAGGAACAACTCAAATAACACCTTTTAGGATCTTATAAATGAAGAACTAACAGAGGGATGCATTCTAACTGGCATTAAGAAATATGATCCACAACTTTTTATTTTTCGTTCTAGGAATAAAGGGGCCACTTTTATAGTCCAAAAGGCTTATTTGGAGGCATCTAATAAGTATGAGGTCCCTCATTTTATTATTGTAGTTAACATTTTTTTCTAATGCTGGTTAGATGCAAATATGTATATAGAGAATCCCAGATACTTATGGCAAATAGTCAATTTAATAGCCAAATTTTTGTTAGCAAAACCACTACAAGATTTATTCCTTACCAGCTAATCCACTCTTAGTAGTAAGAGAGAAGCCATATGTTGATTCAATATAAACATGAACCATGCCACAAACTATCAAAGTTGTATATGCCAAGTCAACAAATTCATTGATTTTTCATAATACTGTGGCTTAATTTCTAAGACTAGCAGGTCAATATTTCTCACAGTTTTTATAGTGTAATCCTAGAATGCTAGGCCACTTTTTGTTGGGTTTTAGGGGAGACAGAGAAGGCAGCAGAAACAAAAAATTTTCTCCCCCAACCCATACCGAGGAAACGCGTCAACGTCTATATAATAGGAAAGGATGGTTTGCGGAATCATACCTTGTCCCGAGGCTTGCTCGGCGACAATACCTCGTGCAATGCGCGGTCTTCAACTCCGGACTTCGACAGTGTCTGTGCAGCTCCTGGTCGCACCGGGACTGACAACTCCTACTCGAACCGGACTGTCGGATGACAGTTGTCCTCCTAAGCATCAGTGTCCTCCCGCCTCTGTAGTAGTCCACACGGACCACCTGGAACTCCACTCTCCTTGTCCCACAAGGAAGTGGAAGGAGTCACACCCTCCTGTTGACGTACTAGTCGCCAACACGCTCTCCTGCCTCCTGTTGCAACTGCAATTGTCCTTCCCTTGTTGCACCTCCCTTTTGCGGGAAGCACATGCTCGGGCTCTCTCACGGTTACCAAAACCAGAGAGAACGACAACTTGCAGAGCAACTGGTTGCACTGAGCTGTACTTTGAGAAGCCCCCAATACCCCTATATATATAGGAGAGTCATGGGACAGGGTTCTCCATCCTGGGCAATGCGGGACTAAAGCAGGAGTAGAAGGGTTCGAGAATTTTCTACAAAAAGCAACCGATTCGCAACTTGAAATGATCGGTTCACAACTGAACCGATCGGTTCGGCCATTGAGCAGATCAGTTGGACCTGAGCCGATCGTTTGGGGCACTCCAACCGATCGGTTGGTGCCCTGAACCGATCGGTTCATGGTCCTAATCCGGCTCAAAAAGACTTTCCTTGTTTCTTTCCAAATTGGTATCGAATACCAATATTATTCCCAATCGAATTGGGCAATTTGAAACCAAAGGAAAATTCTTGCCGACATGACTTTTTCCCAACTGGTCGGTTGCACCAGTTGAGCCGATCGGTTCAACCCTTGAACCGGTCGTTTCAACCTGGGCATGAGCCGATCGGCTTGGACACTCCAGCCGACCGGTTCAGCAACCTCAGCCGACCGGTTCATCACATGAACCGATCGGTTGGGAGCACAGGTTAGGCAAAATCAGTCAATTGCGATTTCAATCAATCCGATACTCCAATCAATGCGTCCAACACCTTGAACCATACGATATTGAGCTATCGACTGATTGAGTGTTTAATTGAACTACTAAACTCCTTTAGTAATCAATCTAAACATTGCTTTGTGGACAAAACTCCTCTTCCAGGTTAAATCCTATGTGTGTGACCCTGCAGGTCCATTTCACGTTGGCAGTGAAAGTCCATAACACTTATGACTTCACAAACAAAGACCGGTGCCTAGTCACACATCAGTGCTACCCAAGTGAAAGTAGAAAGTTGGAGAACAACTTTCATCCTACAATCCGTGAATGGTGTTACAGCAAATGTATAATTCCTTTGTCACTGATATCCCAAATGAACTCGAGGCATGGAACAGTCATCCTGTCAACGTTCATTCACTTCCTTGATCTCAGAGTAGACTGGAAGAGATATGTATGACATCAGTATCATATACTGATTCACACATGCGTGCACGCCTTTCTCAATCCTACTCATCAAGTGGCCATGGATATCAAACTCCCTCAGGAGGGACAAATCCCATATCTATCACTCACCCCTCAAAAGCCCCATGTGTCAAAGCCACCCAATCATCACCTTTATAACAACCCATGTTTCAGGACTGCGTTTGATGATGTCAAAGTGTGCCCAACGACATGTGTTGAGTGTAGTGATTTCATGTCTAAGAATCACACTCACCACCATCACTGTGAGTACTGACTATGACTACCATCTCATGGTTCCATGTGTCAAACTCACGGTGGGTCTGTCTGGTACCTTGTTCTCTAACAAGTACCTATGTGTTTGGTTTGATATCTCTATATCATGACTAATGAGATTCTGTCATCAACCAACACCACAATCTAGTCTTGTGTGTCATTGCTGTCTATCTACCTTCCACAATGACATCTGACTAGGGACATAACAAGAATGTACAAACTCTTAGCATCCGTATGATCTCATCGTTCAGGTCCTCAACCTGAAAGCATACGTCATTGAGTACTGTCATTCTCTAGACATTCAATCTGTTCTATCACTATCTCATATGACTGAACCAGAAAGAATTGGAAGCTCGCCTTTTATGTTTATCAAATCAATCTTAATGTATCCCACCAATCATCACATGATTGGCTCTTAGGGCATACATACCAACAGACTCCCACTTGCACTGCGAGCCAATCACCCATGAATCATATTCATAGTGATCTTCAAACATGTCCCACATGTTATTGTGCTGTAGTGCAAACATAGTGAGTAATGGCAACACCTTGCCAAAGTCGGTATAAATTGCATGTCTCTCATCTCTTCGTTGTACGTCATACGTATGAGATGGAGTTGCCGTAATATGCGATCTAGTATTCCTTTGCTAACCTTTAGCCACATTGCATGATCAAGGATTCCAGACTTGTCATCAATGAGTGGAATATAAGTTCATCTCATGAACTTTCAGATCCATATAGTATCCACTGCTGTTCACTAACACCTAGATACTCGGCATTTCCCTTTTAAATGGCTTTATTGGAACACTTCCAATTATCAACAAACTTTCACTTTTATACATCTTATGTATATTTTGCGATTAAATTTCTGTCCTTTCGGAAGTTCGCATCAATGTAACTCTTTACATCGAACTCTTCCTTATCTCCATAGAACTAGTACTTCACAAGCACTTATCAAGTTCTCATGGTATTCCAGTAACCCTTACTGGAAATAGACAGACATCCACTCATAATGTCACACATACGAGTTATCAGGATGAGCACATCATATTGCCATGTCCTACATACAAGATGATGAATGCATTTTATTCTTGCCATGTCATACATGCAAGATAATGGGATGATTACATACATGATAGATCCATATCTATTCTTAGTGTTCCCATTCTTCATAAGAATTGGACACTTGGCCTTGGGATACTAACTCCATGTAAGATGGACAAGTTTTCTCCCACTGAATCTGTGCATACTGAACACTTCAGTACAGATTGCCAATGTATGCTCTCTCTTTCCAGGTCAAGAGATTTTCGAGAACTATCTCTATAGATCTCTATTCCTATCACATAGGAAACATCTCTATCTTCCTTAAAGATAATTTCCACATTAGGATTTCCAATCTAGAACATTTCCATTTCACATCAATATGTGGAATGTGAACACGCTCCCACTAAATCACAGATCCCTTCTTTATCTTTGACATATCAGTCAAACCCTTTGACTATATCATCAAAATAAAGATCCAATTTTGAGTTGCTTGTACTCAATCAATCACATTGATTAGTCCATTGTAACTTATAGACTTCATTTGCATTAGTGGATTCATAAACCTTATAGGATGTGTCACGCACACATCCTGGTTTTATTCCTCATAGGAATGTGGTTTTAGTGTCCATATGCCAAATGTCTTAGTCATTAAGTTGCAATCAACAAGCATCATCCTTCTCAAAATGTTATCCATGTGTCTTAACACTTAAGACTCATTTGCACTTATGGATATGATCCAATGAGTGCTACCATCAAGGTCATACCTTATGGTTCACATGGAAGTCATTTAGGATGTAATGGTTTTAAACCATAACTCAAGATTCAGTTCCTCATATTCATCTTGATAGTTGACTCATCACATGAACAACTCATCACATAGATAATTGAGGTGTATCTGTTATAGATATAAGAACCCACAACCCTTGTGATTCTTAATTTCTTTTATTAGTGTGGGGTATTCATTTATTAAGAAGAATTCAGTTATTTGATAATCATTCTCTAACTCCTTAGAGTATGATTCCTTCTTGATTCAGACATCACCATGCCTTAATCATGAGTTCACTATGATACACTATCATAATCACTCATAAGGATCTCAAACATTTGGTCCAAGTATTTCATTCATTGATCTCATCAAGAATTAATACTTTACCAAATTTGTACTTCATTTATGATGATCTTGAACACTTCAAGATATTCATATTGGTATTTCTCTAAACACCATTTGAAGTATTAGCATTTATTCCAATAGGTATGTAAATACATCACATGTATTATACCTAATAGGATAATCATTCTCCCACTACATTAGTGAAGATTGATTAATCATGTCCAAGATATTCATGTCCCTTACTGGTTCTCTAACCAAAAGAGTCTAGTTTTATCCATCACATGGAAACTAGAAATGAATTTCTCATGATTAATGCTAATTAAATTGTTTGAGTTATCTATAACTTTTAGGTATCATCTTATCTTATGCATATCAAATATCACAAGATAAATAAGGCATTGCCACAAAGATCACATCTTTATAAATTGAAACATCTCTTTATTAATTGCTATCATTGTCATACAATATGCAAAAATAAAGTGTTTCTATCTATTGGCAAGTATGAAATAGCAGTTCATAACTATATTACATGCCTTATTGGCTGAAAATAAACTAAAGTATTCCTATCTATAAAGGCAACACTTGCCCCAAGTAAGAATGCTTTACACTTTACATCTTGATATCATACATCTCAAAAGTGTTACAAGTTTACTTTCATGACACCTTTAAGTAGAGGTTTCAGTCGCCTCCTTCTTCTTTTGTTCTTCCAGGTAGAGAGGACAATTCCTTTTCCAATGTCCTGGCTTTTGACAATGGTGGCAATTTCCTTTCTTGGTCACGCCTCCCTTGGCCTTGAGAGCTGAAGATGGCTTGGACTCCTGGCTAGCTTCAGAACCTTTCTTAGATTTGCCCTTGCCCTTGCGCTTTGACTTGCCTTTCTTGCTCGTGATCACCATCATGGACTTAGGCTTGTCCTTCTTCATCTGTAACTCGGCTGTCCTCAACATGCCCAACAACTCTGACAGTGGCCTATCAAAGTTGTTCATGTTGTAGTTCATCACAAACTGACTGTAAGATTCTGGCAACGATTGCAGTATCACGTCAGTAGCCAACTCTTGGCTCAGTGGAAATCCCAGTCTTTGCAGGTTCTCCACATACCCAATCATCTTGAGTGTGTGAGGACCAACTAGATCTTCTTCTTTCATGATGCACTTGAACAGTGCCCTAGAAACATTGTACCTCTCTTGCCGTGCCTGATCTTCATACATGTTCCTGAGATGCAGAATCATCTCTATGACACCCATGTTCTCATGTTGCCTCTGCAACTCATGGTTCATTGAACATAGCATCAAGAACTTTGCATCAATGGCATCATCAGAATGCTTCTTGTAAGAATCCCTTTCTGTCCTTGGTGCATTAGGAGCGGGTTCCTCTGGAATTGGAGTATCCAAGACATAGAGCTTACGCTCTTGAGTGAGAACAATTCTCAATGTCCGATACTAGTCAAGGAAGTTTGTCCCATTTAGCTTGTCCTTGTCAAGGACCGATCGCAAAGAAAAGTTGTTGTTGTTTGTTGCCATTTGAACTACAAAAAGGAAAATATGCAATTTTAGTCCAAAACTCATTTTTGACTTATTTGATTGATTTGAAAGTTTGACGATATAATTAGGCGTTTAATTAATAATCGCTCCCACTATTTTACTTCAAATTGATAGCCCTCACCATCAATTCGGAAGATTGCAGCGTAAAACCTTCTAGTGGGCAAGATCTTGAAATCCTCTAAGTCATGGACCAGCTTGGGCTGTCACCCACAACATAGATCTCTCAGGTAGGCAACTTTTGCCAATTGCATCATATGCAACTCTTGATAAGATGTCATCTACAACTCCTTGCAATGATCATCTCCATGCCTCAAGGTGCTAGATCCTATCTAGGTCACCTTGTTAAGTCCAACCCAAAGCAAACACGATGAATATGCACCCTGCTTGGGCAGACCCACACATTCATCCTTCACGCTTCCACGAGATAGACGGTGCACCACGCTTGGGCGTGCCCACACTTGGTCGATCAAGCTTTTCACGTGTGTCGCATTTGGAAGGCATCTAAAACTTAATATTTAATGAGGGATTTGGTTTTATATACATATACATATCCAATTACCACAATACATAGTACGTATCATATACATGCTATATCCCACAGAAAACATGCACAAACGATAAAGAGCGATGATTATGGCCATCCTAATGTGATTCCTCGAGCCAAGAGGAATCACGGTCATCTAGGTCTACATCACATGTAACCTGTACAAGATGAACATCTGTGCATTGCCATCCGAGTTGATCAACTCATCACATGAATGATCTGTACTCTCCAGCCGGTCGTCTGGGTGCCACCAGCCGATTGGTTGGCTCCTCCAACCGATCAGTTCGCCTGGTCATCGTGCATCTCGTCATGTCCGCCACCCGCTCGTCTCGCTCCTCGAACCGGTCATAAACCGATCGGTCCACTCCTTGAACCGACCGTCTGGAAGGTAAACCGATCGGTTCACTCCTTGAACCGACCGTCTGAGCAGTCGTCTTGATGTCCGCCGGTCTTTGACATAACAGGAAATAAAAATCTATCCTATTTATTACATTTCTTTAAAAGGGAAACCCCGATTTACATTCGGGGGGAGCAAAAGTAGGAAAGAATCTCGAATTATTTCGAGTTACATCAGGAATAAGAGAGGGAAGATTGGTGCGCAGACCGAGATGCAAGCAACCACAAACAACCACACACAGATAGGGGTTTATAGGCCATAATCACGCTACACACATCCACCAAAAAACTCGTTTAAGGGCGACGCGTATCGAGTGCATTAATAATACATATCATATATGTAATTTGGGATTTGTGGATTTAGGATTGGACATGCATAAAGCCGATATTATTCGCATCGTATGCAATAAATAAAGGTGACAAACCAAAATCGATCATATCGATATTCCTAAAATATAGAGCAGTTGACGTGGCTCTGATATCACTGTTGGGTTTTAGGGGAGACAGAGAAGGCAGCGGAAACAAAACAATTTCTCCCCCAACCCATACCGAGGAAACGCGTCAACGTCTATATAATAGGAAAGGATGGTTTGCGGAATCATACCTTGTCCCGAGGCTTGCTCGGCGACAATACCTTGCGCAATGCGCGGTCTTCAACTTCGGACTTCGACGGTGTCTGTGCAGCTTCTGGTCGCACCGGGACTGACAACTCCTACTCGAACCGGACTATCGGATGACAGTTGTCCTCCTAAGCGACAGTGTCCTCCCGCCTCTGTAGTAGTCCACACGGACCACCTGGAACTCCACTCTCCTTGTCCCACAAGGAAGTGGAAGGAGTCGCACCCTCCTGTTGACGTACTAGTCGCCAACACGCTCTCCTGCCTCCTGTTGCAACTGCAGTTGTCCTTCCCTTGCTGCACCTCCCTTTTGCGGGAAGCACTTGCTCGGGCTCTCTCACGGTTACCAAAACCAGAGAGAACGACAACTTGCAGAGCAACTGGTTGCACTAAGCTGTACTTTGAGAAGCCCCCAATACCCCTATATATATAGGAGAGTCATGGGACAGGGTTCTCCATCCTGGGCAATGCGGGACTAAAGCAGGAGTAGAAGGGTTCGAGAATTTTCCACAAAAAGCAAACGATTTGCAACTTGAAATGATCGGTTCACAACTGAACCGATCGGTTCGGCCATTGAGCCGATCGGTTGGACCTGAGCCGATCGTTTGGGGCACTCCAACCGATCAGTTGGTGCCATGAACCGATCGGTTCATGGTCCTAATCCGGCTCAAAAAGACTTTCCTTGTTTCTTTCCCAATTGGTATCGAATACCAATATTATTCCCAATTGAATTGGGCAATTTGAAACCAAAGGAAAATTCTTGCCGACATGACTTTTTCCCAACTGGTCGGTTGTACCAGTTGAGCCGATCGGTTCAACCCTTGAACTGGTCATTTCAACCTGGGCATGAGCCGATCGGCCTGGACACTCCAGCCAACCGGTTCAGCAACCTCAGCCGACCGGTTCATCACATGAACCGATCGGTTGGGAGCACAGGTTAGGCAAAATCAGTTAATTGCGATTTCAATCAATCCGATACTCCAATCAATGCGTCCAACACCTTGAACCATACGATATTGAGCTATCGACTGATTGAGTGTTTAATTGAACTACTAAACTCCTTTAGTAATCAATCTAAACATTGCTTTGTGGACAAAACTCCTCTTCCAGATTAAATCCTATGTGTGTGACCCTGCAGGTCCATTTCACATTGGCAGTGAAAGTCCATAACACTTATGACTTCATAAGCAAAGAGAGGTGCCTAGTCACACATCAGTGCTACCCAAGTGAAAGTAGAAAGTTGGAGAACAACTTTCATCCTACAATCCATGAATGGTGTTACAGCAATTGTATAATTCCTTTGTCACTGATATCCCGAATGAACTCGAGGCATGGAACAGTCATCCTGTCAACGTTCATTCACTTCCTTGATCTCAGAGTAGACTGGAAGAGATATGTATGACATCAGTATCATATACTGATTCACACATGCATGCATGCCTTTCTCAATCCTACTCATCAAGTGGCCATGGATATCAAACTCCCTCAGGAGGGACAAATCCCATATCTATCACTCACCCCTCAAAAGCCCCATGTGTCAAAGCCACCCAATCATCACGTTTATAACAACCCATGTTTCAGGACTACGTTTGATGATGTCAAAGTGTGCCCAACGACATGTGTTGAGTGTAGTGATTTCAGGTCTAAGAATCACACTCACCACCATCACTGTGAGTACTGACTGTGACTACCATCTCATGGTTCCATGTGTCAAACTCACGGTGGGTCTGTCCGGTACCTTGTTCTCTAACAAGTACCTATGTGTTTGGTTTGATATCTCTATATCATGACTAATGAGATTCTGTCATCAACCAACACCACAATCTAGTCTTGTGTGTCATTGCTGTCTATCTACCTTCCACAATGACATCCGACTAGGGACATAACAAGAATGTACAAACTCTTAGCATCCGTATGATCTCATCGTTCAGGTCCTCAACCTGAAATCATACGTCATTGAGTACTGTCATTCTCTAGACATTCAATCTGTTCTATCACTATCTCATATGACTGAACCAGAAAGAATTGGAAGCTCGCCTTTTATGTTTATCAAATCAATCTTAATGTATCCCATCAATCATCACATGATTGGCTCTCAGGGCATACATACCAACACTTTTCTCATCATGATTCCCCTAGATCAGTAGAAAGTGTTGGAGGGAGTGAGCAATCGGTCTCCCATCATGTGCCAAAGATAGGAAAATCATCCTTTCTCACACGATCTGGGTGAATCTATGGTGGACCAATAGGTTAGACAGAATGGGTGAGGAAGACATGTCAAAGATGAACAACCAACCTCACAGGAGCACTTGGGTATGATGGGTAGGCTAAGAGATGAGGAAATTAACAATGATGCACAGTTTTTTCTCACACAGACATTGGTGGTTTTCAACGAGTAAGGTTTCCAGTTCTTCCTCACATTCTAGCAACAGAGCATGGGGTTCTAGAAAGGGGATAAGCTTGGGATTTTTCCTTCTATGTGATTTGACAGGTATGAGAAACATCAAGAACATAATTGGGAATGGGGGAGTATACCTGAGCTTGTTTTACTTCAACCTTGTTGCTCTCCTTTCAACTTTTATATCCTCGTCGGTTCTGTCCTTCCGGCACCTCCTCTCCGACGTTCTGTGAGGTTGGGTGCTAGCAAAGGGGCGGAGAAGTAGGGTGTTTGGGAGGATGACAGGGTGAGACAGAGGAAGGGTGTTTAGATTTGGGGTCATGGGGGAGAAGACAAGAGTGAGAGAGAGAGAAGGCACATGATAGGTGGAGGTGGCACTATCGATGTTTAGGCACTGTGATTGAAACTGTGCCAATAAGGGGGGAATGGTGCGTGGAAATTTTAAAAATTTTAGGCTTTTTTGTTATTTTGTGAGGGGGGCGGAGAAAGAGGGGGAAATGAGTTCGAGAGGAGTATTTTGTAGTCAAATGATGTATGTCGTCAATTTTGTAGCTATTACAATTAACTCTATTTGTTTTACATTTTTCAAATTTGTACAGAATACTAGTTTTAACTACAAATACAATGTATGTAGTTGGAGAAATTGTAGTTAAATCATCTTTTTTTTAGTGCAGGCACACATCTCTCATTTTTTACCATGATTGGTGAATAACACTTTACTCAAATGTTCTCAGAAGCATCCAGAAGGTGTAGAGTACACTTATTATGAGCCCCTGTGGAATCTTGATCTAAGAGAGGCTCCACTTAAAATGTAATTCTAGGTTAACCCCAAACTAAATTAAATATAATCCCATAGCCTCCATTTAGAAATGGTCAGAGTTTTTGAGAGAAGTAAAGGGATGGTTAGATCTTATTGAATTCCCTAAGTCTAGAAAAATAAGGATACTACTAGCTACATGCCAAGATATTATCATCATGAAAGACTAGTACCAGAAACCCATCATTGGGCCATCCATTCGAGTTGGAATCACATAGATTATGCCTTCCCTACCTTGAAATCCTAGAGAGAAAAGAGAAAAAAACCAAGGTAGTTTGGGCCTAAAAACTATTACCTATCTCTCCCCTAGTGATGTAATGATATCAAAACTTGGGTTTGATGATATTTAATACTATATTGTTAATTTAATCCCTCTTTGGATGTTGTCTACTTATTATTTGTGTGTATCTTATACTCCCCTTATAATACACCTACAATGGTGTGTGTATATGTGCATTTGGGTTTAATGATCCTCTATACCATATTCTTACATCAAAACCCTCAATTTAAAGTTGTATTTTTGTCACTTTGTTTTAATATCTACATTTAAGTTCAATTTTAAAAATGAAATTTAATATACCTCATTGATATTTGTGATAAAAAAGGGATTCATGGGGTACCCAACACTTGTACCATGTATAACTTGATTCCATACCCATTAATTTGTTGTTCTTTTCATAATCCACCTTTTATCATAATATTCTTTAAATATTTTCCTCATTTTACTTTATACGATTGGTGGTGACTCTAGTTCCTATTTATTTATTTTTTTGACTCACCATCTATCCCTCACAATATATTTAATTTGGTCAAGAAATTGCGAGATAAACCAAATACCCAGGAAAGTGGGCTTAAAACATAGTCATTGATAGTTATTGTCCCCATAAATGTTCCAAGAATTGAAAATATTTCATATGATTCTCTTACCTTTAGTGATGTTAGAAGTGCAGCCAACATGTCTTGAAATCCAATATTGCATAGTAGATCCAAGCATAGAGAGGTCCTCCATTTTCTCTAGGAGCACTATGACAAGAAGGATATTTCTATCATATGTGTGAATACTTAAAACTCAAATGGAAGAAATTATCACTAAAGCTCTTCCTGCGGATCAAATTCAATTTTATTAGATAAAAATTATTAGTCTTTTTTATTCATAATTCGTCCATGTTTGTGAATGACTAAAAATGAAGTTTGTGAGAGATGTAAGGAGGCTGAGGAATCGTGCATTCATCTTATGTAGGACCTTCCCAAGATAAAAGTATTGTGGAGGGTACTTGAACCTAACATAACATCGAACTTCTACATAGAAGATAATGTCCAGGAGTGTGTTAGATGGAATTTGTTGCAAATAGGAACAAGCACCATCTAGAGCAGCATGTTCATGTTTGCTTGTTGGAAGGCTTGGAAGGTGAGAAATTCTTTCACTTTTGACAAAAAATAAGTGACCATGAGACAACTTATATTGGATATCATAAGTTACATTTAAAATAATGAGAACTCAAAGTCGAGTACTACCCAGAATCCACAAAGAATGGAAGCACAAACATGGACTACACCGCCAAATGGGTAGATACAAGCTACAATGGATACAACTATTCAATGTCTTTCGAACACATTGTGTACTACCTTTATTGTGAGAGATGAGCAAGGAGAATGGATCAAAGGGGGCAGCCAAAAAGTACTCAGGATGTGACCCTCTTCAAGGTGAAGTGTTAGCTATACTTCGAGGAATGCAAGCTTTGGCTGACTAAGGTGTTGAGTATTATGAGATTGACTAACTCAGAGACTACAGTTGAGTTAATCCAAAGAACTTCACCGATATTAAAGAAGTATAAATATCTTATCAAAAGAATATAATTCAACTTTGACCACTTTTGCACTATTAATATCCTTAAGATAAGAAGATATGCAAATGTACCAGTGGATAAACTAGCCAAACGGTTCCTAAAAGAACCTAATGAAATTGTTGTAACCAAATAATGCTCGGACATTCTCAAGGAGGTGATCACAAAGGACAAAGCAGACTTAGAATCTTAAGTGTAATGAGGAATAGAAATATAAAAAAACAATTCTTACATGTCAACTATCTAGAGAGTTCTTTTATACCTCTATTATGTGTGATTGTATAATAAAGTGAACATTAAATTGATCAAAATTGCCAAGTATGTATGTTGTAAAATGTCTTTTCACTAAATTTTGAGATATTTAATTATTGTTGGTTTTACGCTAAGATTTGCCTATGATGAGTCAAAGGTGATTTTGTATCTTGATATACATGTTAGGTGCTAGGAATTAAGTGCAAGATTTAACATTTTTATGATTTTGTACATATGTTGGCATGTCTGAGTTTCTCCTAGAGAAACTTGGCTGATGGTCTTTCATGTGAATGTGTGAAAATTTTGCAAGTAGAGTTTCTAGAAGACAAAACTTGGTCGGTGAAACTATTATGTTGATGAAGAAGAGGTTGTCGACTATGTTTTGAACCCCCCTAAACTAGTTCACCATAACCAACTGTAACATACTAAATTTGAACATATTATCTTTTTGGCCCTTTTCCAAGCTTTTCCATTCCTTTCTATCCTTTTTTTTTGCCTTTATGTTTAAATTGTGGAATTTATAGTGGTTTGATGAACATTTATTCACTATTTGTATCAACAAAAGGGTTTATGCATAAATACCTCAGTGAAAATCTATTTAAGGACCTTAGTTAGGTTTTTTAAACCTTAATATAACTTTTTAATGTGTTTTTAAATAATAAAATAAGCCTAAGTTTCAAATTTGGTTCAATTTGGATGTTGTTTGAGCAAGTTATGTAATTTTAGGTACAATCTGGACTTTTGTGCAATTTACCCGATCGGGAGGTTTTCTTTGCAAATTATTACATTCATTATAATCCTTAGATATTGATTTTGAACCATGGGGCACCTATTTGCACCTATGTTTGAAGGTGTTTCTCTCCAAGGACATTTTAGGGATTACCCTCTTTATAAATGAGCTTATCTTTAAAAGCTATCAACCAATGTGGTTATTTCTTTGATTGGAGGATGGTGGGGATGACCTAGAAGTCTCCAACTAACATTTGATATTCAAGAATCCTCTATGCTCTGTCCTCTTACATTGCCATGAAGCCCTAGTCTAAGTACACGTGGAAAGTCCCATAGACACCTCATTCTTGCCCCCTTCTTTATAAAGCCATATATACCCCTTCCCACCTCCCAATTCAAAAACTCTTGCTTTCCTTCTCTTTCCTCCAGCTTAGAGCATTGTTACTACTCTGCATGGCCATGAAGGTGTTGTCCCAAGGTAAAATATGGTGATTACCTTGGTGAAGAATTCTCCTAGGGTTCTGAATTTTCTCTATTTAGTGTTTCTAAAGCTTCTTCTTGGTGATTTCAACCAAAACTAGTAAGTTTGTTCCTTTCCTTCCCTATTTTCATTTTGTTCATCTTCCTCCCACCTTCTTCTAGGTCAGAACCATTCCATGGTGAAACCACCTAGATCCCTTAAATACCTCATCTCCATGTTCTTTTGCTAGGATTTTTCACCTCTAAAGTCGAGAGGGTGCTTCTTGCTCGAGATAGGAACTTTGTTGGAGAAACCATCCTCTCTAGCTCAGGAATCTTGCTCCTTGAACCTCTCCACCTTCTTAGAGGTGAGTGTTATAACCCCCTTCCCGTATATTGCTTACTACATGCTTAAAACTCATGCTTCTATGTTTAAAATCGATGATCTACATCTCTATATATCATGTTCTTCTAGGGTTTGGTTTCTTTCTATTTACCTTCTCTATAAGATCTAGTTTGATTACATATGCATCTCAAGCCCTGATCTTGGGTCAAATGGTGTTTTCTCTCTCTCTTTCTCTCTTCCTCTCTCTCACAAGGATTTCTGACTTGTCATTTCCTGATTGGTTCAAATTGAAAAATTCATATCAATTAATCTGCTTATCCATATTTGACAAATAAATATGTTTTGGAATTAGAAAATTAATCGCTATCTAATAAAATATTTTCAAGGTCTTTGAGGTTTATTGAATGGAGATTTTTGTAAAATGAATTTAATGTATAAAATCCATAAAAAATACATCTTAATCATCATAACTCCAAAATTGACATAAAGATATATTTTCTTGATCAGGAGCACCTAATAAGTTTATTGTTGAGGTTTTTAGAGTCTAAATCTGAGTTTTCCTTAAAAGATCTAAATTTAAGGTTTCTACTCATTAATGTGTATTATGTACTTTAATACATGTTAATACATTAAAAATAGGCAAAGAAGAACTTGGACTCAATTAAAGTGGTGAAAGTCAGTAATTGATATCAGTGAGAGAGGTATGTGCATTTTTACACCCTAAGTTGGGATATTTGCAATCCAAACCCTATATTTTCCTAATGAGGCTTTAATGAACCCTATTCCCTCTATTCATGATTCTTTTGTTAAATTGACTCAAATTGGTAATGATATTCTTTTTCTTGGGTCTTGTACCCCACTGCCATGTTCTAATTGATATGATGCTTTTACTTGCCATGGTTTCTTTTCTAGCATGTTTATTTTATGGACTACTTAGCTATAGTAGTGGGCATGTATTAATTTGCCCTGGGGAATGTCTTATCCGCCCCCATAAAAATATGTGTAAGTGATTTGAAATGTACTAATTCTCCCCTCACCTCTAGGTTGAGGTCCGGTAGGTTCCTCAACCCTAATTAGTTTAGGTATTCATAATGATCATGCATGCAACCCTTTTAGTATACTTTTTTATGGCAAGCATCTATTTTGAGTATGCCTCATACTCTTGTTCTCTTCATGAAATCTTGGCCTTTACTTTCATGTTATTCCTTATCTTTTGTTTTTGTTCATTATTTGAAACATGCCTTTTTTCTCTCTCTTGTTGGGTGCTTTCCCAACCACCTGGGTTTAGATCAAGGTGTTGAGCATCACTAAGGAGAACATAGCTTCCAACATGGACCTAGCTCTTGGAGATGTTGCTTGGAGATAGATTTGAAGTAGTTTAGACTTCCCTCTACTTATATCCTTATGTTGTATCATACATGTAAACCCTTATGGGATATTATGATGTACTTTGGTAATCTTTTGTGAAAATTGAATATAGTCATTTTTTAATTCCACTGGTACACTTTGGTTGTTTTGAATATCATTTATTGAAATTTGAAAATTTTACACTTATTCCAGCATACCTTTGAGTGTGTTTGGAATGGATGTTTTACTCTTCAAAATTTTAGTAGGGAGTGGATCCCCTCTCAGGTCCCACTCCTTACACCAACCCCCATCTTATTCAACCTCCACTCCTTCCCCAAACCCTTGTGCCCCTTCTCTCTTACTCTAGAAAGCTACCAACCCTCTTCATATCTTTGTGGTCGACCATGTTGGTAAGTTAGAGAAGGAAGAATGCATCTCCTAACCCTAGGGATGTGAGGAAGGTCGATCCCTCACCTACTACCTCTAGGTCAGTCTCATTGATGGAATCTCCTTCATTTATGTTCAAGAAATAGTTATATACAAAAAGCTGCTCCCTAGGTAATTATTTCCCTATATAGTCTACATGCATAAAAATGTCTTAGAGAGTGGTCTTATGGAGATTGTAAAATCTCAGTGCTTCATCCTCCAATCATACATATTATATATATATATATATATATATATATATATATAGATATATATATATATATATAGATATATATATATACATACATACATATATATACATATATATACATATATATACATATATATAGATATATATATACATATATATATACATACATACACACATACATACATACATACATACATACATACATATACACACACACACAGATATATATATATATATATTAAAATTATGAATGGAACAAAAAGGATATGGATGAATTATACACCAACCTAACATATACTTAATCATCCAAGGTCCCCCATTCGACACATCTATTGTCCTATCGTCCATGATATGTAGAGTTTGCTTTGAGATATTTGAAAAGGGTATCTCTCACTACTTCAATTGTTAGATATACTACTACATTAGATACCACCTATGATAGGGAAATTAACCTTTTTAGTCTTAATAGCATTGACAATCATTATGACCCTTGAAAATCACAATCCACAATATGCACCTTGCCATCATGAAATTAGGTCATGAATACACTAGTTGATCAACCTTTCCATCCTCATCCCTCCACTCACATGCTGGAATATAAATCTCTTAGTCAATAGAAATATCCATCCAAGAAGAATAAGGACACAATTTCTAAGAACATAGTTGTAATGTTCTAATACCACCTAAAAGGGATTTGAATGTCATTGATATATCATACACTAGATGATTTGATTTGACTTTTACATAAACACTCATGAGGCCCTCATGTCTTACCCTCTTATCATTTATGGAGCCTTACAACATCACACTAAAAAACCCTCTACGCTAATCTAAAATGTCAACTCAACTATTTGGATTATGATTAATGAGACGTCCATTGAGAAATCCCTTATGAACACCAAGACTTCCATCTCCACCCATGGTTCTTCTTCCTTTCACACCTCCTCTTATGCGCCCCCAACCACCTTTCTTATCCATCATGAACCAGCTCCCATGTCTTTGTGGTCGATCTCTTGAATGTTATAGTCTAGGATGTTTGGCATTATTGAGATGATGACCAATGAAGTTATTTCACTTTGTTCATGATGTATTCCCTATCATGAGAATTTGATTTGGATTGAGATGATGTCATACTTCTTTTGGTATTCAGGGCTAAAAACTTTTCATGTCTTGAAGATCATAAAGGTTCAAGAGTTGGTTTCATTTGAATATTCATCCTCTTGATAAATGTTTACATTATCTAGAGTGAGGCGAAGTGCCACTTGAGTTACATGAAGTGTACAATTTGACAAGAACATGATGGGTAACCTTGATTATGGATCGTGATTGCCAGGAATCTTCATATATAACAATGATAGTTTCTTTTCATTAAGTACCATTTTTTCTCATTTCAAGAGAGAGAGAGAGAGAGAGAGTTGCACTATAATGATTTACTAGGCTTCTGTAAGAGTGTTGGCTCTTTTGACAAAAACTAACACAACCCTCATTTTTTTAGAGATACTCTATAGTGGGGGATTCTTATTCTTACAATGCAGTAAATATCTTCTTCATGATATTATTGAACGTGTTATAGATGCATTATAGGCTTATATTTTAAATATATTATGAAAAATACAAGTTTTGAATAAACACTATGAATAGATTTCACAAGAATATATCCATGCACAACACAAGGGACCATAGAAATATAATGGATGAGAACTACACATTTGTTAGAAAAAAATGATATTTATTGAATAGAGGAAGATATCTATGATTTTACTTCTATAAAATATGTCAAAAATATATGTGCTCAAGAAGACATCGAAGAAGAACTAACACACACAAGTCATTAACATAGAAGAGACAAAAAGTATAGCATTACTCTCAAACATATAAGTTGGAACTAAATATAATAAAAATCAAACAAACGGTAACAAGTAAAAGTTGTAAGTTTACTCCCTTGTATATATAGTACTTCTAATGTTTCCTTTTACATAGATATTTGCAATAATAATTTTTGTTTCTTACATTCATAAGTTCATTCCAAAGGTATGCAACTACAAGCTTATTGTGTTAGCATTACCCTAAAATTGATCATGTTTTGTCATAATGAAAAAACAATGATGACAATTTAATATATAAAATGATCGACCCTTAGGAATAACCTGAAGAAAATAGAGTTTTCCCAAAATAATGACTATAGATTACCATGTAAATATAACTTTTATTATGAAATGGTATTTCTATTAACATTCAAGAAATATATAGTTATTTTCAACTTGAACGAATATAGAAAACTATGAAAAAAATGTATTAAGTGAGTTTGTTATCTCCTCATTTTTCGGTGACGTAGAAAGTCATCCCCCGCCTTTTTGCTTGGTTAAAATTGTTCACCAATGAGGCAAACATTTTGTTATTATACTGCTGAGAGATTTCATAGCATTCATTATGTTGTGAAATTCTGAATGTGTGCCACTAAATATAATTATGTATACCTGATGATTATTAACTACCATATGAAACATTGACAATACACATTAAAGGTTCTATATGATCAGTCACTATCAAAAATAATAATCAAATTCTTATGATCCTTTTAGTGCACGTGATTTATGTATATTACCTTATAAAAGATCTACAAGTGTTTCAGAATGAGGTAAGCTAAATAGCTTCACATGTGATAGTATAGACTGAAAATTTGTATTCTCTTTAAAAATACATTGTTTGATAGAAGTTCAAAGGGTTTAAGAAACATATATCCCCAAAGGAAAATCTTTTCTTCTAGATAATAATATAAAGATAGAAAATATAGGCATACTTGGCTATGCCCATAAGATATTCAGGCTATCATACATGGTTATGATTTTATCCCACACTAATATATGCTATCATTCTAGGATTACAAATATGCATATTTTGACTTCATTCTATAAAACTTAGATGTATAATTTTAGTTTTTTACTTTTGAATAAGGGGCTTGCTTGAGCTATCTTATGTTTTTGTAAGGCATACAAAATCATCAACAAACTATGAAAGAAAAACATTGAGTAGACATGTAATTAAAGATGCATAACATGAAGCATGATACATTTTTTTTCTATATGGAACATGTGAATGAAAATCTGATCTTCTTTTGCATTAATTTAATTAGACCTATCATGATCCATTCATACGATGTTGTCTAAATTAGGTTAAACTCAAAATTTATGCACCCTACACCAATTTCATTATAAAAATATTTTGAAAACTACATAATTATAAAAAATATTTAGAAAACAATGGCATGGCCTATAATTATAGTCAAACTCTATTTGAATTGAGAGGCCTTATTATATACCAAACGTTCCTGCCATTTAGTTTTGTTTTTCTCAACTTTAAGGTAATCTTACAATTTTTGCATGCACAAGGAGAGTTAGATAAGTATATGATCGCTTGAATTTTCCTTCAAAATACATTTAATCTAATGGTCACATGTAAGTATTGATATGTAGTTTGTATAATATTTTGGATGTGTTACATGTATGAGAGATTTTACTACTACTATTAAGGGGAAGTCCATCTCCAATCATTTTAAATTCCAAGAATCGTATGCACTAATATTCCTTTATTTTAATAGGGTTGGGCTGTAAGATGATATGTTGAGATTCCTAGTTGGTTGTTGAGAATGTACAAAGACATGAACGTGAATGGTGAAACCCAACTTCTCAATACTCATATGATTTGGGTGATCTGTTTGTGTAACTATAACAAGCCCACTTAGATCAAGTATTAGATTATATTGATGAATACCATAGCCAAGTCGTCTAACCACTATCTTAAATAAAAACCATTTAAATTTTAAATCAGAGGATCCAAATGGTCCCTAATAGTATCCCAGACAATGAGAACAATTTATTTTTGTATTTATACATATTTTTCTAGACTGGTTCAGACCATATATATCCATATATTCTAAAAACATACAATCAACTAGTTATTAAACTTTTCCTTCACATAGACATTTGATGTATCGTTCACCACAATGATTCTTACATACATGTATGTACGTAAAATGTCAATATTAGAGGGATTTATCTCTCTCTCCTTGAGGTTCCTCTTGACTCGACAGGGGTGGTACGATCTTCAGCATTCGTAGCCGCTTCCGTCCTCATCATTCTGGTTCGACATGCGTTGCTACAAAAGGCTCGGTCCCTGTTCATTGACAAAATAGTTTCTTATCAAATTAACCGCTTATCAAATGAAGTTATTTATACGCACTAATCAATCGGATCAAGCAATTTTAAAATTCCAGTCTCGAGTTACAATTCATTTGCATATATAACACAATTGGGAAAGAATTGATATAGAGAATATTACACTAAGAATAGATAAGAACAGATATAAAGATACGACTCTACTAGAATCTTATAAAACACACGAGTCCAAATGAAAAGCAGAAGGCAATACTTTGTAGTTCCCTCAGTCATACTGTCTGAGGTTAAAAAGCATTGATGTTCATTATTCATTAGATGTGCAAGCTCACTTTAGTAGAACTCTATTAACTTTCCTTTATATATAATACGAATATTGCATAAATGGATGTAAACCTCATACCCATACATATACACCGTTGCAGTTGGAGGGATATTAGACTGGCAAAGAGAGCATCTCTGTGTGGATGTTCTATTTTGTGAATTTTCATTGTTATTGTTCTCGTCGATGTGTTCATTGGAAGTAGGTGCTCCAGACCGGTTGCTCATGATCGAACCCGAGGGGGTGAGGGAGGGGGGTGAGGGTTGATGTGGTTCTGCTACGTCTCAGATTGATAAAAGAGGAAAGAGACACATGATCGCGACGATGTTCGCAGAAAATCCAAATTTATAGGCATAGCATTTGGTAAAGCGATCGAAGAGAGACGCACTATTGTCGGCAATTATAAGATGAATTTGTTTGTAACATTTTAGTCTTTTCGTTTTAATGCGTGAATTGAATACAGTCAAAACGACTTCCAACAAAAAAAATACTTCCAACGCTGCACCGCTGCACCTTTTTTTTTTAGCTTTTAACGCTGGACCCATAAATCAGTATCACAATTATATGTGAACAACACTAACATTTGATTATTAGAGTAGTTAAACATCAACATAGTCTGAGATCATAATTAATCACAATAATAGTGATGAGTACGTATCGATGGACATCATGATACACGTAAGAACAACAACATAACCCACTAGTCGGTGGTATAACTGTAATATTTGGATTGGACGACCCGAAAATGTTTATCTAATGCACACATCCATAACTAAATTAATTAATAACTTAGATATGTAAATATTTATCTTCCTTACACCATTTAAATATTTATTATTTTATTTATCTACCCATGATTAAAATAATAAATATTTATCTACCCATGATTCAATGGTACTTCATTACACCAAAACCATTTAATCAATACATATAAGCATTATCAACTGGACATATGGCCCTGGAATCTGATCGCCATAAATAAAGGCCCAGTGGAACAAACAACCATATAAGGTCATTCCCAGACACGCAGTTGATATTACACTCTTTCTTTTGAAAGCGGAGTACGGAATAGTTGGAGTTTGGTAGAAGTCTAAGTCGAAAAGGGAAACAGAAAGTATGTATCCCCGTAAAAGATAGAGAGTTATAAAATGTATTTACAGTTGTATGTTATGCATGAGTGGAAAAAGTTAATACTAATATCCTCTTCTTTTCCAACTAATTTTATTCAATGCCACTGCCGTGCCATATGTGCCTTCACTATAGACCTTGTAGTTCATTTGATGTAAGGTATCTTGGGAATCTGGCGTAATTTGTTTCATTACCAAAGCTAAACGTTCTTTCCCGAGTTGAAATCGTATGTACGTGATATAGACCATGGATATCCGTACCCACACCTACTAGCTAAAGTCATGGAACATGTGAAGTGAGGGGGACAGGTTCGTACAGTGCACCGTAGTTCTTTATGTGCTTGTTAGAGAGACAATTATACAGGAAGAGATAGTATGGAGAGAGGGCAAAAAGTAGTTGATGTCTCATCTATTGAGAGACAGAGAGAGAGAGAACTAGGAGAGGATGAAAATGAGGGAAAAGTAATAGAATTATAGAAGTGGGGGGGGGGGAGGTTATTAGCTGGAATATATATATATATATATATATATATATATATATATATATATATATATATATATATATATATAGAGAGAGAGAGAGAGAGAGTCAGGTTAGAATACGCTCGAGTGTATCCGGAGCGGAATACACTCAAGTAGTTTTTCATGATGTAATATTTTTTTTTGAAAATCTAATCCGTTGATCTTATTAAACATCTCGTGAACAACTCATACGCAAAATTTGAGCACATTTGGATATGTATAGCTCATGTTATGAAGACCGCAAAAATTATGCATTTCCAATTAGTTTCGCGCGTCGATTTTGTTGCCCTTGGATGAGTGACTTACACTCATCCAAATGAGCTCAAAATTTGTATGTAGCCTAGTTATAGTATGACGGTGAAGATCAACGGCTTACATTTTGTAAAAAAAGTCTTGATATACAAACACACTTGAGTGTATTCGTGTGATCTGTACACTGAAGTGTATTCTAGCCTGACTCTATATATATATATGTATGTGTGTGTATATATATATACACACATATATATATATATATACATATATATACATATATATACATGTATATATATGTATATATATATATATGTAGATATGTATATAGATATGTATATATATACATATGTATATATATACATATATATATATACATATGTATATATATATATATATATATATATATATATGTATATGTATGTATATATAAGACAACGATTCAGTGAGAAACATATCTTGGTGAGAGCATGAGAGGCATTTGAATAACTCTTCACATGGACCAATTTTTCATAATCTAACCGTATAGATTACAAACATAACTTAATATTTACCTTCCTATAAAATTTTATCACCATCCGATTTGTATATCATTCACAACAAAAAATACTTTTCGACGCTCTATAATGAATTTCAGGCTGACCGTTGGATGCAAAAAGTGTATATTGTACATATGGACGTGTGAACAATGTCTAATTGCAATGATTTTTTGTGAGAAGGTAAATGAATTGATGCTTTTCCCATCTATACGGTTGGATTTTAAAATATAGTTACAAATTTTTAGTTATTCAAATGCCTTTCATGCTCTCACCGTAGGATGTTTCTCACTGGATCACTACCTTGTATATATATATATATATATATATATATATATATATATATATATATATATATATATATATATATATATATATATATATATATATATATATATATATATATATAGAGAGAGAGAGAGAGAGAGAGAGAGAGAGAGTTGACCCATCAATCTGATCTTGATTTCCAATTATATTAAGTACCATGATGATAATCTAGAAATTGATAATGACTTGGATAATGATCATAAATTAGGGTTAACACATATGATTCTAGAAAACCTAAGTAATTCATTCACACTCGAATATATTGTAATATATATATATATATGATATCATCTATGTTTCCCGTGTGGGTACATGGGCTTCTGCTACTCGTCTCAAAGATGTGGTGGCATGGTCCAGTAAATACCAGATATTCATGACAAAAAGAGCAGCACGCGGAAAGAGGAAAGAAAAACCCCAATTCAGAAGTTCAAACCCTCGGCTCTGTGCGGCTACTGCGCTTTCTCTCGAACCCACTGTCGTCGTCCTCTACAGTTGCTCCGCCGAGATTCGTGCCTGCATTTGCTCCACTGCATTTGCTAGGTTGATTTTCAGCCTCAATCAGCTTCTCCAACCTGTATTCTCCCAGTTAGGTCTTCCACAACCTCTCTCTTCTCCCACGCAGCTCTTTAGCTCTTCAGGCATGGTGAGGACAAAGAAATCGTCGAGGAAGACCAGTGTAATGCTGCAATGGAGAAGGTTTGTTAAAATTGTAAGTGACGACGAAGAAGACTTGGTGGTGAGGCACTATGAAGCCGTCAAGCCACAGGCTAACCAATCGGTTGAAGCGACAGAAGCACCTGCTCCGAAGGGAAAAGAAAAAGAAACTCGACTGCTCCAAGACGAACGCCTTTAAAGAAGAAAGGAAAAAGCAGTAACACGACTGCTGTTGGTGTGCAAGGCAATGAAGGTAAAGTGGATGAGGAACAACAGCATGCTGAAGAAGAGCATGAAGCACCTGCTCCAAAGGGGAAAGAAAAAGAAACTCCAACTCCTCCGAGGAGAACACCTTCAAGGAAGAAAGGAAAAAGTAGAAAGGCGACTGCTACTGCTGTGCAAGGCAATGAAGGTACTGGGGATGAGGAACAACCGCGTGATGAAGCGGGGCATGAAGAAATACAAGGTAAGTTCTGTTTGCATGTACATTACAAGAATAGAAGTAAACATTTTGGAGTAAAAAGTAATAATGTATGCTAAATGAGCAACTGTTAGAACAATAGAGTAACTATATGATGCCTAGAGTAACTATAGAGACGTTAAAGTAACTATGTCACAACAAAAAGTATGTCGTACACTATAAATGTAGCAGTTAAAATGGAAAGTAGTTTTTGTTAAACTAAAAAGAAAAATTTTCAAGTAGTCATGAATCTTAGTACGCATATGAGGATAGGCAAGGGTCTGATGACCAGACAAAAGAAAATATGGAAGGGAATGAGGAAGAAAAAGTTGTTGGGGAGGAAGGAGAAGAGGAAAATAGAAAAAGGAAAGAGAAGGGAAGGGGAAAGGCTGACGAAGGTAAGGTTATATGCATTTATAATTGAGTTAACTTGCTATTAATTTCAGAGGACAGTTAATAACACATATAGTTTAGTAAGTTACTTTTACAGTTCCAGTTAAATTTTAATGTGATCAACCTATTATGTAAGTAAATTGTAGAAATGTAAGACGAACTGAACTGACTGAAAGGTAATAAAGAAACAAACCTAAGAGTTACGTTTTGATATATTTGCAGGTGGACTAAAAAAGGTATACCACATATGCTATATGAAAAGCTACAACAACAACATGGTGTTTACTAAGAATCAAATTAAAATGATGAGGTTTACGACATTTGCAAACATGATCAAGATGCCCAATCTTACAGTAGATGTAGGACTTTTGGAAGATTTGATAGACAGCTATGTGGGAGATGATTGGTTCTTGTTAGCACGTGGGGTAGAACGTAGAATGACATTGGAGGATGCGGGGGTCATTCTAGGTCTCCCTAGCAAAGGTATAGATATCATACTTAGAATGAAATCTGAAATATTGAGCTTCATATGGCGAGAGTTTTTTAGGGAAACAAGGAGAGATGGAAATGAGGGTGAGACCTCAAAGATGTTAAAGGAGAAGGATGTCCTGAACAAGGAATTCTTCACAAAGCTTTGACAAGAATATGCCAAGAGCGACAACCCCGCCGACTACCAGGACATGTGTCATGCATGGAAGTTGCACTTGCTGGCAACATTCCTACTCCGTGATACCAGCTACATGCCCCAATTTACATAATGCAGTACTTGGATGATGTAACTTCCACAGGGCAATTAAATTGGGAAAATTTGGTGCATGGGAGTATCTTGAAGAAGATGAAGGTGTTGAGGGAAAATGTTCATATGAGGATAGGAGGAGAGAAAGGAAAAACCACACTCTACACAATCGGATGTGTCATGTGCCTCTACGTAAGTAAATAATTTCATACTTTATTTTCATCTGGATTGTTACAATACCATAGGGACATTTACATATGAATTATATTTTTCTCTATTAAATACAAGTCTGGGCATATAAGATGACAAGAATGGAAAAGCCAACATTCCCTGACGTCAAGCCAAGGATAAAGAAGTGGGTTGTGCCTATGAAGAAATTGATGGATATAGGGTGTGTGGACCCTAAAGATGTAAGAATATGTGTTCTTTGTTACAAAACTAATATGCAACATAATCATATATGTAGCTTTGTCACACATTGTTTAATTTTTTTGGATATGTTTGTAAATGGATGAAGTTGGGCGATGATTGGAAAGATGCAAAGGCAGTAAAGTACTTTGCCTATTACCTTACAGAAATAGGGAAAAGAGCCAGCCAATGGTAGAGAAGGTGGCAACAAATCCAATCAACACCAAAGAAGTATTTGTTGGGAACTCCAGTTTAGAAAGAAGAATCCACCACCTAGAGGAGGAGTTGAAGATGCAGAAGGAAATCTACATGAGGATAGCGGTGGAAGCATTTAATGACCTCCAACAGGAGAAGAAAAGGGTAGAGAGAAGAATAACTGAAGTGGAGGAGGAGAATAGAATTCTGAGGAGGAAGGAGAGAGATGAATGTGAAAAAGTACAATCACCTGCAAGTGGGTTCACACACTTTACTGAGGGGTTTCCCTTAGTAAATGTCAATGAAAAGAATGACAGGACTGAGGTGCTGCACAAGAAGGTTATGTCAATGGAAGAAGAAGAAAAAAAAAGAGGTGTAGAGAAGGGAGACACACCAAGGACACTAGGCATCCTATGCCTGAAGAGAAAATGTGTTGAAGAGCAAGGAGCAGAGGAAGACAAGCCTGAGAAAGAAATTGTTGTTGCAGAGAAATAGGACAAAGAAGAAGGTGTTGATGGTACTGGCCAAGAAAAATCTATACAAGATGACGAAGAAAGAGGGAAGGAAAAAAGGGAACAATCAAACAAAGCAAGCAAAGAGGAGGAAAAGAAGAAGAGCCAAAGAAAAAGATGACAAAAAGAAAGCAGAGGACAGAGCATGTAATGGGCAGCATAGAAAAAAACATAAAGAAAAGAAGCGAGGAAAAGGTAAGGCCACATTTTCTTTTAAGTATAGCAGTCCTTAAAGTATTTGTGTGAACATAATAGTAACTATTACAATAGTAAAGTAACTTCAAGAATATAAAAGTAACTACACGAATGATAGAGTAATTTTATAAAATGAAAAATTATTGCTGTGCTTAATAAACTAACTGTAGGACATAAAAGTATTGTGTAACTTGTTAATGAAGATGGATTCTAACATAAACTATACTTTGTTGACATCACAAGCTCTCCAATTTCATAGGTTTTGAACATTTCAAAAAAAGGACACCAAGTAAATTGTTCATCACTTCATGGACAACATAGAAGAGCTGTAAGAATTGGTTATTTTAATATTCCATTTGTCATGTGTACAAATACACATTACTTATTCAATATCTAACTCATATGTATTGCATGTATACCGATTGGCAGGACAAACAGAGAGTGGAGATTCAATAAGGATACTTGGTGCACAGGGAAGGACCTCATTGCCCTCCTATACAAGGATCAAATGATGCAATCACCTGTAATAAACCAATGTAGTGTAACCATATGAAACAATAATTTGGTTTGCTAACATAAGCTTGTGAATTTTTTCAGGTTCTCGTCTGCTTTGTGCAAATGCTCAACGAGAGCACAAGCAAGAGGAGGAAGAAGGGGTTGTCGTGGCACTGCTTGAGCACTTATGCTTCGGTAAGACAAGCAAACTTGTGATACAAAATTACAGCAAATTACTAAAGATACACACACTGAAACTTAGATATGTGTATTTTTAAATTCTATATTTGTAGCAGCAACTAAAAATTGATGTGGAGAACATCACCCTAAAGGAGATGGACATGCTTTCTCCACTCTTCAACGCTCCCTTGAAAGAGTGGGACACGGTGGACTCTGTGTTCATGATACTAAACAATGACAACCACTGGCACTTGCATGAATCAAGCTTCAAGGATGGCGCGCAGAGGTCATATATCTCGATGAGTGGAAGTGGAAAATCAAAGAAAGAATTTATTAGATGGGTTAGCAATGAAAAAAGTAACTTTGTTAATAATGGGTTGAAAGAAATAATGTTGGTAAATTGATAATGAATAAAAGTTGTGTTTTTTTGTAGGTGGGTATTGCCCACGAATTCTTCAGGGGGGCACCAGACAAGGGAAGCCAAATGACACAGTGGGAATGGGAGTACCCACATTGCCCACAATAGGAAGAAGGCTCTATTGACTGTGGGGTCTTCGTGATGAAGTATCTTGACTGCCTAGTCAATGACAAATAGATGGACTTCACTTCCAACGACATGCCAGCAATAAGGGTTGATATTTTCCAAAGAATGCTAAGATATGGAAAGCTACAACCTATCCAGGAAGATGAAAAAAATGCCAGTGATGATGTCAAAGAATTTCCAGGGGAACAACATAAGGAAGAGGTAGATCAATAACAAAACAAGCAAGAAGAAGGGCAGAAATAAACACAATATGAAGATGTGCAAGAACAAAAAGAAAAGTATGAAGAAGTTGTTTCAAGCCTGGACAGATGGCTGAAGTCTAACTGAATACTCTTTTACTAAGTGAAATGTAATGAAAATTGTTTGGTGCTAGAATTATGATATGTAAATTCTATAATATACATTTACTCTAAATCAGTTTCTGGAAGTCTAATATATGTAACAGATACGTTGGAATTATGATATATGTAACTGATGTGCTAGAAGTATGAAATTACATTTACTGTAAATCAGTTTATAAGAGTAGTATTTCTGGGTTTAAAGGATAATGTTTTATGCTTTGTATGTGGTATTCTTGCATGAATAGTTGTTGTGTGCTTATATGAAGATATAGACTCGCTATTAGCTTTGAATCAAGAAAGAAACATATTGGAATCACATCACAGCTGGTTTGATGTGAGGGGGATGTCATTGAAAATTTAGATGATAGATTATGCATTTCAATGGAGAAATATTTGTTATATAGTTCAACATGTAATAAAAAAGAATGTCAAATAAACTCACTAAAAAGGAATAGTGAGTTGGTAATCAATAAAGTAATTATCTGAAAACTAAAGTAACTATGACAACAGAAAAGTAATCCTAGAAACCAAAAAGTAACTTTTCTACGTTATAAAGTAACTCTAGAATAGGAAGGTGAATTAAAAATACAAAACCAATGTATGTGAATCACAAAGTGACAGTGGACATTTTGTAAGTAACTGTACGAACATGAAGGTAACTTTTCTAATCCAAAAGGTAACTATTTCAGAAGAAAAGTATCCATTGGATACAAATAGAAATGATATTGTTCAAAGAGTAATATTTTATCATAAATAATACTTTATAACATATTCAATTTCTACATACAGCTGCTAGAGCTCAAGGGATAACATGTATAGATTCAAAAACAAGTGTTTTTATAAGGAGGATTACTATTACTTTCAAAAGACTACACATGAACATCCATTTCAATTACTTCAATTTTGGATATGCCTCATTCACACACTAATCAACTACAACTCCACTAAAAATATGTAAGAAAAACTAAGGAAAGTCATCCATCAAGAGAAATAGTAGCAGTAGCTCCAACCGCATGAGAACATAAAAAACAACAACACAAGTAGCAGCACCAAGAAGCTCCAACCAAACATCAATAGTAGAAGCATTAGCAGCAGTGGCAACTCCAAGAATAGAAGTAGCAACAACAAGTTAAGATCATGAAGAGACAAGTCCAACATCAACAGAAACATGAGTAGCTGCAAACATAATTGTTGAGCAGTAGGAAGCATGATTACATATCAGAAACAACACAAGTAGCATATCAAGCAGCAACAACACAAGTCCAGAAAACGTATCTATGAAGAATGAACTACTTCTTCAAAGGGCAGTTTCTACTATCATGATTGACTCCAAACTCTAAGCAATTCTTACACTGCCTCTCTCTTTTAGACTGAACAATTTCAACTCCAGATTTAAACCTCACATCAGTTGATCTAGGCCTCCCTTTAGTTTTGCAAATACAAGGGATATTGACCTTGACAGCAGAAGAAGAAGCTATGTTAGAAGCGGTTACACCAACATCCGCATCAACATGATCTAATTCTAAAAGATCCTTTCACAAAGCTAAGAGTTTTTCATGACAAAGATCTATATCCACTACTACATTTTTGGCATGTAACGTCACTGCCCATAGCGTCGTTTTTACTAAAATAACCGACCTAATAGACTATTGCATCGGCTTTATCAAGAAAATCAACCTTACAGGTTTCCCGCAGCAAAAATTCGTACAAATTTGGCTTCGCCCCTCGATCTATAGGGTCGGTTTTTCCAAATAACCGATGCTATAGGGTCAACAAAAAAACGCGGGCACCTCTTTGGAACTCTAGCGTTAGTTTTTTCAAATAACCGACCCTATAGACCCTGACCTCTAGGGTCGATTTTTTCAAATAATCGATCTTATAGATGGTCTCAAAAATTTTGGGTACCACTTAGTCTGTAGGGTCGGTTTTTTCAAATAACTGACTCTATTGACCCTGACCTCTAGGGTCGGTTTTTTCAAATAACCGACCTTAGTGATGGTCTCAAAAAATTCGGGCACCACTTATTCTCTGTAGCGTCAGTTTTTTGAGATAACCGACCCTAGTGGTCGGGCTGATATTAGACTAAAGCTAAGCCATGTTTCATTGTGTTTCATTTCATTTTGTTCGTCTCCCCATTCCTGCTCCCGTGCCCTAAGAGAAGCAAATTGCCACTGCTTCTAAGGTCACCTTCCCAACCATCTCCACACCCGAAGAGAGGCAAATCGGCACCTCTTCTTGGACGACGACGCCCAGTCGCCGTTTTCTTCTTTGGATGGTGCCGACGCCTCCAGATCGACCACCATCTCCGACGCCATGCACTTTGGAGACAACGCCCATCCTCTTTCTTCCTTGAATGGTGATGACGCCTACGGCGTTGCAAGGGTCGCACACCTTCTTTCTCCAGTTCTTCTCCCACACAAGCTCCCCTACCGTCCGGTTCTTCTCATGGTAGCACAGTTGTCTCTTCCGCCTCACTCCTCCATTTTCTTTTTACTGTCATGCAATTGACTAGGTAGCACGGCCGTGATGGGCAGCTATCCTTCACTCAAACATGTACGACCCTTCACATTAAATAATGTTTTCTTTTACCTTTTCTTCTTTCTCAAAATTTCTAAGTATGCAAGCACAATATATATGTATATTTCACCCATGTACACAATACATTGTGACTTGATGTTTCATGTATTTTCTAGGTCCAGAGGTAGCATTGGATAAAAGACAAAAAGTGAGTGATGTACATGTTGTACCTATTGAGTTGATCCCAATTATCATACATGTACATAAACTTGTAAAATTTCCTTTCAATATGTAGTTGAAATTTATTTGTAATAACTTGTATTGTAATTATATAAATGTTGAATGTTGAGAAATTTTATGGTGTATTCCTATCATTGTTTGTTCATGTATATGTATCTCACTTCCGCATCGCTCTTTGAAACAATCAGCTAACATTTTTAGATTTCCCTCTCGGGCCTTCTAAGTCTCGAGATGGCAAAATCCTGGGATGTTACAAAGATTGTACATCAATCTACAAAATGACATTGGCGTGAAGAGATTCCTACTATGAGATAAGTAGATTTCAATATAAGGACTTGTGTTGAAGAAGAAATTGTTGTTGATGTTGATGTGAACGGAGTGATTCCAATAGATATGGCTGATGTGATGCTAGATAGTTTTGAAGTAAATCTTATTCATCCACCCACCTTATTTAGAAACATTGTACGTTATGCTAAAGATTTATATACTTAGTTTGTACTAAATTAATGAAGCTAAATGTTGTGTTCAAATTGTATACTCTAAAGGATATATAGATGAAATGACAAAATCATCATGTCTCAATTGTCTTTGTTGAAAGAAATTCATCCTGAAGTCAATGAGCTTCCTACCTCAACATATAAAACAACAAAAATGTTGTTCTCAATGTGAATGGAGTCTAGGATGAGACATGCCACCTGAATGAATGTGTGTTATTCAAATGGAATATATCTATTTGAAAGATTGTCCAAAATGTAGGGCATCAAGGTACAAAATGAAAACTTAGGGTAAGAGCAAAAATGGCTCTTTTGCTAAGGTAATGTGGTAACTTGATATAATAATACAGTTTTAATGCTTGTTTTCCAATATAATAGATGTGTAGAATATATCTTGGCAAGCATAGGTAAAGCAAAACAATGTTGGGATCCTACAACATATGTTTGATTCTCTGCAGTGGAAGAAAAATTGATTACTTGTATCCTAAATTTTGTGAATAAGTCAAGTATATAAGACATGGTTTTATACAAATCAGATGAATCAATAAAACACATTAAGTAGTCAACATATCACTTGGCCTATTATGATTGTTTTATACAATCTTTCTCCCTATTTGTGTATGAAAATAAGTATGTCATGTTGCCCTTGTTGATATCAGGCCCAAACCAACCTTGCATTGATATTTATGTGTCTATTGAGCCTATATTTGATGACAATAAGAAACTTTTGGGAGAATGTGTGATGATCTATGATTCTTCAAGTAGAGACACATTTTGTTTACATGTTATGTTGCATTGCAATATTAGTGACTTAAAGTGTATGGGAATTACTTTATACACAACGTCAAAGGATACAAAGCATACCCTATATGTGAGGAGAACACTAATTCAATATGAATAAAAGATGGGACAAAGACTGTATATCTTGGTCATTAAAGGTTTCTTCCAAAAGTGCATCCTTACCGAAGCTTATGCAAAGTATTTAATAGATAAACTGAGGAACGAAGTGCCCCTAACCTGTATCAAGGGAGGATGTTTTTAAAAAAGTAAAAGACTTCGTCAAGTCTTAATTCCAATAAAATTAGATAGATGGAGTCATTGCTAAGGTTTCTACGGGATAAGGTGGTGAGTGAGAGATAAATGTAAGGGTATTCAATTAGGATTCTCAACGAGGGTGTTTCCTTCCCCCTCACATGGGGGGTGACCCTTTGGTCATGGATATGCAATCAGACGGTCGTGATTGGTGAAACACAAAAGGGCTAGGGTTTGGATACCTCTAATGTGGTGTGTGATAATTAATATGATCAATGCATTTAAAAGTTACATGATCTATGATTTTATCTTAAATAAACTCATTAAATCTTTTCAAATTCTCATGGCTACCAGAAAAGTATAAATGTTTTGAAATTTAGGGTTTCATTCTTTCACACTCTTCTTACTATATTAAAAAATTAGCAAGTAAATAAACTCAATGAGTTCCCTTCTCTTGGCCTTTATTTTGACCATTTTTATATTAAAAATAATGGTCATCAAATCCACATGATTCATTTCATTTTGCTCAAAATTTTATTACTACTTATAAAGAAACCAATATAGATAATAGTAGCACAGATGATTGAATTTATAGTGAACCATCATTTTTTAAATTTTGGTCCCAACAAATTTAAAATAACTTATAACAAATACTATTTATTTTATTATATTAAATATAGTAAAAAAATTATCATAACTCTACAAAAAGAAGGGAAGTTCCTCGTCTTCACATCCTACACCCTGTATTTGAAATTTTCCCACAAAATTTATATTAACAAACATAAAGGTGTTGGTGAGACTTTTCTGCATCAACTTTGAGCTCCTTTAGGTCCTCATAATCTTCATGGTGTTTCCAATGAACCCTAACTAGTTTTGTATTTTCTTACGGAGGTCCTTCACCTTTTAATACAGGATCCTCATAGGTTCAGCTTGGTATATCACGTTATCTTGGATATGTAACAGTTCAACATTCAACACATAATCAAGATCCTTCACATAGAACTTTAGGTGGTGGGGCAAGATGATGCGCAGTCTCACCAATCTATTTGAAGATAATTAATTTAACAACATATATGGGGTTCATCATTCTTTAAAGTGGCACAGATGCATAAATTTTTTGGCAAGATATAATCTCTTATTGAGAATTTGAAGTCCATGCATTTAACATAAACATTGGATTTTTATTGGTATTATGACATCATTAACCTTTTCTTAAGTATGCGACCTTATCAACATACAATTGTAGTAATTGAAACTACATCAACATCCTTTCTTCCACTTCATCTTAATGAAGTGGTGAGTAGAAAGAAATTTCATAAAGTTCCTCATATGGGTAAATCTCAATACTAACATGGTAGCTATTGTTGAATGTGAACTTATCTAGAGTCAGGAACATTTCCCATGACCTTTACAAATCTAGTACACAAGAATTTAATGGGTCTTATGTAGTTTGGATTTTCCATTCATACTTCCAACCGGGATGATTATGGTATTTAGAACTGGTTTCATTCACGTACCATGTTATTCTTGAACATACTTCCAAAGCTTGGATGTGTACTTTTGACCTCTATTGGAAAATATTGATATTGAAATCCCATAGTCATACTTTATCTTGAATGTAAGTCTTAGACAAGTCAGGTGACTTGGTGGTCACTTTGTTGGATAAGATATATATGGATTTTTTCAAGTGGATAACCAAAACCCACACCGCATCATTCTTTTTATTGTCTTGAAAACATTAATCATAAAAACCATGGTGATATGAACCCTTTTCCATTATGGAATGTCACGGGGTTTTAGAAAACCACCTGCCCATTGGTGTTCTACCTTCACATTTCACATGTAAGGTAGACGGCAACAAATAAGTCTATGTTATCCTTTAGGAGTTTCCACCAAAAGTATCATTGGTGATCTTTAAATATTTGGTCATATTAGGTTGAACAATGCATTTAATCCATGCAGTTGTTGTAATATGCAGTATATTAGAAGAAAATATTTAAGGACCCATATATGTTGTTTATATCAGATATACCCATAAACACCCTATGAAAGGTAGATCTAATGATTGATGAGGAGGGTCTCCGTCTTCTTAAGGTTTTGGTTGTAAATATGAGCATATAATTGACTCAATGAGTATTTCATTGACAATTTTGAAATTAATGCAGATGAATCTAGTTAGACATGGGATTTAGAAACAACCTCGAAAACACTTTTAGTACCATCCACTAGGTGGCTAGCCCAACAACAAAAGTGAGAAACTTACAACTAAGGATGTCAACCACCATACATTAGCTATATAACGATAGTATGAAATTGTGGGATCATTGTCCTTAAGATATCCATGGTCAATGAATATTTTGTAAGTGGATTCATATAAGTAATGTAGCCAAATCATTTAGGCATAGATGATGATGCAAGATCCATATCATGTGTTATGTAATTTAGCTTATCGGTTTGAGCTTCCATTGGGGAAATGAGATCACTTGATTTTTTGTTGTATAACAAATCCCAAGCCCATCATTGATGCGTCAATGAAGATAATGGAACATCCATTACATAAGGGTAGGTTTAACATTGAAGAAAAAGTAGATTTTTGTAAGCTTCTAGAATTTAAGTTAACAGACATCTAAAAAGATTTAATTTTCATTCATACATGTAAGCTTGTTGATGGGAAAAGAAATCTCATAGAATTTTGGGATGAAACATCAATAACTATGGACCAGTTCTAGAATCGTGCAAAGTATAGTTGTTGAATTGAGTGCTTGCAAATAACATACTAGTGATTCTGTGCATGGGTTCACAAATACTTCATCAAAGTATGATGTGTTGAGGAACATGGTTGGGTTAATACACAACTTAAAATTTAAAAAAATCCCATAAAACTTTTGCTCATTATGGAGATTATGTAATCTAGGTAGGTGTTCCAAAAGTGGTTCTATTTTATTTGAGAAGAGAAGGATATCATAAATAAAGACAATGATGGAAACAACTAAGAAAGGGTAGCATAGAGTATTCATTAAGTTCATGAATACATCACATACTTGATAACCTAAACGAAATGAATAGAAACTCATAGTTGTCGTAACATTTTCAAAAAAGTGGGTATTTTGATTATCAACCTATTTGATTCTTAGCTGGTTATACCCAGATCATAGGTTAATTTTTGAGAAGATGATCATGTTTAAATAGTCAAAGAGATCATCAATCTTGAGAGAAGGATATTTATTCTTAATTGAAACCTGGTTCATGATGAGGTAGTCAAGTCACATGCGTAGGGAACCATCATTGTTATGACCTCAGTTCTCAACGTCACCCAAATAAAAAAGGACCTTAAAGTTGAGAGCCATTACCTAAAATTCCCAAGATCCAAATTTAACCAAGTAGCGAATAGTAGCAAATAATTTCCACTAATTCACAAATATTCTTTACAAGATCTATAATGATTCTCCTCAAAGGACTTACATAAAATCCCAACATGAGAAATATGCATAAGATAGCAAGTATCCAACTATTCTTCCATTACTTCACTTGAATTTCTTTACTCAACTTCATCTGATTCATCCTTTATTAATAACGTCATATGTTGCATTTACCTAAAATGACATGAAAACAAGCACATATCAATATACTTCTATATTGTGTACGTGGGGTGCATGAAAAAGTGAGCAAGTAATATAATAACATAATATCAAGCAATTACATGCAAATAAGAACTACACATTTCATTACATATTCTAATCCTTGGTATGTTATCTTGGGTGTAATCATTACCCCTTTCGGGCAGAAATGCATCACCCCTTGATAAATGTCATCCTAGGGTTTACAATATGATATCTTCTTTATGTGATACTCATATTGGCATTATCCTTGAAGATAATGTTAATAAACATTCAACATATTTTTCAGTCCTTAATAAATCCTCAGCAAACATCGACAAACGATAATACGAGTAGTCATAATCGTAACCACATACCTCATTTCCATGAGGAAACCATGCAACATGTACTTGAAACATATATGAAAACATCCAGGCATTCAACATAATCAACCAACATTATCTACATGTATGTATACTTTTTTTTGGAATAGGGTAAATATATTTCCAAAAAGTAAGGTATAGCCAGGCTATACAACAAAGCAAGGCGTCTCTAAAAACAAGACCCCAAATCAGAGACAAACAAATTGTATGGGGGGAACTATACTAAAACCCCCAACATCTCTAAAAACAAGACCCCAAACCAGAGGCAAACAAAACTATACGAGGGAACTATATGAAAAATCCCAATATACTTTTGTAGCAGAGCATAGATTAACTAACAGCTCCTGTCTATGCTTTACATGCCAAGTAAGGTTAGTAGAGAAAAACTCCAGCAGCTTGAGTTCATCACGCTCACTAGAATTGTGCTTCCTCCTATTTCTTTCATTCCAGATCGTAAAGATTAAGCCAGAAATGCAGATATTGGCGAACCTACTTTGGGCTTTTTGTATGTATACTTAAAGTGTCACCAATCACATTCAAAATACTAATCATGATTTAATCTAGGATTTAGGATTCCTTGGTATTCAATTTTCATTAGGGTTATTCTTTGATACCCTAATTCCCATGCTCATTGATCTAATTACTCTACAACCATAGTTCTTATTAAGTGTAATCTTGATTGTCATACCTACCATGTTATTCCATCAGGAACACTTATATCAGATATGTGCATTAATGTCATAGTAGTTACATCATTGGTTTTCAAAATCCTAATTATGCATGCTCATGATTATTGGTCTAGACATCCTACTTATTCATCATCCTTATCATCGTTAACTTTGATCTCATTATAGAAAATACATCAATTTATATTGCAAAGTAAAGGTCTTTAATATACTCAACATGTTAGCTATCTGATCTAAGATTTTAATATATTAATTATTACTTAATCATTCATTAGCCCTACTTTTCAATTTTAGATCAAATACAGGTAATGATACTAATTTATTTGTATTCTACTCATTCTCCTAATCATTTTGGTACATAAGTTTGTGATATTTGGGTAATCCTAGAAATTTCTATGAACTAAAGAAAATTAGAACGTATATCTCAAACATGGTGTGATATGGAAGCCTCTTCCATGGATACTTAGAAGGAAATGGGTGAGGGGCGAAGTAATTCTTAAGACCTTGGTCTTCTATGTCATTGTGGAAAGCACCATGTTATGAGATACAATGAGACCATCATCAATGAGGAAGAGCATTGACATGATGAAAGCGGAGAGATTTGTTACCGCATAGATGTGGAAGGATGCACATCATGGTAGGAAGGGATTGGGGTAGTCCATCTTCTCTTCATACCACTTCTTATATAGAATAAGGGTTGGAGATCAATGGGTCTTGTTTCCATAAAGTTTCCTTATGCAATTGGCAAGGCATCATGTCAGGAAAGTATTACTATATTCCTCCCTCGTGTCCTTATAATAACAATCTCATAAATTTTACATTATAGACCTAAAAGTCATTTAAAAGGAACCACCTATAATACCACTATTTTTTAAAAAGTCTATTCATATATATATATCCTTCCATTAGGCAAAGGAAAACTCCTTCATTATTCTCTTATTAAATTTAAATTTGGTTTTTGTAGGAAAATCTATGTAATTACCAACAAATTATCTTGGACACAAAATATCTTAGGCCTTCCTTGACTTTTTTCCATAATAATATGTTTGGATTGTATATAATTATCTTGAGCATTTTTTATGAGCATGAAAATACTTATTCCTTATTTGGTTTCCTAAGAACCCCTTTTTAAACCTTGATTGTAAAAATAAAGTAATTCATATATATCTCTAATCTATACTCCAATTGGTCCAAAAATCAGATGCCTCCTTTATCATCCTATGTTCTCTGATTCAGACAAATTTGGTAACAATGTTTCCAGATATCTATTTCTCTTTCCTCAAACAAGGGAGACAACATTTAATTATTACGAGCAAGTCCATCCTCCTTCTCAATTTTCTATAGGCTACTTGGAGCGTTCTTTCACTATGAAACTTGGAGGCGAACTTATCCATATATTTCTAAATTGACATTTGTTTTTTGGGATTTATTAGGATAACTTTCACAGGAGAAACTTGCCCTTTATGTATTCCCTTAAATTAATTACCCAAATCATGTAGAAAGTCCTTTTCACCTCAAATTATAGAATTATCCTAGTTTCCCTATTATGTTTACATATTCCAACAACAAACTTATCCTAATTTGATGCCTCAAACTTAATACAAAACATGGTTATCTAATTGCTTCCATTAATTACCTAAATGACAAATTATTTTAGAATCTTGTGAAACTTGTCAATTATTCCATATTCAAATTACCTAACCAACCATAAATCCATAATCTATTATTTATGGAAAAATACCTTTTGTTTCTTAAACTTGTGTCACAAGGATCTATTTCCAGGGCAAATAGTCTCATGGGCCTCACTTGGGCCATGGGTTGAACCCATGCCACAAAGATAACATTATTATTCCATCAATAAGGGAACTTACATATCAATAACACACTTATATTTATATATTTCAAATTCACCAAAACTTGAAGATATTACAATCATTCTTTTTTATATGAAGCACATGGACTCCCAAGGGGATTTACTAGGTCAGATAACCCCATGAGATCTTTACAATTCATGTCACTTATGAAAAAATTTGAGGGAAGATCAATGTTTTGATAATTATCTGATATGACTGGCGTTTTCAACAACAATGAGAAAAACACTCACTTGGGTTAGATACATCTACATAAACTAACTCCTTGATATACATATCAAGCATTATTAACATATTTTGGAAAATAAACATATTCAAGGATCCAGAGTCAAAGAGATATATTACTATGTGAATCGTAATATAAAGCATACTAACACATTTATGATTTACAAATTGGGTCATAAGTTTTTAAATATTTTACGAATAGTCTATGAAGTTGTCTAAATTTTTAGTAGTGATTGTACCTACAATCATTTTGTTTGCATTAGTATGGGATTCTTTACTATTGATGGCAAACTCCCTTTCCTATGTTTATTCCACTACAGGCTTAGCCAAGTTAGCATCATGCACTAGTATGGGTTACATGGGGCAGTTGGACCAGAAATGTCCTACTTGTTTGCATTCTAAATTTACTAGTTTGTTAATTATGCACTTGTTAGAGTGCTTCTTTCAATAATTTATGCATCCGGGTGATTCCTCATAGTTCTACCCATCACTGTGGGGCTTCGCATTTCGTTTTTTGTTCTAACTGCCATGACTACACATTTGATCTTTCCTACCTTCAGTCTTAGGAGTAAAGGTTTCTTTAGGATATACAAGGTATTTGAATGGTTGGTTATTGGGATCTGTCACTAAATTTTTCTTATCCCAATATCAATCCCACTGCCTAGATAGTAGTAAAAGGATTGAAGCACCCATATCTGAGTGGTCCAAAAGGATCTCACACATTGGCATATACAATCAAAAATAACAACTCAAAAATAAGAGTTTTAAGGAACAAACTAATCCAAAAAGGAGATTTTGTAGATTTATCCTTGTCATCAGAGTATATCAAGTGCGAAAGCGATCTAGTTGATGTTCCATTTGTTTATCCTAAAATCATGAAAATCAAGACACAATTAATGCAACTCCACAATACACTATAAAAAATAAGTAAAATAGTTTTATAGAAAAATAATACACTAGGTAGGACTTATATTCAAAAAGTTTAACAAGCTATTTTTCCAAAATAAATATTTGTTCAACAAGAATGTTATTACAAATTTCCTATTATGATGATATCATCAAGCATGCATATATTTAATTCGGCTCCCTCTCCCCAACAAGATGGGGGGGTCACCAGTCTCCTTCTCTCCATATGAGGTAGGAGGTCAATGTACAAGTTCCACCCTCTGAATGAGGAGGTCGCTTGCACTCAATATCAACATTATCAACATTATCAACATCAATATACGAGTAGTCATAATGGGTAATGTCAATTATGTTTTTATGCTTTTATCAAAATATAATATAGGAAAAACTGAAGACTAATCAATAGGGAACAGTAGCTCAACCAAGTATATAGTGAAGAATACAATCAAGAGATACATAAAACGTATCTTCAATATAATCGAGGAGAAGATATAATAGTGTACCTTTCACATAAGATTTAGAGTATAGATCTTCAACAAGTAATAGGTCAACCCTTTGAGTCAGATCCTAAATAAATAATATAGGATCAAGGTTCAAGATCATGATTTTTAAAAATCATGTTTCAAAATTCGAGATTAGGGTTACACTTTCCTTTGTCAACCTTAGGGTTATGGTCATCCACTTAGAATCAATAATATTCTAAGATGTCCAACATTATTCAAGTGTCGAATACATTTTCGAGTGTGAGTCATCTACATAGGTACTTTTAGGAACATATGTGTTAAACCTAATTATTACGTTCATTATCCAAGCCATTGTCAAGTCTTTAGGCCATCATGATGAATTATCATCACAGATATTCAAGATTAGATCAAGTTTCAATTGATATAATGATTAAAATTAGAGATCAAGTATTAGGTCAATGGATCGAGATATTTAAAAAGATTTAGGTCAGTCATTATGATGTCCTCGTCAAGTTTAATATTTATTCACAAAAATCATTTTAAGGTACATGATTTATTTTCAAGAGTTGATGAGTCAAAAAGGTTAGATCTAACTATAATTTTTTCAAGTTCGATTTAGTGTCTCAATATTATCATTAGAGTTAAGAATTTTTGTTTCAAAAGCATTTTTAATAAATTTCTTGGGATTTTTGAACAAGATTGAATATTTATTCATAAATTTTGGAGCTAGGAATCACAAGATATCATTTTTGCATGTTTTGATCAATTAGTTTGAACATTTGATAGAGAGGGAGGAAAATTATCTGAAAAGAAGGGAGGAGGAAAAATCACAGTCGTCGATCATCGGTCAACCCATGATCGGGGCTGAGATCCTACAGTCGGGATGAAATTGCCTCCCAGGCATGTGACACTGGAAGGAAAGGAGAGGGAGGGGTGCGGCTCAGTCCACTACTATTGATCATTGGTCTTGGTTAGACTATGACCCTGATCTAACGATCATGGTTTCTCATCATTCTCACACAGGTCCACACCGAGCATGGTGGTGCCATAGTGGAGGGGAGGACATAGAAAAGTGGAAAATAAGAGAGAAAGAGAGAAAAACAAGATCTAGAGCATCGATTGTGATAGTGGCTAAGCAACAAAGTCGAGGGTAGTGTTTTTATAGGCTAGAGTCTTGGGATTTTAGGGTTTCAAATGGCCACAACACCCGTCATGGCGTCTGAGAGAGCAAGCTCTTGATTTCTCTCAAAATAGGTCGGTTCGAGGGGGGGAAGGGCCAGTTGAGTTTGGATTGATGAGGCTACATTTCTCTTTATTTGATTTTCATAATGGGGTCAAGAACAGGTCAATGGTGTGATCAGACTCGTAGGAATCCTCCTCGCTAATTGTGAGAGGTAGGCGATGGGTCATTGATCGTCTGATCTGGACAGGATCCTTGTGCCTCAGATCCAAGTGTCAGGGTTCATCCCCCAAGCGAGTCGTAGATCATGAGGTCGATCTAAACTAGTTCAATGAGAAATGGAGGGGAAATTTGTCCAGTTCAAGGGTTCTATGCCTGAGTCAGGCCAGGCAGCAATTGGGTCTAGCCCAGTAAATAAGAAAAAGGGAAATAAATAGGGTATTTAGGGCTAAAGGGGAGAAAAACTTAGAAAATTCATATAAAATTGTAGGAGTGTACAAATGACCTCAAGTTTGGACCAATGCTTCATGATAGAGTCTAAAATATGTATGCAAAATACCAAATCAAAATGAGTACATATGATCAAGAATTTATTCAAAGGATTAAAGGGTATAACAAAGTTAGGGTTTCATTCATACAAAAGCATCAACTTGATTTGAAGTGTGAGTTATTCTACTTTGGAAGTTATTATAGAGTCATGAATCATGCAAGCCAATAGGGGTGAGATATTCAAGTCTTTGAGGATAAACGAGTAATTAAATAATAATTATGCAAAAATTCACTCTGTCACAGGACACACATGGTTATTTCGATTTATTAAGAAGAAGATGGGGGAATCTACTAGATTGTATTGATTTCTAGACAAAATGAGGGGTTAGAGGTAAATGTTCAAATGGTAATACAATTCAACTCAACTATCATTGAGGACAGAAGAAAATTTCTATAGAAGTTTGAATTTCCTAGCATAATCAGTCATTAACATATCTCTTTCTAAGAAATCCATGAATTATTGAAGAAGGGTGAAAGGATTCAGGTGTGAGTCCTCTATGCATCTTTTCTAAACCAAATCCCCCTCTAATGAACATATTTAATGGTCCTCTTTTATTTTCAATGCCACATCATCTCAACCCTTCCACTTGTGATTTCCACAAAGCCACAATCACCTTGGTTTGGCTAGACATCTGACTTGTGGATCTCCATCTCTGCCTCCATGAAGCACCCTCTACGCAACACGTCAACATGATCCAAGTCAATAAGTATGTATGTGTGGTCCATTTTACCAAGGCCAATCATATTTTGGACTTTGTCATGACATTATGCCTTATAGCCTTTGGTGTCGGAATGCCCTTCCTCACCCTTTGAGCAACTAGTCTATTTGTGAGAGACAAGCTCCTCAAATCATGTTCATGGTCAATGTTGACCAAAGACTTTATCCTAAGGGCATGAATAATGGAGACCTCTCCTTTCTATCACAATTGGAATAATGGGAGGGATCAATGTGGACCATTTGATCATCAGTTGTGTTTGACTAGAGACAATGTCCATTCTCAGAAATATGCTAGAAATATAATGACCTTTGAAAATTCAATAAAACGGTCACTTGTAAATTATGGGGTGTGTATGTAATCCATTTAGTTTTACACTGATGTAACATATACCAATTCATCAATGTTTTGAAGTAGATTAATAAACAAATTTAGTTTAAAAGAACCTCTACACACTTTACATCTTGAGTATGATGTTATGAGTATCTCTATTCACTACAAATAACCTAGATCTAATTTCCCATCAATGAGTTGTAGGATTTATCAGATTAGGGGAGGTGAAAACCACATCTTGAGTATGATGTTATGAGTAGTTCTACACACTCTGACTTTTCCAAATTTATTGGATTAGGGGAGACGACAACCACATCTGACCAGGTATTCACTTCCCATGCAATAAGGATAGAAGTGAGATGATAGATTTGGCAATTAGCTTTTCTACTCCTTATATCCTTACTTCATACATTCTTAGGCTTACCGATATTGATGGCTCCATTCTCTTTTGCAGTCGCCCCACTATTGCCTCCAACTTTAGACATCGCAGTCTAAAGTACAATCCAAAGAGTATTTCATAGAGGAATGTTGCTCGTTGGAGTAGAATGGAGGTGGGGTATGTTGTAGGAGTAAAGTCAGACTGGCCTACTCTGGTTAACCATCTTTCTCTTATCGAGAATGTGAAGGGTTCCATTGAAGTCAGACCTAGAGGAAACAACTACTTCATCATCATGTTCTCGAACAATGATGACCTCTAAACAGGCATACAAGATGGCCCTTGGTTCATGGAGGGGAGACCTATGATTATCAAAAAATGGGAACGAGGATAATGTAGGGAAATATGACATCAAATAAGTACAAAATATAAAACAATTCGACATATTCCCCATTAACCAGTGAATCACGTCAATAACTATGCAATGGAAATGATGGTTTCACGAAGACATACCTGGTACTAGAGAAAGTCCATCGACAATCCTCATCAATGTAGATGCACACTCCATCTTAGATGGTGTCTATACAGCTCCTGGTTGCACTAGGACTCGTCTGACTGCTCCTCCAAGGACAACAGACTCAAATTTCATCATCTGTAGCAACTCCTCTTATCACAAACTATTGGCTGATGTCGTCCTCCTTAGTGATGCGAAAAGGCTACCTCTCCTCTAGATAAGTCCACACATACCCACTATAACTCATGTCATCCTGCTAGAATAGACAGAAAGGAGTTTTCCCTCTTGTTAGCGTACTAGTCGCCAACCTGCTCTCTCACAACAATGATCCTCAGTTGTTTCTCTCACTTGTATATCCCTCCCTAGTCGAGTAGGGCTTGCCTGGGCTCTCATGGTTATGACAACTAGAGAGGATAATGTTTTTTATAGAAAATGATTCTCAATTGTTTGTGTTGTGCTCTGGGAAGCCCCCAATACCCCTCTATTTATAAGTCAGGTTAGGGTCAGGGTCCCCAATCTATGATGGAATGGAAGCGAGAAGAAAATATCTAATTTTCCGAACAATTACAAAAATTTCACATCATATGGCAGCCGAAAAGGTCATCTTGTAACTAATATGGTCATCTTGCCAATTCAAATCCAATTGATGGTCAACATGATGTCAACATTAATCCTTGATGTATTCAAATTTCTCCATAAACCGATCGTATCGCTCTCACGAGATGGTTGTCTCATGAGCACGAGACGGTAGTCTTGTAAAAGTGAAATGGTTGTCTTGACCACAAGACGGTCATCTCACTTCCCAGTTTAGGCAAACTCAGCCAATTCAGTTCTAGTCAGCCTGGTACTCTAAACGGTAGTCTCAACACATGAACTAAATGTCTGGTAGTCTAGTCAGCTGATTTGTTGAGTGAATTGAGTTACTACACACTTTAGTAATTAATCCCATCATCATTCAAGATCAAACTCCTCTTCTAGATGAGTTCCTATGTTTGTGACCCTATAGGTCCCATATTATGTTGGTAGTGAATGTCCATAACAACTTATGACATGACAAGAAATGAGTGGTACCTAGTCACACATCATTGCTACCTAAGTAAATGGAAAGTTGGAGAACAACTTCAAACTACAATATGTGTATGGTGTTACAATGTTAGTATAGTTCCGTTGCCACTGATATCCATATTGAACTAGACGCATGGAACTATCATCCTCATTATTATTCAATCTTTTTTCTTGAACCATATCAGACGATCTGAGATACATGTAATCTCAATGTCACATATTGACTCACATGTGTGTGGCCACACTAATATTAGTCTCTCTAATCAAGAGGCCTTGGATATCATACTCCCTTAGGAGGGAAGAATCCCATCTCTATTATTCACAGTCTATCCCTAGGTGTTAAAGTCACCCAATCATCACCTTTATAACAACCCATGTTTCATGACTGCTTTTGATGATGTTAAAGTGTACCCAACGCCATGTGATAAGTGCAATGATTTTAGGTCTAAGAACCACAACCACCACCATCATTGTGAGAGGTGACTATAAATTATATGATGATGGCATCCATGAATCACTCTCAAGGTGGGTCTGTCTGATACACTATTCTCCAACATGTATCTATGTGCTTGGTTTGATATCGCTATATCATGACTAATGAGATTCTATCATCAACCAACTCACACTGTGATCTTATGTCACATTGTTGTCTATTTTCCTTCCAAAATAAAAATCGATCAGGGATATAACAAGAATGTATAAACTCTTAACATATGTATGATCTCATTGTTCAGGTCCTCAACATGAAGACATATGTCATTGAGTAATATAATTCTTAAGACATTATTATGTTATTCGTTATCTTAAAACTAAATAAATAGAATAAATTGGAAGCTTGCCTTTATTAATAATCAAAAAAATTACAAATTATTCCATTACAATCATCATATGATTGGCTATCTGGGCATACATACCAATAGAGAACCTATGGAGAATCTAAAGCTATCTAGAATTCCATTATGGCTTAAGATTTATGAACTCTCGCTTGAAATATTGGACGACAAAATGTTTACTAGGATAGGTTCTTTTCTAGGTAACCCATTAAGGCATGATAAACTTAATTCAGAGTTCTGTAGATTAGAATTTGTGAGGCTTCAGATACTTATCTCTGGAGACTCCTCTTTTCCTAAAGAATTGGAGATCCAAATTGAAGATGTGAAAATAGATAAGATTGTTTTTAAGTACGAATGAGAGCCTTCTAGGTGCTTACACTATGGAAACTTTGTACACGAGTCTAGATTGTGTGGTATTCTAAAAAATCTAAAAAATGAAGGTTCCAATTGTGAAGGAAGGTAATAAGAATATATGGGTAGTTACATCTTTGAATGTGTCTTCTGAAGAGGAGGAAGTATTCATTGATGCAATTGTTACTATTTAGAACTCTAGTCATGTTGTGGATAACTTGCCTATTGAAGATGTTGTGGGAAAGGATAGTAATGATAATCATGGAGAGAAAGAACAACTGATTACTCATGTACCTTCTCCTATGTTGCAAGTTCAAGATAGAAAATCCAGATCCTTTGAGAGTTTAGCGGAAAACATCCATGAAGGATTTTCCTACTTCTCCCTTCTTTCAATTTATGAAGAATATGAGAGTTCTAATGATGTTTTTTGGGATTACATTGCTAATTCCCCAGATTTAGCTCTTTTATATAAAGGATGTGACTCTCTCATTCATGTCCTGGAAGGTGAGAGAACTCCATTATAGAATCTCTTTTGTTAAGGATGAGGTTTCTAGGAATAAAGATGATATTTACATCTTACTAGAATCCATGCTTAATAATAAAGATATTGACTCTATGATTCACCCTATTTTGTAGGATGCAAGGTTCATCTCAAACTCTGAGTTCTACAATTGCACTTGTATTATTATCTTTTGGTTCAAACCTACTATCATCATTAACAAGCTAATGGAGAATGCTCATATTATTAAATGTGATGTTATTCTCCTTGATATCTCTTTTCATCTATCTGTTGTATATGGTTCAAATGTTGATAATGATAGAATGATTCTCTAGGAATATTCTTGATCAATCAACCACAATGGCCCCTAGTGTACTATGGGATACTTTAATGTGGTTCACCTAAATAGAGAGAAACTTGGGAAGAACCATTCATCTACCAAAAGCATTAAAGACTTAAAGGACTTATTCGCTGACACTAAGCTCATTGAATTTTTTTTCTAAGGGCCCTTTATACACTTGGGATAGTAGAATCAAGAAAGTGACTAGCACTTTTTCAAAGATAGATAGAATGTTTGGGAAATGTTAAGCTGCTTGATGTTTCTCTTGATATCTGGGGAAAGTTATTTCTACTATTGTCAGTGACCACCATATCATCTCCATTCACTTGACTAATATCAAGAAAAGGAGGTCCCATTCAGGTTCATCAATGCATGGATCAATCAAAAATGTTTTTTCTAATGTGGTTAAAAGTGTCTGCACAAGTATTTCCCCAGAGGGTGCTCCGATGCACAAAGTCTATAGGAAGTTGCATGATGTTAAAAGAGCTCTTCTGGAATGGAATAGAAAATCAGTTGGGAACTTCTTCTCAAAATCATAGGATATGGAGACTATGGTTTTTGAAACTCCAATTCAAAGTTTATGATGCTCCCCCCAATGTTAATCTTTAATCTCAGCTTGATGCTAAAATTCTTGCTAAAAAAGATCTAGTTGATAAGGAGTCCCTTCTCAAGAAGAAATCCAGAATCCTCTGGATGAAATAAGGTGATAGAAACTCTTCTTTCTCCTATACATATCTTAAGACTGGGAGAATTAATAATAAAATTTAGTTCATTTCTGTGAATTCTAGCAAGTTTTGTGATCAGGATGATATTAGAACTCATATTTTAGATTTGTTTTCCTCTCTCTTCAATTGTGCATCTTCAGTCTATGTTAATTTGTGTAATGAATGGGTTCTACCTAAAGTTTCTAATGAGTATATAGATATCTTGAACAGACATGAATCTATTGAGGAGATTGATTATGTGGTACAGGGATTGAGGATAGATAAGGCCCCTGGGCCTGATGTCTTCAATGGTTTATTTCTCAAATTCTATAGGGAAATTATTGGAAAGAATATCACTAAAGATATTTTAAGTTTTTTGAAATAGAAAAACTTCTCAAAGAATGCAACAAGATGTTCATTATTTGATTCCTAAGTGTTTAGGAACCTCTTATCTCAGTGACCTCAGACCCATCTCATTATGTAATGTCATCTACATGCTTATAACTACAATTCTATCCAACCGGTTGAGTTCAATTTTCCCAGATTTTATTGATGGTAATCATATGGATTCTATTGAAGGAAGGTCAATTGGTAACACTGTCCTACTACCTAATGACATCCTTAGCTCCTTTCCAAATGAACATGGGCATGAGGGGATGTGTATTAAAGCCAATCTTTCAAAGGTTTATGTAACTATTCATAGAGATTATATTATTTTTGTTCCAAGGTGAATGGTTTTCCCTCTCAAATGATTGAAATGGATTGACATTTGTTTCTCTACTACTACTTATCAGTTCTGGTCAATAGAAGTCATTCTAGTTCGTTCTTGCTTCTAATGGAGTCAGGCAGGGTGAACCCCTAGCTCCTTATCTTTTTGTGATTGTTATGCAAGGATTTTATTATTTCATCAATGCATATGTGGTGAGGACAAGATTAAATTATATTCATGCTTCTTCAAATTTCAAAATTTCCCACATTGTCTTTGTAGATGACCTTTTGATCTTTATGAGAGTTGATGTTGATACAACTCATGATATTATTGAAGTCTTTGGTGAGTTCCATATAATCTCTAGTGTGAAGATAAATAATCTGAAAAGACAATTGTTTACAAGTAGGAGTAGTATTGATGATGACGCCAAAATGATCTCAAACATCTTAAATATACATATTACAACTTTTCATATAAAATATTTGGGACTTCCAATTTTTACAGGAAGGATCACCAAGTCTATGTGCAATGCTATTCATGGTAAAGTGAGAAGCAAATTAGACCTTTGGAAATGCAATCTATTTGCTCATGCTGGAGAATTGAATTAGTTAGCTCCACCTTGTCTTCTTATCACATTTTTTGGACGTCTTCCTTCCCTATCCCTAAGTTTGTTATTTTGCAAATTGAGAAGATGATGAGAGATTTTATTTGGGGTGACACTGAAGAGAAGAAACATTTACACACGTGTTCTTAGGAGAGTATTTGTAAACCAAAAATGAAGGTGGTTTGGGTATTAGGTATGTGTAGGATTGGTCCAAAGTAGGCATTTTCAAGAATTTCTGGGATATTACCAGTGACAAGAAATCCCTTTGGTGAAATGATTCCATGGAAAGTATATCATCAACAACTCGATCTGGTTTGTAGATAGTAAACTAAGTTTTCCTAGGTTGTTTAAAAGGTTGTTCAAATTTAGATTTGCTATTATTTCTCACTTAAAATTCTATGTTGGTAATGGAGTTGATATCTTTCTTTGGAAGATCCTTGGTTACCGTTTGGAATGTTATTACTAGACCATGTGGACAAACAACTCATGCTTCTATTGGTAAATGGAGATAATTCCATACTTAGCAACTGTATCCAAGGTGAAAGTTCGTATGTTCCAGAGTTCAGGGGTTTGGAAAATCAATTTAAGGTTCTTCAGAAACTATCTAACCCGAGTGGACAAAGTGATAGTTTTTTCGGTGATGACTTTGTTCTTTTAGACTCAAAGATGCCTAGAATTTAGTCAGAATTAGAAACCTAATCACTGCTTGGGGAGACTGGGTTTGGAAAGGGAAAACCCCAAGAAGGTGTTCTTGATTCTTATGGAAATTCTTTTTAGACAAACTTTTGACTCTTGAATATCTAAAGAAAGTTGTCTTTAGTATGGATTCAAGGTGTGCTTTCTGTAAAAGAAGCTCTGAAGATCTAAAGCACATCTTTTTTTATTGTGTTTTAAGTACTCTTATCTGGAACATATACTTATCTCTTTGTAGTTTCTATGAGAAGTCAAAGGAGGATCTTCTGAAGATCAAAGGTGAAGCTAAAAGAGTTGCTATCTTTTGTTATATTATACTTAGCTTGTAATAAACCATCGGATTTTCTTTGGTGTTGAAAGGTATGATGTGTCAATTTGGGACTCATGTCTGAGAGATACTTGTAGTCTATATAGAGAGATAGCTTTCTACAAATCTTATCTTGTACAACTTCTTTTTTCTTATTGTGATCTATCCTTTAGATACATGTTTTGTAATTACACCTTTTGGCAGAAATGAAAGGGAAACACGCTAGGTACATCAAAAAATATATTGATTATTATTTAAAACCCTAGATCATACTTTATATAATGCATGTTTTAATATAAAAGATTTTTTCATGATCTAAAACTTGATTTGATATCCAATATAAAATGAATCTAATTATAAAAACTCCTCAAATATAAAAATTATTCTAGATTTTACTTCAATGTAATCTTAAACTTAAATACCAATCTATATAATTAAGATCAAGGTGCTTTTTCTTAGAAGGTGTACACTAAGAATGTTTACATTGGTCTTGGGAGGATTATGATAACATAGACTTTCCTCTTTTGTCATACATGTTCTATATGCTTCATCTTTTCACGAATTCCTCACTATAACACTCTTTTTCACAGTAGAGTTTTTTTATACTTCTGGTTTACCTTGTGACCTTCTTTTGATATAAAAATCAACATTTCACCAATGTCTACACACCATCATATCTTGTCCCCTATTGACCTTATCTTCATGTTTCATTCAACCCTTTTATGTGCTCATTGTGTGGAGGACTTTCTCACGATTCCTAAACTTTTTGGTTTGCTCAATTCCAAGCTAGTATGAGAGACATGTGTTAGTTTTGAAATCACTACTTTTAATAATGTTTTTGGGCTTCTTTCACTTGTTTTGGGACAACCACATCCATTTTGGGCACAAGGAGGGAAAGACCCAATAGCCCTCTACCAACTTGGATCCCATCCACTCCACACATGCTCAACCAATGACAAAATACAATTTTTGTATTGGATCTCCAGGACCATCAGATCCCCACCCTACGACTCACACCCTTGATTAAAGGTTGTATGATGATCCTCCTCCTTTGTACCATTCACCAGTGCAAGTAGCGCTAGCACCTCCTACTCAACCTTGGTGCAAAAAATGACCCCTTTCCCCAACCTTTAGCCCCATTTGACACCTCTTCACCTATATAAACCCTTTCTTTCCTTTCCCCTATCTTTTCCTTTCTTTATGACCCATAGCTCCCACCAACAGCCCGCCGGCTCCATTGCGGTGCTTAGTTTAGGGCTTTTATCCCTAGTCCTCCCCTCTCCCATCCAACAGTGTCGTCAGCTTCACTGACCCGCTTTGAGTCGAGGTGGCTACTCCGCATGCTGTTGGGGTTGTCGATCTTCGCTCCTTGACCGCTCGACGGAGTTAGTGTTTCTATGGATGAAAGTCTGGGCACAATGATGCCCCCATGAAGGAGAGGAGGCATCAACCACATGATGATGATCATGTGGATGATCTTGGGGCACGCATGTCGTGCCCTCGGTCATCCACCACCGCGCATGGTCGCTCCCTATCTCCCGCGATTGACCCACAACAAAAAACAATAATGTTTGGCAGTAGACAGTGACCGCGGGGCTCTAACAACATCCCGGAGAGGTTGGGAGCAATGCATAATTAGTCGAGTCATGAAGAGGCTCTCACAGTGGCCCAGTAGAGCCACAATCCAAGCAAGCCCCCTATCTCAACTCAAATTGGGACATTTACTCAGTATTCCCTCTTACAATGTGATAAACATCAAATCTATGTAACTTATTAATCCCTAAACCAAACCTATGATGTTATATACCATTTTACTAAAACAACGCATTCTGTTTCCTATGCTAATGGATCTTTTATGTATTTATTTGATGAAACTTGTTTATATATGAGGCTTTGACCTAACTTATTGATATATCCTTATTGTACTTTGAAATTAGTAATCTAACTTGGGATTTGTACTCTTTTGAACCAAGATATAAGGCACATAGGATATAATGGCCTTATAAGTTCTTAAGCAATCACCTTTGTGCTTTAACATTATCTACTTGACCTAGTTTGTCTTTAATGAAACGTGACTCTTATGCAGATGACTTGATCTACTTCGTTTACATCAGTAGTCTTATTATGATAGTATCATAAGATACCAATGATATCAATCCTATGCTCTTCTATGATCATAAGACTTGGATATATGATGTTAGTGCTTAAAATGGATCATATGTGTCGAATCATGATCTGGCATATTGAAACTTGACAATATCTAATTCACATGTTTCCCCTACTTATAAGTCATACCTTATATCCTTCTTGTGGTACTCCTAATGTGGATGGTTCACCTAGACCTAGAACAATATATTGATCCTTGAACTATGTTGATTTATGACATGCATGTTGGGAAGTTTGGAACTATGTTGAATTATTTGAATACCTATGTTTTGGAGAACATCCACATGACATGATCTAAGTTTATCTAAGCAAAACCTATTGATATAAGACCCTATGTTATATCTTTTGCATCTTAGGTCCCCTTGGTTTGAACCATCTCTAGTGATCTTATCATAACTTTTTCACTACTCACGATGTATGCTTAAGATCTTGACCCTACTATGATATTATATTGTTTGTATATATGCTTGTATGAATGGTTGGCTAGTTAATTACTTGTTTGATCTACAGTTCCCTACAAATACTACTTTCATGTTGACTATAGTATGTTGATAAACCTTGAACATAATATATACCAACTCCATTATATAACCATGTGTACCTGCATGAATTCTTGGGGTAAAGGAAAAAGGCACAAATAAAATAAGGTTAGCTCATTGACTTTGGTCTTGAGGAACCTCATGTAGAAATAGGAAGCATAAATGGCCCTAATAGACCCTTCCTTGAGAAGTGGTTAAAGACTCATGTTGATTAATGGATGAAGAAATCTGAAACATGTTTTGCATAGAATATTTTCGTTAAATGTTCTCACCTTGTTTCTACTTTTGCTTAATATGATGTTTCTTTCCAAGCAACTTTTATTATACTCTTAAATGTTTTACATGCCTTTTCATAGAGTATTCAATGTACTCACATAGATATAATTTTTTCTATGAATTTGTAGCTTCCATATAAAGATCCACTAAAATCAAGACTCTAAGTTCTGAAATGAAACACCACTGGGCATTCTTGAATATATAAATTGGTACATGCTTCTTTTATATACATGTTTAGTACCTTGTTATGTCTTGTTGTTACTGCTTTACATATATATTGCATGTGTGAAATATTTGTGCCATTCTATGGATGGACACCCAACTCCACTAGGCTTTAGCTATGTAGTCATTAGGAGTGTGGACCTAGGGTAACAAACTATTCGGTGACAAATGGTATCAAAGCCATACACATATGCCTTTATATGTGTTCAAGGCAATAACAGATCATAAGAGCCAAAGGAGAGTAAACTCCTTTCCTTAAAGCTTATAGAGTCTTCTAGCATCTCTTCTCTAAGGATCACCTAATCCACCCAAGTAGATGATCAATGAGTCTTCTTATGCCCTCATGAGTTTCTTCACTCTTAACTAATCATATGGTGTCTCGATTATGGGTATCCTATGAATGGGAAAACTAAAACTCATTTTAAATGGTTGAAGTTGATTAATATGATAATGCCATGATCTGACTTTAAATTTATAACCCTACTTGATGTAAGAAAGTACTCTTGACAGTGATGTACTCATGCAAAATCAATGTTACCAAATCAGATATGAGTGCTTTCTATGTTTGAGGTATTTCATTGATGTTGGTGATATAAGGTGGAACATATGTTCTATACCCTATGTTGGATGAGGTCCCTATTCATTAAACCTATGTTGTCCCGAGTTTGATCAAACCTTAAGCATATCTATGCAAAACTCAGCTTATTGATATGTATCATGCCAATACTCTTATTTGACCATGTCTTTGGACCCCTTGATTATGATGTGAAGACTTGTTACGGAGAAAAATCCCCTATTCACTATTATTCCTCCTTCTAGATTCAATTTTAATAATATGATGGACCTAGATCTCAATATTGCCTAATTATGCTCAAACGCTTGTGCTCTCAATTTGACTTCTCGATTTCTAAAATCTACCCTTACCTTAATCTTGAAAAGGAGGGGAATAGAATTATAAAATTGAACTTGCAAAATATTAAAGTATGGTTTCCCTATTATGATCTATATGTTGGAAGCATGCTCTCATGAAACTTGATTCAATAGTTAATACCCTCCCTGTTTGGATATGTTTTATGGCTCATGATTAATATGGACTAATGTTTTAGATTAAGGTGGTAGTTGACTTATGAATCCTCTAATCTAGGCCACATCTCTATTATTACTGCTCTAAATGTCCATCTAGTGGACTATTTAGAGTTTGGAAAGGTTACCCCTTTTTGCACTGTTTTGATTTGTTGACCTAAGCCTCCACTAGGTCAAACCTTATAGGATATCGATACTATATAGTGAATCTCAGTCTGATGATTATCTTCGAATATGATGATGTTGACTATAGTTAGTGTCTAAGTCTCTAGAAAGACCTAGGCCGAGATCATTCATCAACCATGAATACTATGAAAATTAACTCGATATTGATACTATGAAATGTGAAAGCTCAAATTGTTTCTCAGTTGTTGCTTGATTTTTGTATATGGATGAATGTCCTATATGGATGAATGATCACCCCTAAGGTCTATATAGGAACTTAAACCCTATCTTCAAAATGTTTTGACTTATGACTTTGAAATCCAAACTTGACTCTCGATATTGATGTATGAAATCTTGACTCATGATTATTGATCTTGATTTTGACTTGACTCCTTTGATCACCCTATTTGGATCCATAGATCACTATGGATATATGACTGATGACATTCATGTTCCCAAATCTCAAATTTTTTGAAATGATGATTATGTTGATTTTCTCAATTTATGACTTGGGGGTGAGCTCCATGTGGACTAGGTTGGGACTTTCCATCAATTTCGAGCACAAAATCGTAATGATGAAATATAGTTGGCCAAGAATTGTTCAAATATGAAATATCAATCATGGACCCCACCCTAAACAGTTGTAGAAGCTAGGACCCTAATTTTTGATAATGAAAAATCATGCCTTACTCTAAACTCCATTCGATTGACCTAAAATGTGATCTCTTCAAATTTGTGATCTATATTATAATGTCTCCAATTTTGTGCTTTACGTGATGATGTTACCAAGATTCAAGATCAATGTGACTTTACCTGAACCATGACAATCAATTGCTCGATTTGAAATGCCTTGATATTGAAAGAATATCTAGTGGATTGTGATATTGAATATGGAAACCCAATCTCAATTGATGACTTTATTTAATTTTGGGGACAAAATTTCTTTCAAGGTTGGGAGGATGTGATGACCTAGACTTTCCTCTTTCGTCATACATGTGCTATATAGTTCATCATTGTAGGAATTCCTCGCAATCACACTCTTTTTCATGATTGAGTTGCTTTTATACTTCTTGGGTTTACCTTGTATCAGCGGACAAGTTGTGACCTTTTTTAGATATAAAAATCAGGATTTCAACAATGTCTACACACATCATATATTATCCCCTCTTGAACTTATCTTGGTGTTGCATTCAGCCCTGTTATGGTGCTCACTGTGTAGAGGACTTTCTCACGATTCCAACTCATTTTGGTTTTCTCAATTCAGAGCTAGAATGAGAGAGTTGTGATAGTTTTAAAATTACTATTTTTGATAATGTTTTTGGGCTTCTTTCCCTTGTTTTGGGATGACCGCGGGAATCTTCAACAAAAGGAGGGTGCACGACCCAGGCGCCCTCTGCCCACTCAGGCCCCACTAACTCCACACCTTCTAGGCCAATCACAACATAGATTTTTTGTATCGGCTTTTCTGGACCTTCAGATCCCCACCCCACGGCTTGCGCCCTCGATCAACAGTTGTATGATCATCCTCCTCCTCTGTACCGTTGACCGGCACAAGTAGCGCTAGCACCAGCTACTCTGCCTTGGCGCCTAGAATCGACCCCTTTCCCACACCTTTAGCCCCATTTGACACCTCTTCCCCTATAAAACCTCTTCCATTTCCTTTCCCCTCTCTTTTCCGTTCTTTTTGTGACCCCTACCTACCACCTTCTTTTCGTCTTCCACCTCCAACCCATCGGCTCCGTCGTAGTGCTTAGTTTAGGGTTATTGTCCCTAGTCCTCCCCGCGCCCCTTCCAACAGCTTTGTCAGCTTCCATCACCCACTCTGAGTCTAGGCGGCTACTCCGTGTGCCGTTGGGGCAGTCAATCTTTCCTCCCTGACCGCTCTCCGGAGTCACCGTTGCTGCGGCTCGAGGCCTGGGCACAATGACGTCCCTACGAAGGAGACGAGGCATTGGCCACATGATCATGATCATGTAAATAATCTTCCATCCCGCATGCCCTGTTCCCGGCCATCCACCACCGCCCAGGATTGCACCCTATCTCCACCAACTGACCAACAGCAGAGAACGACAACGTTCAGTGGTGAACAATGACTACGGGGCTCTGGTGACTGCCCTGAGTAGTTTGGAGCGATGTGTAGCCGCCCGAGTCGTGATGAGGCTCTAAGAGCGAGCCCAGCAAAGCCACAAGCCTAGCAAGCGCCCTGTCCCGGTCCAAATTGGGGTATTTACTAAATGAGCCCTCTTCCAGTGTGATAAACTTCAAATCGATGTAACTTCTTGATCCCTAAACCAAAACCTATGACTTTATATACCATTTTGCTTAGGAAAAACTCCCCCTTTCTTGCTATGCTAATGGCTCTTTTATGTGTTTGAGTATTTGGCCTAATTTATCATCATACCCTGAGTAACTTTGAAATCAGTAACCTAAATTGGGATTTGTACTCTTTTGAACCAAGATATTAGACACATAGGATATAATGGCCTCATAAGGTCTCAAGTACTCACATGTGTGCTTTAACACGACCTAGTTTGCCTTCTTTGTTATACTTTGATGAAAAGTGACTCTTACGCAAATGACTTGATCTAACTAGTTTACATCACTAATCTTATCATGATAGTAGAACAATATACCAATGTTATCAATCCTATGCTCTTCTATGATCATAAGACTTTGTTATATGATGTTAGTGCTTAAAATGATCGTATGTGTCTAATCATGATCTAGCAAGTCGAAACATGATAATATCTACCCCCTAGATCTTAACCAGACCTTAAATCTATCTTGTGGTACTAATAATGTGGATGGTTCAGCTAGACCTAGTGCTATATGTTGATCCTTAAACGATGTTAATTTATGACATGCATGTTTGGAATTTTGGAACTATATTGAACTATTTGAATATCTAGGTTTAGGAGAACGACCACATGACATGATCTAAGTTTATATAAGCAAGACGTATTGATGTAAGATCCTATGTTATATATTTTGCATCTTAAGTCCCCTTGGGCTGGACCATCTATATAGATCTTATCATAACTTTCTCACTACTCACAAGGTATGCTTAATCTCTTGACCCTACTATGATATTGTCTTGTTGTATGTATGCTCGTATAGTTTTTAGCTAAATAATTACTTTTTTGAGATATGGTTACCTACGAATACTACTTTCATGTTGACTGTAGTATGTTAGTAAACCTTGAACATAATATATATGAAATCCATTATATAACCTTGTGTACCTGCCTGAATACTCGGGGTATGGGAAGAAGGCACAAATGAAACATGGTTAGCTCATTGACTTTGGTCTTGAGGTCCCTCATGTAGAAATAGGGAGCATAAATTCCCCTAACGGGCCCTTCCTTGATAAGTGGTCAAAGGACTTTGTTGATATAATGGATAAAATATCGAAAACATGTTTTGTATAATAGATTATCGTTAAATGTTCTCGCCTTGTTTCTACTTCTACTTAATATGATGTTTCCAACAAAGCAAATTTTTTATTATACTCCTAAATTATTTACATGCATTTTCATAGCATACTTAATGCATTCAAATTGATATATTTTGTTTATCAAATTTATAGTTGCCAAATGAAGATCCACTACAACCAAGACTCTAAGCTCAGATTTTAAACACTAATGAGTATGCTTGAATATGTAAATGGGCACATGAACCTCTTATCTCTTTGTTTAGTATGTTGTTATCTCTTATTGTTAATGCTTTACATATATATTTCCTTTGTGAAGTATTTGTGCCATTATACAGTTGGACGCCCAAGTTTACACGCCTTTGGCTATGCAATCAATAAGAGTGTGTGTGACATCTACCCATAACAGCCTTAAATGTGCATTAGTTACTATAGAACTTTGGAACTTTTACCTACTCATCAAAGTATTTTGGCTATTTTGAATTTAGAAAAATTCTAAGATCTAATGGTTATTAGTAAATCTAAATGATAATTAAAACCCATTAACTGGATACTCACTTGGGTTTTACAAGGAGAAACCCACTCTAAGTTTCTATAAGTGACTTTTAAAGGGTTATGAAAAACCAATATCAAATTGAAGTTGTGTCCATGATGGTACACCGTGAATGTGGAAATTCCCTTAGTGTAACATACATTTTACAACCAAGCGCATAATTTGATTTAGGATTGAACGTAAAAAAGTTATAATCCTGGTGTTCGTTACTTCGTAGAAAATATTCAGCAATTTATGATAAATAATTAATTACCATTATTTGAAGGCCTCTAATTGCACCTAGGTACTTCATATAGCAATATACTGACCCAAGTTTATCGGTCATTCAGATTAAGCCCTAGATTCATATGTGATGATGAAGTTGTTTCAAATCAAAATAAAAAATAAAGCTTTATATGCAATCATGGATAATTGGAAAGAAGTTTTGTTAAAACAAAATTGTAGCAAAAACCCAACTTTTTTTAGCTAGAATCGCTTACTACATGTATCCTCACATATAAAATATGTATCTAATCCCGTGTGGCAAATTCTTTTTGCTAGATTTTTTCAAATTTGTAATTAGATTAAAAGCTACAAATTCATATGTATCCCTAAATGTAGCTAATAAATATCTTTACACAAATAAATGTAGTTGTAAATGTAGCTAAATATATGACAAAAATTGTATATGTAGATATGTTTTATAGGGGGATGACTTCTACTACAATTGTATATGTAATTCATGTATAGAAAAAAATGATAACTAGCACAATTGTAAATGTAGTTAATGTACACTAAAAAATATCATGCAGTAAGCATACATATGTACTCCAATTATGTATCCAGTTAGTAACTCTCCAATACAAAAGATTTTTTACAAAAAAAATCAACATTGATTTAAATTAAGTTGTGCTTATAATATCAGTTTTCTTACTTATATGTATACAAATAGCTTGAGTATGCATGGGAATTAGATTAACCTTCCCCCAATTTGACAATTGCACATAAAAAAGATACATGCATTCAGTGACTCCATGAGAATATAAGTTTACATCTTTCTCAAAGTATTACCCCAATTTGTTCTCTTTCTATCTCTAATGCTTTCTCAAACTTGATATGAAAACACCATACAGTAATCATTGGTTCCTCAATCTCTTATTTTGTACTTATAATCATGAGCTCTGAAGCTTCCATTGAAAAATATTCAACCTCTATACGCCTCATTATAATGTATGTTACATTGATGTACTCTTTTGACTGATCCCTTTAATGTAGAACCTTATCCATTTTCTTAATCCCAAAAGAATCACCATTAATAACCATGGGAACATTCAATAGACTTGATATTAAAGTGATAACTTTGCTAGAATCCATTGTGCGCTTGTATCATATATGGGTAGACCGGATTTATTCATTCATTTGAAGAGATAAACATTTGAAAATTTTGAGTATTAAAAATAAAGTAACATGCAACTAAAATGCAAAGACAAAAGTAAAACTAGATGACAATAGTTTTTCTTAGTGGAAAACCACATTGACAGTAAGATTTACCAGAGATGGTAGACTAAGACTATTATGGTTATTGAAAGGATAAATGCAGATGCCAAAAGCGGTGATGGAAAGTGCTAACAATATTGTAAGTGATATGGTATGCATGATACTCCAACAATGTGCCCTCAACTTGTGTTCCATTATAGATACCTGAGTACCCTTGTATCTAAAGGTGACGTGAGTAAGCTATGAATGTTTAGAATACCATTGGAAAATGATAGAGAGATAATGAGAAATGTACAAAGATCATGACTACTATTGAATCCTCACAATTTTCCATAGAAGAGGATCTACCACAATAAACATTTAACGCCTAATGTAGATCTACACTACTTGATTCAAGCAAGAAAATCATATTAAGTACAAAATAAAAAAATAAAATAAAAAAGTTTAAATTTTAATAAAAAATTCATTAGAAAGGCCTTTGAAGGAGTAAATGTAATGTGAACACAAAAAACTCATTATATGATCTTCTACCATGAGCATAAAGATGTCTTGTTTGCAAGAACTCAATTTGTTGGTGCAACCTATGCATCTCAATTAAGAATGTATCCCTATTTTAGATATTGTAATAAAATTAGCATATTTTAGTTTATTAAATTTTTTCTCTACAATAATACTTGTTTGGATTAATATATGTAACAAAAACACAAGCCAAAACAATTGTCACAATGTCATTTCTAGTGGCCTTCTTTAACAAAGAAATTACATCATTGATATGATAGTATTTGCATTCTTCTCTGTCCTAGTGGTGAAAATCAACAATAGACATTCATCGCTGTAGCAACACACTCTTTCTGATGTTTCTATTGTGACGTCAATCATGATGCAGTGATCTAGTAACGAATTATTTGAAAATAATACTCTAGTGTTGGGGGTTCTATGGTCTTTGACTTGCAAGGAATTTATAAGATTACTAGCCCTATTGGTAAAGTATATGCACTCTTTATAGGTTGGAGTCAATGTTGAGCGACCACATGATAATGGTATGAAATAACTATGTGGAATTGACCAGTGACATAACAAACTTGGTCAATAAGATGAATATCCCAATAAGCATAATAGATGATGTTGTGAGACATATCCTTCTTGTGAAGTTCACAATTGGCCTTTTTGATAGCCTCATATGTAGAAATAAGTCAATCCAAACAATTGGGATTTCATGAGAATAGGATTCTTGTTGTTTGTCCCAACACAACTAACAACTCAATGATGTTACTACTAAGATGGCCATACTATATACTACTGAAATAGGAGGAAACAAATCATATGAACCATTGTAGTAGAGCATTCATATTAATTGACCCTTTGATGGTTTAACATGCCTTGCTTAATGGGGGACCTTCTATTTTTGTAGGAGATGACAACATGGATGGAACCATTTTTTTCTCTATAGTGAGTCGTAAAAATCAATTTGATCGGCATGTTGTAATTCCAACAGTAATTGTAGAAATATTATGGATCCCACTACCAAAAGCAATGGAAATATTGAGTTTGTCTTTGTTGTATTCAAAGAGAGTATGTATATTCCAATTGAATCACATTAATGAGGAAATCTATGTTGTAATTTAAAGTTTCACAAAAAGATTGTACAATTAAAAAATATGATCACGCTTACAAATACTAAAAAATTATGAAATATTATGCTTAGATGTTCTAAATGTGTTGTTACATAAAATCTTTAAGTAACACTTTCTAGAGAAAAAAAATACACATTCAGTGATAAGTATGATGCACTCACTACTAAAAATAATGATATCATTTATGTTTAGGTTCAACAAAAAATTTAGTTAGAATAATATCTTGTTATAAGCATCCATATGGATTTTTCAACCTCATGTTGATTGGATTTGACATATGATGATTAATAGGACATCCATTGTACATAACCACCTTATGATCATCCTTCAAGTAAGCTACAAGATGATGTTGATTATTCATTTAGACCTGGTAAAATTGTATAGAACCTTGGTAAACTAAATCACAATGTTAAGATGGTGTGTACTAGATGATGTTGATTATTCATTTAGAAAGTCATAGGTTGACATCATAGATGATTGTTTGGTGAGCCTTATTTTTTATTATTTTTAACTATTGGTAGAAAATGTGAGGAGACAAAACATCCTCACCCTAGAAATCTTGAGTAGTAATGCTTAGTACAATATAATTTACTAAGATAGGCATGCTTCCATCTGAACAAAATTTAGAAAATACAATGCAGGATAATAGGGAAAAAGCATGCCTAATGATTTTGCACATGCTAATCACTGTCAAAGATTGCACAGACCACTTGTGGATGATATGTTGAGCTTGATTCATTATAATCCTTGACCAACACATCATTTTATTAAGTGATGAAAAATTCAAATCTCAATGTCTTAGAAAATTTCCTACTAGTCCTTTGAAGTTCTTGTGTGATAGGAGAAACTTGAGATTCCAAAATAGTTTGTGTTTCTTCTTATTGTTTATCAATGTGACTAGGTTAAATTCTATATTGTTAGTCTTGAATTCTTTGAGTTCCATTTTACTCCCACTAGTTCCTCTGGCAATATATTCCTTTTTGAGAAATACATTGACTCCAGAAACAAACACCTTTTTTTCGGGTGGTATAAAGAAATATTTCTCTTTTAGGGATGAGATCTTATGGCTTAATATCATATTACACGAGATTCATCTTTGATGGTTTGGTACCCTCACTCAATTGAACACGGTGCGAGCGATGACAATCAACAAGGAGAGAACCCATGTGCTACACTACAGTAGAACCTTTGGTTATTCATTGGTTTTCTTAGGATATCAAACAAATTATATTATTTTTACTTGCTTCCAAGATTTTGATAAAACTATTTCTTGGTGTAGGCTCTAAATCCCAAAATTTTCATAAGAGGTCTATTAAGGCATTTCCCAGTCCAAATCTCATGCATTGTCCTTTAAACAAATCTAAGAAGTATGTGGTTAGTTTTGGGTTTTTTTAAGCATATCCCGGTAAGTAAGTTGAAAGAGTAGAAAAGCTCAAAGTTTATTGTACCATCTCCAACATAGTGTGACTCCTTTTTGATAAACCATTATTGTTGGAGATATACCCTTAGATCCAATCATACGATGATTGCAAAGACATAAGGCAATTCTGATTATTTTGTTTGTTTCAATATGAGATAATGAATAAATATAATAATGGTCTATGAATTTATGAATCAATAACATTTAAGTTAAGGTTGAGGACCTAAACATGAGATTATGTGTATGTTAAGGGTATTCATTCTTGTCCTAGTACCAAGCCAAATATTATTGTGGATATTGGGACGACAATGATACATCAGGACTAGTATGTGTGTTTATTGATGACTACATCATATTAATCATGATATTGGATATCAAATCAAGAATGTAGGTAATTATTATGAGTAAGTGTACTTGACACACCAACTTTTGATGTGATACATGAAAGCCAATAGTGGCGGTAAGAATTACATTTCAATGTGATAGTGCAGATTGTGGTCCTTAGACCTAAAGTCACTATACTAATTGTATATTTTTCCATGTGATTTAACACTACTCAACTTGACCTAGAAAATAGTTACTATACAAGTAGTTCTTAGATGCAGTGTGACGAATGTGGATTATTGTGATTGACATAGATGGAATTTGTCCCTCCCATTGGAGTGATATCTAGGCTACTTGATGAGTGAGACTATGAAATGCATGGACATGATCATGTTAGTCAATATATGATGTTGATCTCACATGTATCTTAAATATGATACTGTACATCAAGAAACAAAGATTGAACATTTATATGATGATGTTTCCATGGATCAGATTCAATCTGGATATTAGAGACAATGCATTTCACAATGGATGTAACACTTTTCACAATACTAGGTTAAGTTGTTCTCCTACTTCTTCAGTTACATGGGTAGTAATGAAGTCTTGAAACATAAAGATATTTGCTTGTGAAGTCATTATTTGATTATGAACATTAATACCAATGTAATTTGGAGGTTATAGGGCTGCATACATAGGATGCATTAGGATAGGAGTATAACTAAGGACATGATTGGAAATGTTTCAAGTCAAATTAGCTACCAAAATGTTTAGGTAATAAAATTGAATAATAATGGAATGTAATTGGTTAAAAGTTTTAAGACAATTAATTGGATTTTATTTATTGACTTATATGATAAGTAGATTGACAAACCACAAGCGATCGATTAGAGTTGGTAGTTAGGGGATGGAAAATTAATAAATCGATAATTGTGATTATTTGATTAACAATTTAACGACATGATTCCAAAATATTCAAATTTCCTTCCGACAGTCCATGAGTGGATTGTTTTAAAGGAAACTGTGACATTTTGTTATCTAGGGTTTTTGGGGAACCCTACTTCCCTTCCTCTCTAATTTAAAGAGGCACGATGGTCGGTCATATGAAATTCTCTTATACATGAACCCTAGACATCATTGTCCCTAAGGGAGAAAGAGAACAACTGTGATGTTAGCACATCACTGAGAGAAAGACATCTCCTTCCTATCAACCCATGCAGTGTGACGAGGAGTTTCAATCTGTTCATGTGGACTACATAAAGATGCATGTGAAGTGTGACTACGTTCGTAGGACATCGACGAGGACCATTCGTGCATTTGAGGAGTGACACACACCACTATGTGAGGAGGATGTCACTTGACTTTCTTTGTGACAAGTTATACCTCACACACCCTCTTTCTGAAAATGTCATTGTCAATGAGATTCTTGTAGGATATGCAGAGATTGTTTTTGTTTCTATTATGCTTGACACCTTTACAATTCCAAAAAAATATGTTATGGTGTTCCACATGAACTCCATTGGGGTATATTATCACAATCTCTCTTATAGGCCTCAAACTCTTAGCTTATGTATTCACCATCTTGACCGTCCAATTCTTTCATATTCTTGCCATGTTGACTTTGTACTTGAATAATTAATTATATGACTATTTTAATGGATTTCATCTTATGTTATATTAGATAAAAATAGCCATAGCTACTGAGGTCTCCAATAAATGTGATAGATTATTGATACCCACCTCTGGAAATTGGTCTAGAAGTTACATAGACAATAGTAAGCCTAAATTGTAATAGGACAGTTGCCCATTTAATTTTACCAATAACAGAATACATGACTTAAATGTATCTACTGATTCAAAAGAAAATGATTTTAGATATACATCTTTTTGATGTCTAGAAAGGATCTTCATATTTATGTGACCTAGATGTTAATGGCATATATATGTTTTTTGAGTCATCAAGTTTAACCTTTTCAACATTTATGATAGACACTTGTCCCAAGATCCAACTAAATAAATATCATAAGACATAGGAGAATTGGCAGAAAGGCTTTCATATTTATAAATAGAACACAGAAATGTCTTGATATGAAATTTAAAACCATTATTATTCTAACATGAAACATAAATTATATTACTATTTATGGAAGTCACATTATAGAGCTATCTAACTCTATTAGAAGTCCATTGGGCTTATATAAATAGAAGGTACCTACAATAATGGCAGAAACTATTTCACCATTTCAATTGTCTAGTTACACCTCTGCCTTCTTCAAGGCCTACTTCTTTTTGAATCTTTGATACTTGAAAATATGTGAAATCCACATCTAGTATCTAATATCAATGATGAATAAGTGACAAATATATGTCTATAATATTCATACCAAAAGTGGAGATCTCAATAAGATTCTTCTTGTTTGTTTATTCCTCAAGGTAGAGAGGAGAATTTCTTTTCCAACATCTAGTATGTCAAAAATGGTACAAATTTCCTTCTTCATGCAATCCTCCTTTTGCCTTGACTAAAAAATATTAACATTTTTTCCCAGCCTTAGAACTTTTCATAGGTTTTCCTTTGACCTTGGAATTTTCCTAGCTTTTATTAACCATCAAATCATATTTGGGATTGTCTTACTTCATTTTCCCCTCATATTTTCTCAAGATTTCAAAAATATCCAAAATTTATTTGGTGAAATTGTTCACGTTGATATATATGACAAATTGACTATATTGTTCTAGCAATGATTGTAGGGTCATATTGATGGCTATTTCTTGTCCTAAAGGAAATCTCAGTCTCTCTAGCCTTTGCACATACCCAATTTACTTGACACATGGATGTAATTATATCACCATCTTCCATTTCACTAAATAATATTTTGAAGACATTATGCCTATGTTTCCTTTCATGTTCTTCATAAATGTTCCTAAGATGTTTTATCATCTCAATGAATCCAATAAATGATGTTTCTTTTAAATCTAATGATTCATGGATCATGACATTTGGCACTTGATGTACATCATGTGATCAAAATTCTTGTGATAGTCTTCTATTTTCTTCCTAGTCGTATTGGGAGTTGGTTCATCTAGTACTGATGTATCCTTGACATAGAGCTTATGCTAATGTGTGAGAACAATTCTTAGTATCCTAAACCATTCATGGAATTTATTTTCATAATTTTTTTCTTTCTCAAATACTAACTACAAATAGATGTGTTTGTTATTGTTCATCATTTAATCTACAAAAAATATACCTGCATGAGCTAATATTTTTCTTTGAAACTTTTAACCAATATTAATTTGGTCTTTAAAATAATATCAATCCTAGTACTTTTTTCAAGTTAATATCACTCATTATTTAGGATGGTAATTTGGCCGATTGCATATAATGTAAATCCTAATAGATGGATGCATAAATATTTGTCATATATTAAATATATTCTTCCATGTAATTAATCCTATTAATATCACTATGCTAAGTCTAACCTAAACTCACATATAATTGAATATGCACTATTCATTCCTAGACCCACTTATGTATTGTCACACTTACCTAAGATAGACAGGGCATCCCACTTTGGCATTCCCACACATAGTTGACAAAGGTTTCCATGTGATGAAAAATAGAAAGAATCTAAAATATAATATTTTTATTTGAGGGACTTTATTTATATACATATACACATACAAATAGTATACACTTCTAACATGTATCATATATTCATTATATCCTAAACCTACGATCAACAATCACTGCATAAAAACATTCAACATAAGTTATAACATACTACTGTAATCCTTTTGAGATATAAAAGAGTAATTTCCCCTACGATGTTTTGCATCTTATGCACCATAAATTGGTTAACATCCAATTGAACATGTATTTATGTTGGACCATGGTGAATGTCTCCATTGACTCTCCTTGGAGTTGAATTTCCAAAACTGCCTCGTCATGCCAAATCCTCTAGAACTTTATTATTCCTTTCTAATGTTACATTCTAAGTTAAGCTTGATGTTACATTTTAGTGGAATTAAGAAATAGAAAAAGTGACATATGGAATAAAAAGATGAATCTCAACACGCAAACCAATTACTTTTACTAATAGATTCATTCACATCCACAACATGCACACATAGAGTAGGGTTTATGGATATAACAATGCAAACATCCACCAAGCAAAAAGTATTGTGAAAGAAATGTATGTGAGTTTTCATAGATATAACATGTCATATTCTTATATATATATTAAAAATTGCAAATTTACACGATGGACATTTCCAATGAATTAATCTTGGACATCCATGCAAATAAGGTGGGGGTTTGCAAGGAAAGTATCTATATGCGGGGGTCACTCTTCTTGGTTAGTTAATGGTAGTTAATGGGATGTTGACCCTCATAGGGTCTTAGGTCAGTGTCCCTGGAAAAATCTATGGAGTTTTACTTTAGTGCACTAGGAAAAATCATATTTCTCATAGTTTACCTCGTCCTCCATATCAAAAATACATATTGAGACACAAGTAGAAATTAATGAACATGTGTATTAGCTATTTATCTTCACATCATATGCAACTACATAGAACAATATAAACCAAATCTGATCATATAGGTTGTAATTTGTGATATGTAATAGATTGATGTGGTTCTAGTACCACTTTTGGTATAGATGCATGCAACAAGTGCAACATTATCAATAAATATCAAATTTTTATGAGCATATCTTGTCAACAAAGATATATCACGAATGAAGGTGCATGTGATATACCTCGTGGAGGAGTACATCAAATGATATTGATCGTATAGGGTGGTATGTGACTCTTGTAATGGTACAATGATAGTCAATGATGATTTACTCCTAGTGTAATCAGATAGCATCTATGTATCTACATAGTCCATGTGAATGAATCAAAATTCCTTATCCTACTACCTTACCTAGGAGAAACAAGCAAACATTTCATTAACAATATAATAGTGTTTCACTCTATTTCTTAGTCCCTCACCATTTTTGGTAATGGGCTAGGGTACACATGCAACAACTTGTGTGTGAGATCCCATTTCTCATTCCTCTTTATATACAAGAGGAAGGAAGAAGGGTTTCTAAAAGATAGAGCCACAAATTGGAAGTGATGGATACAATTACACTAGCAGTCACAAACATCCAGTCAATTGATCAGTTTTGGATCGTAATGGTATTGGAATCGATCAACAAATTTATTGATCAAGTCTAGTATACTGATTGAACTTTCATGTCAATCTTCTAGAGGATTGTGTCCAGACCATTAACCACACTATCCAGTCAAGTGTTTGGCTAGTTGCAAGTTTTCGATCTATTGGATCTAAATTTAGTTAAATGGTTTGTCTAGTCAAATGATTGTACTTTGCAATAGAGTAATTTCTCTCCCAAGCACTCTATCATAGTTCTAATTGGTTGCTTAAGCCTTTTAGTAACCAATTCAAATTGGTTTCATTATTATAGTCATCGTACTTGTGATCCTATGTGTGTGACTCAATAGCCTCCAAATTACTTACATTGCGATGTCTAAAATCATAATATGACTTCAAAATCAATGGACAATGTCTAGAAAGACTTCATTTATAGTAGAAATCAGATGAGTTGACGAACAACTTCAACCTAGTGTCTAGCTAGTGTTACAATGATTGTATAATCTCTTTGTCTTTGATGTCTATATTGTATCTAGGGCATGGAAACATGATCCTATTAATGTTGAATCTATGTTGAATATCATACTTTTACTTAAATGAGCATGAAATGAATGTTGTAGTCTAACTTATTAAGTATTCAGGATATCATTCCGATACGAGAGAGACTTTCTAGTTATGTTACTCACAATGAACCACATGTTCCACAAAGCACATAAGCACTATTTATGTCTACCTTTTTCAAGGTCATGTTTTGTAGTGTTAAAATACATTTGACAACATGTAATTATTTTAGTGAGTTTATGTTTGAGGACCAAAATCACCAGTGACAAATTTACATGAACCTAACTGATGTTAATGGCTTCTATGTGTCATACTCAAATAGCATATGTTTGATACACTTGTTCATGAAAAGTACCTATGTTTGACTTGATATCAAATATCATGAGTTAATTAAATGTAGTCATCATACCATCCACATACTAGTCTTAATGTATTATTGTCATCCTTACTTCCATAATAATATCCAACTAGGGACTTCTACAAGAATGAATACTATTGGCATACACATAATCTCATGATTAGGTTCTCAACCTGAAATCACATGTCATTGAGTCATACATTATCTATGACATGATTGTATTCATTCATTATCTCTTATTAAAGCTACCATAATTAATGAATATCAATATATAGTAATCTGGAGCAAAAATAGGCATTGATGAGTTCATTTAGATCGTTCATATATATTCAAGTCATTATGTTGCAATATAACTGACCCATGCTAGCTACATGAGAAGCAAACAAGTATGTGGAAACTCTTAATTTCTTGGATATGGAATTTCTTATTGTCATTTTTACTATTACCGTTAACCTTTTAGTTCATTTTGTTGACCATGTCACATATGGTGGACTTGTTCAATATCAATGTATGTATCCCACTAAAATATCATAATTGCATCTATGATACTTCATTTACTTTTCATTAGAAAGTGAATCCATATATTGTAAACCCCAATGACATTCATACTAGTTATCTAGGTCCACTTAAAAGTCTTTTTAAGAAATAGAGCTCAATCCGAGGGTCCCACTATGGAGAGCTATATTTGCAAGACACATTCAAGTTCTTTTCTATGTGTATGGAAGGCATGGATAAAAAAATTAATAGACCAAAAAGAAATAATGACACTATACCAAATAAAGGTATATACTTGTTCAACTCCAAAGAAGGTCATGTGGGATAAAGAAGTTATTCACTTGGATGAAAAACATTTGTCGCAATCACATCCTTATGCTCTACTCCATTTTTAACCAAATAAAAATGACCTTAAGAGAACTTGTGTAGAGCTTATAGATGAACTTCATATCTATTCAATAAAAAATTACAACATTGTTTTAGAGAATTCTGACATTGGAAACAAGGTATGTGTCTAGGGAAAGGATTATGAGTTGATCTAGAATTAATAGATAAGATCATGCTAAAAACTTTTTAAGATGAGATAATTCTCAAGTATATAGTTTAAAGGGTTAAATTTTCATTCTATTTAATGTGCTTATTATCTCTATGACTATGACATGTACCAAATATTAATGTGAGAAACAAAAATGAAGAGAATAAAATGGTCTTAGCTCTAGAAATAAATGCATGTTTTAAGAGTTTCAATGGCCTTTTGGTCAATGGATATACGTTACGCAATATGGATCGTCAAAGATATGAGAAAGGACAAAATTCTACGATCATTGTTAAATTTAATGTAAATCCTTAGTATTGAAACTCAATGATGTATGTCAATGTGATTGATACATGACTTATAAATTATTGAACTTTCATTGTGATTGGGTAGATATAACTTTACAAAGAGGTTTGAATCGAGATGTAAAATGTATCTATTCTATGATTTCTGCAAGTTGGTGTACACTACACGATTATTGAAACATGACAACTTCATTTTTCTTGTCTTAATCTAAGAAAGTGTTTTATATAGAGGATGGGATGGAAACATCATGGTCACATGTCATTAGATATAAGTCAAGGGATGGAGTTGATTTTTGGATGGCCCCTAAATTGGTCAATGATATCATTGGAAACAATATTAGATATGATCTAAGGTACTGGTAGTTTGAAAACATTTGTGGACCTACATTCATGTTTTTGGTAATTCTTATTTTCTATCATCAAGTGAAATTGTAACTTCTTTTTACTTGTGCAAACTACCGTTTCCATTGGATGTTTGTTTCAAAATATGTTGCTCTACCTTAAAGAATTTGTTTTACTAAAATCATATTCTTTCTAGTGAGATTTGGCATTCTCTTTTGATTCCTTTGTCCCCCAAAAGGAAATGCATTTTTCATTGAAAAAAATCATTTACTCCAAACTTGCAACTCCAATTTAAATATAGTAATAATTATAGCCTCTTGTATATTTGAAACCATTTGTAGTTATTTTTAAACTAAATTAAATCTTAATGTCTTTTTAATTTTTAAATATATATACAACCATTTTAATCAGTACTAGCTATAATATTCCTTGATCGATTTCCCTGAAAACTAGATAAAAATCATTCATATTTTCATTTCTATATGAAATAATATCTGAATGGGCATCACATCTCATTGTAAGTTCTTAATAAAAGGAAAAAAACTCATATTTCTCCTTTCTTATTATATGAAAGTAAATTTAGTTTTTATAAAATATGTATTGTGTATATAATATTGCTTTTGCTTCTCTCTTGCAATGTACCGATATAAAAGGTGAAAGATTTGGTGAATAAAGAGAATGGAAACAAATATATTCCCCAGCTATCCAAGTGTAATCATTTTATCATGAAAATCTAGAAGTAGAACCGATGTGTAAGTCATCCTATCATAATGGGAGCACTTTACTGGAAGAAAGTGAAGACTCCCAACTAGTGGTATAGTAAGGAATGAAAAAGTTAAAAATACTTTTGATGAAGATGATATTATTTTCAAGTGGGTACTATTTTCACAGGTTGTCATTATAATATGTCAATCACTATATTGTAGATTCTAAAAAAAATAATGGGAAGGGGACTTTTTTTTTCTCAAGAATGGGATTTTGAGGTAGGTATTAAAATGGTATTAATATTCTAGAACTATAAATAGACAATAGGGAAATTAGGGGTATATATTGGTGAAATTTTTGTGTTAGGTGAAAAGGTTGGGTTGGTTATGGCAAAATTTTGGGAAGAAGGGGACTTTTTTTTATCAAGAATGGGATTTTGAAATAGGTACAAAAATGGTATTCATATTCTATAACCTCAAATAGACAATAGGGGAATTAGGGGTATATATTGCTGAAAGTTTTGTGTGAGGTGGAAAGGTTGGGGTGGTTCTGCAAAATTTTGGGAATTAGTTGGTACAAGTTGCTGACTGATATAAACTAGACTTTCTTAAATTCACTCAAGAAAAAAATATTGACTTCATTTCCATAAAATGGTTTATCCTATGTCTAAGAAATGATCTTTAAATAGTAGGATGAAAATAACGTATATCTTATTTAATTTGATTTTTTATGATCAAGGGAAAATATAATATACATATATCCCTTGAGTTTCAAAAAATGATTATTTCATATATAAATGGGAAATGGAAAACATTCATGTATAACTTTACAAATGGTAAGTTTAATTCAAACAATATAGAGAAAAAACTTCATTCAAAGTGTAAGAGGATCTGATAAAAGAAATTGGGTGTGCTTGGTTATGTATTAGCTTTTTCCTTATGGGATGGTTAACCTTTCCCATTAATTAACAAAAAAATATATTTCTTAATTTTCCATTAGTCTAAGTTATGTCATATTATTATTATTATATACATTCTTCAACAAGAATGAGAACAAGTTCAACAATCTCATTACATCTTACTAGTTCGAATATTTTTGCATAGAAGAAATTTGAGTTTGTATGGATCATATGGATTGATTATAATTTATAATTAAATAGCATACCTATTAAAAGAATGTCAACTTTGACATCTTTTCCATAGGAAAAAATTAAAAGCAAAGAACCTAGCATTTGCAAAAGATGGAGACTTGACCATGTATGGAAAAATTATGTTATGTAGATAATGCCAAGACAAAAAAATTGTATTATGTTATATTCAAAGTTATTTAAGGATTTGTAAGATGTGAAATGTTTCAAAGTTGATGTACAATTAATTATGAAAAATTGATAATATTTTGATAAATAGATGCCCAAAATAATTGGAAAATTGTTAGATTGACATCTAATTGAGAAACATGAAAATATTTAAACAATAATCAAAAGATGTCATTTTTTACTAGTTGAGCACCACAATGAGAACCCTTGTCCTTTTATTATTGCATATGGCCATGTAGTGTCTCAAAGTTCAGTAATTGGATTGAAAGTAGGATTTTGGAAGTGTGTTTACATAGACGATACCATGGATGCTAAGACTAAATTCATTCTCTAATGAAAGAGGACAAAAAACTAAAGAATTCACATTAAAATTTGAAATACTATTTTCATAAAATGAACTATGCACTTTTTGGGAATGGTATTTCACTTAATCTTCATACTAGTACTAATGATGGTGGAACATGAAGATGTAAGTACTACTATATACATAATGTTTATTACTACCTTTATGTTGTACTCATTAGATAACATGCAAAAGTGTTGTCTTGATTTCCTTGTCATTTACAAATCTAATCCTATGAAATATAGTTTTTTCTTCTGGTTTCAATTTGATTATGCCACTCGAAATGAATTTGAAGGGAATACTTTTCAAATTGTTTATTGTTGGCTAATACAAAATCATTTTCTGGTAGAATCTTAGCTATGTGTTTTTCCTCATGCGCTTCCTCCTTTGTCTTTCTTGCAATTTTTACTTTGGGAACAACATAACATATGTGGAATGTTTTCACCATATAGTAATAAAATCAATATTCTTTGTCATCTATACCATGTAATAATCATTCTATAGAATTATAGGTAACTAGTTCAAGTTGACCATCTTATATTTTTGTGCATGTGGGATTAGTGGTACTGTGGGTAGGTTTGGACCCATGAGTCAAATTTTGACTCTAAAAAAAATCAATTCAAACCTATAGATTGAATTGGCCTAAAAAGTCACTATCTTTGACAAAATTGTCAATAAAATATTGATCTATAATGTGAATCTAATACAAGGACCCAAATTCTTCTCTTAAAAAAACTAAAAATTTTAGAGAATTCCATAAAACATGTGATGTCATCAAACCAATTATATTTAGATAAATCCAAACAAAGTTCTAATACATATAGTTTAGTTGAGTTAATTTTTATCATAGGATTGGTATTCTCACTTTATGTGGATATGTCTGTTTCTTTAACCAACAATATATATATATATATATATATATATATATATATATATATATATATATATATATATATATAGAGAGAGAGAGAGAGAGAGAGAGAGAGAGAGAGAACAACAAATTTAAACTAGAAACAAAAACCATAGGAGAAATAGTTGGTGGTCTAAACTACAAATTTTAACTTGATAGAATGATAGTTGGTGGTCTAAACTACATCTTGTTTGTTCTATAAACCAATTTCAGTTTCTAGAACCCTACATTTTTATCTCTCTATCATTAGAATTGTATTAGTCGAATTTCATAATCTTCAATACAACAACCATAGTTCATGTTAGTGATATACTAGAAACAAAATAAAGTGCACTGCCTCCATTATGTTAGTGTTGTACCCAGTCCAAAAAAACTAAGACAAGTTGATCCTATGGCCATGTGAAACAATATACAAACAAAAGAAAATAATGAGCAATAAAGCTTTTATATTATCCACCAATATGATATGTAAAATAAGAATAAACTGATGCGAGTGTTTAAATTAACTAGTAATTTAGGAAAGACCTGATTTTGTCTCTAGTCAAGGGAAACTAAGAAAAACATGTGTAACTTAATAGATCGTAGTTGGAAATCTTATTACAAGTGGGGAAGTTTTTCACACTTCCATGTCTTCGGCTAGTGGTACCACATCCTTTTCAAACATCTCAGATAAAAATGGTAGTTATTGAGGTTTATAATAAAGAAAACAACAAAAATATCAGAAGTGAGTTTTTGTTGGAAAAATATGATTCACAATAAATATGGTATAGCATCCTTTTCAAACATCACGTTAGCATCTCCCACAATGGTGATCCTTCTTGGACAGTTAGGACTGAAGTGTAGGAAAAAGTTGAGGATGATGAAAAAAGATATAAGTTAGAAGCAAGGTTAAATCTTTTTATGACTACTTTAATCAAGATTTGTTAGTTAATTACTTGATGATGGTATGATTCATTCAAATATATAAAATATGTATAAGTAATCAAAAGAATAATATGGTAGTTAAGAACAATTAATGTATGTTGTTTAAATGGGCAAGACTTTTATTCTACAACCTAGCATGCTCAAAACATTGTTGGTATCATAGGAATGATCCTGTATTCAGAAGTGAATGTAGGAATGAAGAGGGAGACAGTTGATCCTCTGGCTTTACGAGGGCCAATGAGACCCAAGATATGTTGGATACAAGGGGTGTTTATAGGATGAAATTAGGGTTCAAGGTCTCCAGATAGAAGAACTAGAACAAGCACTGGAACATGGAAATACGCCATGAATGTGAAACATGTGGATTGAGGGAATACACCATATGTCAGGTGGAGATTTTCTCTTAATTCTTGGTGGCTCAGGAAGGACAAATCTGATTCCCCGATTATCTAGATATTTCAAGAAAATTCTTGAGAAAATGGGCTAGAATTAGTTGAAAATGCATATTATGAATTATATTCAATAAAATAATTAATGGAAGAGAGAAAAACATTAGTTCACAGTGATCCTTCATTACTATCAAATATGTATTTACTTTTCTTAGAAAAAAGGCAATTGAATGACCATTGAAAAAATGAGTATATATTATTCACAATAATTCACCTCGGAAATTTATGGGAAATTCTCCGAAAAAGTTAAATTGGTGAGAAAATTTCACTTGTGTCAAGAAAGAGCATTTTCTATTCAGGAAGACAAAATGAGTTGATTATATAGGTGGGAGATATGCAAAATGGTGGAAAATATGGAAAAAGAGAAAAAATTGAGTGAAAAAAATTGGAGTGTCATCAATTTGCCCCTCTCAAGATAAGGTTTGAGATAAGAGAGAGAACCACATGCTTGATCCAATTATGAAGCCCATATTTGGTCATGAAAAGCCGAAAGGGTTAGATTCATCAAGGATATTCATATGAACCTCATGTAGGGTGGTGATATCTTTTCCTTCTAAGCAAGAGTTAGTGAAATAACCGCTCACAAAATAACAAGATTAGGTTTACATGATATATCTAGAAAGTGTATCCTTCAAGACATTTACTTTTATTTGACCATTCATTCATTCTCCAAGAGTGTTGATTACCCAGTTTAGTTTTTTTTGTCTGGAAAAGTGACTCTCATCTTTTCTTTAGTTCTTACATCAATAATTGTTTGGTTCTTTTGCTAACTAATTTCTTAGTCAAAAAAGGTGGATGTAAGATGTGGATGGAATAGAGGTTTGTCATAACTCATAAAAATTGAGGGTTTGTTATCTTGAAAGTAGTGAAAAAGTTTTAGTTGTGAAAAGAACTTGAAAAGTATCATTGTCTCTCACATTTCTCCAACTTTTTGTTTTTTCTTTTATTTTTTTATTTTCTCTATTCTAATTAGAAACCCTAATGATTTAGGTCAATTGTGAGACATGGTGGAATGGATAAAATTATGGATCATTAAAAAAACCTAAAAGGTAAAATATGGTGAGAATGATTATGTGAGACAGGGCTTTAGTCTCCCAATATGGAAGATTGGATGTCATACAAATTCCTAGTTACAAGGTGATAATCGCATCCACTGACTGTGGTGGTTCTCGAGCATTTGTGATCTTATAGGATGAGTTACATAGGAAGTGTGTTAAAACAAGTTGTGATTCGGCATTAGGTGATCCTCAAAGATAAGGTAGAGTCTAGATGTGTTCTCCCACAAGTCTATCATCTATTTTTGTAAATTTTTAATCAGTAGCTATTCCCAAGTTTCTAGTCTTCACTTGTTTTGATTAACCTATTAGTTGAACATGAACTTTACTTGGAAACCGTCATAAAATTTGGAAATGAGAGAACGAGTATTTACTTGAAAGCTCCTATTCGATATTGGTATAAAAAATCCATTCAAATAATGACAGATGATTTTATAGGTCATTCTCTAGAACCTAAAAGATATGGAAATTGAAGTTGTTCTAGATTAAGATCATATTCTAGAACCATAAGGCTATGGAAAATGATGCGATGTAATGTCCCAGTTGCAGGTCATGGTCCAAGACCGGGAAAGATATGGAAATTGAGTATGATATGGTTTTATTTTAGGTCATCATCATGGTCCCCAATAAAATGTATGTAGAAATGAAAGTTGGTCTAGATTTAGGGTCATAGGCAATGACCATAAAATATATTGAAACTAAAGATGGTATGCATTAAGGTCATACTCTAGGACCACTAAAAGTGATGAAAATTAGATATATATTGGTTTAGATTTAGGAAATAATCTAGGACCATAAAAAAGACTTGAAGATTGAGGCGAAAGTTGAGCCTACTTTAAGTCATAGACTAGGAACAATGCATATTAGGATCCAATCCTCGAGATAGTAAAAGAAATATCCTTTTCTTGGAGAATAGGGATATTTTTAATTTTTAATATAGAATAAAAGATCTTTAGTTTTTACAAATTTTTTATATGTCAATTGTGTTTTTTCAAAATTTCTATGAATTTATTATTATTTTTAGAAAATTGTCAAAATTTGGTTGAAAATCAAACGTTTTATTTTATATTTTTGTAAACACGTGTATCAAAGGTGGGGAATGAGAGGAGGTCACACATCCTTCTAGTTTCTTTCAATTTTGAGTTGTGGTATTGACCAAGGGGGGCCGACTGGCTATGGTGGCAATGATTTAAAGAGAGAGAATCTACATCACGATCTACTACAGGTCCTCACCGTGGATGATAGGGTTGTAGTGTCATTTATTCAGGCAATACAAGGGTCATGAAGTTCAATTGTGGCACAATTTTATATCTCCTATTTTTGCGGTGTGTTCTTGTGGTTTTCATATCCATCCATCTCCGATGAGGCATATCCTTTATCCTTTAGCTTTAGTTTTGCTGGTTTGGCCTTTGGCGGCTAAATCTTGATTTTTTTTGGCATGTCATAGTCTGGATGCTTATGATGACTGAACGCACATTTTGACATGCAATTTTTGTATTTTTGTTATTTTTTTGAGAGCATATGGTACCTAATTTTTTTGATTCTAAATGTTGCGTGAAGCTAATGATGTGGATTTGTATTTTCATATAACATTTCATATTTGGCATGAGGTGGATGAAATTCCTTATTAGGACCTCATTGTGGATTATGGTGATGATATCAAGGCTGAGGCATAAGCATGATATAGTATGCTACTTCCTTTTGTTATGTTCATATTTAGATATTTAATTCCTAATATTGGTTTGCTCTAGGTAGTCATCTTGGTAGAGCTAGCCAAATTATAGAAGAGCTTCTTGAGGCTGAGAAATTCATGGATCATCTAGGTATGATGGAGAAGAATGTCCACCATCAAGGCATAGAGCGAGAGATGAGGTATTGATCCCTGACATTTCCCTTTATCTGTCTTGATCGAGTCACTTTTTTATCCATGATGTTTGTTTTTTATTTTGTCTTCTGCCTCGCCTTTTAGGATATTGGGGTGTCAAATGTATATATGAAGCCCTTGGGATGAGTTGGAGATGTTGTATATTAGTTGGATGTTGAAGAGGTTGAACTACTTGAGAAGACTAGCTTTTGGTGAAACGTTGTTGTGGGATTGTAAATAAGGGTTATGTTATCCCTTTCATTGAGCACTTTTGTCCAAAGACCAATACTTTTAGTTTTTCATTTGGTGGTTTTAACAAGATCCCATCTGTAGTTTCTTGGATACACAACTTGTATATGGTCTTTCCTTGTTGAGAAGTTAGGAGTGAAGTCTATTGATATTGAGGTGGATTCAAGTTATGAAATCAGATATACTTGTCTATATGTGATCGTTTCTCATAAAATAGAGAGAAGGGGTGTGATTTATTCTTTGTTTGTTTTCTTTAGGGTTTGGGTGTTTCTTATTGTGTTGATCGTGAGTTTCCTTTTGGTGATATTGTTGGGAATAGAGGGGGTTGTCTGGTTCTACTGTCCCCTTGACTTGGATGTAGTTTCTTCTTTTGATTGGGTGGATGCATCTAATCCCTCCTATTGTCTTTCTTGAGGAGGTTTCTCATCAATGACTTGTCCACAAATGAAATGGTCTACACAGCCAAGAGTTGTTCTAGCTTTGCGGGCCTAATTGACACATATTTTCTTTTTACTTTCTAGTTGTCTTGAAATGTTTGCGGTGAATGATTTCAGTAATATTCATTCTGCATATTTGAGGCATGGAGTAATTTTGACTCAACATACATGTCAATTTGAGTGGTCCTTAGGAATATCTCCATGCTTTCCTCCCAATTTGTCACCACTATGCAAGGGACAACAATATGCTATCATATGATCAATGTGGCAGTGAGATTGAAATGATGACTTCTAGAGAGGTGTATCTAGTGCTTCAATACATCTCTGATCTTGTATGTATGAACTTTAGCTTACTTTAGGTTTGTTTGTCATTTCCTAGGTCAAATTTAGGATATTTTCTATGTTTGAGCTTCAGAAGACAAGTAAGTCATGTGTTTCCTAGTTGAATGCCTTGTCTTTGGATTCTTGTAAGATATCATGTGAATCAACATCCATGACTATTCTGTACAAGGGTGAGTGTGTTGTTGGTTAGCAGGCTAGCAGTTGGCATATTCCCTTAGACCCTCTTAATGGATTGATTCCATCTAACGTTGGGATCAATTACTTGATGTAGGAAATGATGAGAGTTTAGATGTCATATATAGAATGTCTTGTGTGCTAGTACTCTCATGGTCATCCATCACTACTTTCATGGGATGTGTATGATCGGTTGTGACATGCTCCTCTAATATGAGTTTATCTTATGATTCATCTTATTTGGTTGCAATATTTGACATATGTTCTCCATAGGTAGTTTATTATGATTCTACTAAATGATTGATGATTATAGATATGAGTTTTGTCACCCATCTCCTCATGAAGATGTATCTCCCTTTATGCTATACACTCTCCATTATCAGATCAGAATAATTTTAACAACTATCTTGTGTTGCAATCACATTATGATTTTGCTGTTGGAGGATTAGGTCACTTTGCTATCGACATTTATTGGACTTTGTCTTTTGAAGATGACTATGTAGCCACTCATACAACAGAGGAACTCTTTGGTGTGAGAGTCGTGTTGGGATATGGACACAATCAATATTTTGAGGGGATTGCTTGCACACTACAACAAAAAAGGTAAGCATCAAAGATAATTAGTCAAGGAATACAGTCATCACCAAATTTAATAAATTCCCAAAGGTATATAAGAATTGGTTTATACTATATCCTTCATCAATAGAATTTATGTTTCTCTATCAACACCCCATCCAACCACCTTCCAATTCTCACACAAAAAAAATTCTATCCTTACACCAAAACACCTTTTTCTTTGACACCCAGCGTCCTTGCACCCTAAACATGTTCTAACTCAGATCATATAAATTTCTACCATGTTAACCCCTACCTATAACCCTTCCCCCCACATAATCCCTACTCTATTTCCTCTAATCAAAACCAATTTCTACTCCAATACATGTCTACTTTAGCAACTGCCAATTGATGATACATCTTATGCCTCTCCTACTGTAGATTTGGAAATTGATGTGCTTGCTTTCATTATTGGATGATCATGTAGGCCATTTCCTCTTGCTTATGGTTCACTCCATAACCTCCATTGTCTTGTTATAGATTGCTAATGAAAAAAGAATCCATTCTCTCCGCCAGTCAAACCAGGGTGACAAAGCGTGGAAGCCTTCCATCTATGTTCACAAGTCAAAGATTCAAAATCAATAATGATCATAAATTTCAAAAACCAAGGGACCACTTGCATCAAATGAATCCATATAATATACCTTCAAAGAAATGGAAAATATGAAGAGATTACCTAAAAATACTTGTTATGCTTCTCTTCATAAAGAAATTCGACAATGATATTTACAGTGTGTCATTGACAATCACCATTTACCCTTATATACTTCTCTCAGATCTTGTTTCATGTGACACTGGAACAATAGAATCAAACTTCTAGTAGGTTAGGAATGGTGGAATCAAGGTAAGGGGTATTTTGGGAAATATGCATCACTGGGTCATGTGTCATGGCACACATAGTTATTGGTGGTGTATCCATTCATTTTTATTTGTGCATGAAAGGGTTAGATGCTTTACTTGTAAGGTAGTCCTTCAATAGATATATGAATTCACCATATCATTGGTTAGCCAATTAGAACATGACATGGAATAGCATTCTTTAAGAAAGGGAATCCTTTTTCCTTCATAATTTGGGAGGGTTTATAATTTTACATTTTCATTTTCTCATCACGCATTTACGATTAGTTGTTGTAATCATTAAGTTGCATCTATGGGGAATCTTACCCCACACGTACGACATGCATGTGAATTAACCAAAATAAATCATTATTGCATCTTCATCTCGTCATGAGTGCCAAAATGATATTGCAAATTAGTTTTTCTTGTTATTGAATGGATCTACATAGAAGTTGACTTCCTCACTACCCAAGTAACTCAATTGTTGTCATTAATAATGTGATCATCCATAGCACAAAGGTGTCAACAATCGAAAGGTTTTATGGGGGGACCAAGTATGTATGAATTGTTATGAAGCCAAGGCCATACAGTATGAACAAAATGTATCTATTGGTATGGTTTATTATAGAGAAATACATGTTACTTTCTTCACATAATTATTTTGTATACTTGTCACCCATCTTCCTATCATTTATAGTCATTGATTCACCTCCATCATCCATAATCTCATTAACAAACAACCCTCATCTGCTATTTGTACTTTTAAATACCACATAAACACATGGATTTATTCCAACAATACTTATTAAGTAGGTAAATAATAAATTAGTATTCAAATTGACTGGACAATTGCATAGTGCTTTTATGGTGGTAGTTGGCTAACTATGGTTTCTTAAAATAATTTGCACACATGATGCATGTACAAGATTGGAAGAATCCTAAATAATGTGTTCTAAATCTTGATATTTGGAGTGCATCATTGAGCATTCATCAACATCGATATTTGATAAAGTTGAACTATGTCGATTGCTATTATTACTTCTTATTCTTCTTCCTTACTTTTAATTTTTTGTCATCCAAAACCAAAATACTAATATCATTAATTATTTCAAGGAACTATCATTTCTTTCTTTGAATGCATAATAATTTAAATGAAGGGCATTAACAATAGAAGCAAAACTGATTTGTCATGAGGATAATTTTTATAATTTTAGGAAATGGTGTAGTATTTGAAGTTGTGAGGTGTCGTATGTGATTATCTTTCAAATTGATTTATTAAGTACTTACTTTCATTCCACTTCCTATAATAATTCAAAAATAAGGCATATATACTTCTCATTCAATTTTAATAAATATATGTTGATATTATATTTGTTATAAATCTATTATATTTTCTTTTATACATTACATGATTGGTTTATCTATTCACCATTTTTCAAACTTGGTATCTATTAGGAATATGCAAACTATAAGTAATTTTTAACAAATGGTGATTGATAAATTGAAGAATGAGTAGATTGATAAGAAAGTAAACTCTATATGGAACATATGCTATTAAACAAATTATGTGTCCCAATGCCATGTATAGATCGAGTTGGAAAAGTTTGACCCAAAAGACTTGATACAATACAATTTTTGACCCAAATTAAAATTATTTTTTCATAGATTCCATCATAATATTTAATTTCATGACTTCTGTGTATTAAACCCACAATCGGCCTGAAAATGACCCCAAAACTCGAGTTTCCACCCCGATCTATAGAGTGAATCATATTTACCATGTTCAAATTTACGTGTTACATTTAACATGAAGTGTTTGAATTGTAGAATGCCATATGGAAGAATCAAGAAAAGAAATAAGATATTTGATTCATGATATTTTCCTAAAGATGATATGTGAAATGTCACAAAGAATTATGGTTGCATTAACTACATTAATTTTCATATTACAAGTGAGTGTATAGTAAGTTTTTACATATATTTTGTTAGATTTTTCTTAACTTGTAATTGATCTTATTGGGAACTGGAAGGCCCAACTGTAATCATTGCGGTCAATCTCCAACACCATTTTCTATATAAGTAGGTTTCTACATATTTCATTCTAGCCTATTGTATTAGTAAGTAAGGAGTTCATACATTAAAACATCCATTAGACCCAATCAAATATGTGGCTTCCACATGCCTCTGGCATCCCCATATATGGTGATGCATGCTACACACCATCAACAACATACACATGGGATGTTATTAATTATTACTTTTAGAAAGATATCAAATTATATTACTTGTGTGTCTATTATGTATATTACATTTATTTAAAGAGGAAACAATTCATGAAATGCACCAATTGAATACATAAACAATGGATATACATACAAATATTAAGGAATAGTCTTCCTATATTTATATTACCTAAGTTTTTACACCCCATTAGTTATGCTTACATTTAAGATTTCAAAGTAGTTTTGACAGACCAATTTAAATATTTCATGTATAAATCTTTACTTGTAACCATCATTGTTTTCTAAACAATGCTTATAACTAGAAGAATGTGAGGAAGTGGTTTTCTTAGATGTTATTTCTAAGTTACTTTATAAATATTACAATGAAGATCCACAACATACTAATTAATAATTTAATTAGTATAATTAACACTTCATATAGATATTCTTGTTTATTTGGGACAACTACGATAGTCCTCTGGGTGCAAGTTATGGCAATAAGACAAACTTCATGGTGGAAACAATGAAATAAACAACAGATGAATTCATAAACCATAAACAATATGAGATGACATAAATCACAGGTTGTTGAAAACTTACCAATTTGTTCTTCATTCTAATATTTTGTAAGAAAACTTAGCACTGAAGTGGTATGACAAAATTTAAAATGGATGTTAAACGTATTGATTTTTAAGAACTAATAATAATCTGTGTATACTTTGATAAGTGTGTCAAAAAATGTGTATGTGTTTTAAAAATGAATATATACAAATTCTATTTTTTGGCAATTGGTACGTAACTTTGTGTAAATATTCACAATATTAAATGTAATGATATAAAAGGGGAACCAAAAGGCAATAATATTTTATTCTAATGTTTTCATCCTATAGTAAAAATTGTCGCTAGAGCCATATTAGTGTATCATTTTGTTGAAAGGAATAACTCTTTTAAATATTTCTACTCGATAATGACCCTAGACATAACTTTCTACTTAGTATGCTTCCACTTGAGGAACAAAGGTTGGGGCTAGGCCCTGACCAATAAGTTGATGGTAGGGATTCATGTATCTTTCGTTTAGGATTGAGCCATGACCCTTACCATATTTATTGTAATGGCATGGGTGATTACCATAAGGGTAATTGTTTTGGGCTAGGGATCTATCATTAGTGTGAGAGTTGGAGCAGGTTCCTCTTATTGCAAAGAAGTTTATTTAGTCATTGAGGAGCAGGCAACAATATATTTTCTTGTCATAGGCAGTATATCAATGATACTGTTCAATATATCAATGCTACTGTTCAAAATGTAAGGAAAGAACACCAGTCTTTGAGGTGTTCTTCTTTAACCATTGTGACGTCTCCAAATTTTCTAAAAATTAATCTAATGTGTGACGTCCAAATGGAAACCTCACCTCAACAAGAATCTCAATACAATCACCACACACTAGGCTATGAAGTCAGAGGGAAATAATAGAAGCACATGCATATGAACAATAATAAAACCATACAACACATGTTCACCATTCAACATATAATTCAAAATGAATTGTTACAACATTTTATATTACACATTGAACAACAAACTTTTACATATGGTGCTTGTACGATACTAAACAACATGATCTTAAGATAAAAGGTCCACATGTACATCAGCTCACAATACAACTTTCAGATATCCTGGTTCTTCAAGAGCATATGACCACAACCTTATCAAAAGATTACATGTGGTACACCTCAGCACAAAATTGAATAATATTGTACTGAGTAAGCCTATGTGTCTTTTATATACCTCTCATTGCTAAGACTTGGTAATAAGTTAAAACTGGTACTTTACAATTATAAAGAATATAATGAATGGCATATACTTGCACAAAGATGTTCATTAAAAAAAGAGAACACATGTTTTAGGCACATTTTCCATTATATGATCGTGCATCTTCCTACCAATGGGATAGATGCATTAAGGCCGTATGATATGCTTACCAAAGAGATATATAATTGTACATGTGATCTTCTCACCAAAGAGATAGATCACTCATTAGCACTATCATTACCAAAGAGATATAGTGCTTTCATATAATGGAACAAATCTATTATGTTTCATGTGTTCATAACTATATGTATGGAAAATCAAGCAAGATAACATACAAGAACAATCATTTCATCCAATATCATATGCCAAGAGTTTGTACACATAATACAACCATAAGTAGTAGGCCAAGTAAGAGGTAAGGGCATACCTTGGACCAAGATAATCTAATCATCATATATCACATTGCTGATGTCAACTATGTACCCCAGGTCAAACCCTGATAAAAATAAGATCATATGTGCCATCAGGTTCTCATCATCAACCCTAATTATGTCCATTTTAGGGTTTAGATGAGATCATGATGATCTTTTCATCATTACTCATTTTATCTTATTAGTATCAGATAATTGATCATATATTTCATTTATATTCATGATTAGAGTTCATTCATTATTATGTGCACATATATGCCTTAGGTCACATTCATTAATCCTTGTTAGGGTTTCTCATCATTTTAAGAACAATTACCTCGTAAAATGAGTTATATGCATCATTGTTATCTTATAATTGTATAAAGGGTTCCAGGTAATGATATAAGGTTACATTATAATTTCCAAGATTTTTTGAGCATATATAATTATTGCTCATTAATTAGGGTTCTTAGCCGTAATTAGCCACATAAACCAAATTACATGATCATATCTGAAATAATTTTAGATGGGAAATTATAATATATCATATTTAGGAGTTATTGGGAAATTATCATAATTTTAGATCATCATTTGATATTTATTACTCATGAAACTAGTGTGAAACATATTACATGATATCATCTATATTTATACATCAAAACTGTGATATTATGCTTTCATTGTGTTCTCACTTTTCTGAGAATTTAGGTAGCTTATTTGTATTTTTTTATGTATGAGATATTTAATACAAATTATCTAAGATCTATATAATTTCTAGATATTTGAGGTAAATTACCTTCTCAGGACATTCAAAATTCGCCACATGTCCCTAAGATGGCATTGCTCCTTCTTTGGCCAGGACGGAGTCGGTCTAGTCCAAGGCTGTAGACTGGGTCTGACCTCTCTTTCTTTCTCATTACTCTCTGACTCTCTCTCTCGTAGTTTGGATCATGAGTCACGTTGTGTGGTTCCCTGTGTCATGGCCGTAGGTGTGGCTTGAGCAAGGAGCATCGACAATTGCTGGAACTATGACTCGGTGGTGCTCCTTTGTGCCTATCACTATGAGCTCTCCTATCTGACATGAATGATCTCCTTTCTCTACTCGAAACCCGATGCCTAGGTGCTTCTTCTCCTGGAAAATGGTCGCCGCCATCGGTCAGATATATGGCCATAGATCTACAAAGAGATCCTCATGCTCATCACGACCTAGTCGCCTAGCAAATTTATTAGACCACAATGAGGAACCATTGTCAAAAACTCCTTTTCATCCTATTCGGAGGAGGCGAGATCTCCTATTCCATCTGGCGCCTCCCTGAATTCCCAACTTCTCAATTTTCTGACCATGTCTTTGGTCGGCCTCCTCGATGAACTCATTAGAACCAGACACCATCTTTGTAATCTAGCACCGGGAAGACACCTCGCCAACCTTTCTTTCTTTACATAGATCTAGGGTGCCACGAAGCATGGTCCACAACTCCTCTTATCACTTAAAAGCAGCTCTAGGACCTACTGCCCATAAGGCTTTGCGATCTCATATGGGTTCTGCTCCTCTAAAATCCATCTTCAATTTTGATATCACAGACCCCCCATTCTCTACTCTCCCTTCTCCTACCTCCACTCTCATCTCCAAGCTACTTGTTGTAATGGAGAAACAGGGGGTGGCATCACAGGAAAACCTCACTCAAGCCCCACTGAGGTCTATATGGCTCGTTATGAAGCTTTTGATTATCCGAAACTAACTGGGGTGAACAAAAAACTGAGGTCATTGACAAGGAGGATTCCTAGATCCTAGACATAGAAAATGTCTTTCACATCGTGGAGGTGCAACCCAAAAGAAGGTTCTCTTCGCCGCTCATTTTCTTGGAGGAGCATCAAAGTTATGTGGGAAAGCTATATCATGGGATAATACCTGAATGAGGAACTGATGTCATGTGTGGGTGTCTGTGTCACCTTCTCTGCATGATGCATCCCCAACTCTACCAATGAGAAGGAGAAGCAGTCATGCTCCTTTATCAAGGCAACATGTTAGTGGCAGACTATGCTCGGAAATTCTGCCTCCTAAACCATTTGGCCTATATCATGATTGAGGAGAAGCAAGTAGAGAACTGTGTTGATCACATGCATCCTCTATTGAAGCCTCATGTAATGATCAGTAAACCTCCAAACTTTTCTGAAGCCATCAACTTTGCCTTGGACATGGAGAAGACTGTCATGCTTGCTTAGAACCTATCCAAGGGATATATATGATACACTGAAGGAACCACTACCCCATGGAATGATAACAGAAAGAGATAAGATTGTAACAATTGTAAGGGTAGAAATGGAGGAAAGGGAAAGCCCCATCATGAGTACTGCAAATACATATGGTGCACATGTGAGAGGAAGCACCTTGACAAGTGCCTCTTTGAGAAGTGGGTGGGTTTTTGATGTAAGAAAGAGGAAAATATCATAGAATTGTTGATATTACTGAGTATTATCCATGGATAATGAGGAATATTAGGCCAATGTCAACTAATTAATAGAAGGTAACCATCCCTAGAACTTTATTTGTCTATCCTTTACCATGAAGTGCATAGTTTGACAATCATAAGTACGATGTAGGAATGCTTGATATAATGGGTCATAATGTGAACAATTTATTTGACTCTAGTTCTTCTAATACTTTCTTCTCATGAAATCTCACAACTATGCTTTGTTTGGACTTCAATGACTTAGGTTATGTCTTGGAACTCACTACTCATAGTGGCCACATCTTCTCATCCCTTTTGAAAACACCAGTCATACCTATTAAATATATGAATAATGAACTTCCTACTAATTTAATCCTTCTTAATCTAAATAATTTTGATGTCTTTATAGGAATCGATGGGATTTATAAATATAATGCAAAAATAAATTACAAGAAAAAAATAAGAATAGAGAATACATGTCATGCACCCTTTACCATTAGAGGTAAGAAAGATGCAACCAAAAACTTGTATGTGTCGGTCGTAAAAGTGGAGTGGATGGTAGCTAAAGGTTATATAGTGTACATGGTTGTAGTGACGCGGCCAGAGCAAAAGGTGGAGTCCTTTGAGGAAATAGAGGTAGTCAAGGAGTATGTTGATGTGTTCCCCATCAATTGTCCAAGCATACCTCCCAAGAGAGAAGTGAACTTCTCAACAGAGCTAGTTCCTGAGACAAACATGATTTCTAGGGCACCTTACAGGGTGGATCCTAGAGAGTTACTTGAGTTGAAGAAGCAACTACAAGAATTACTGGACAAGGGCTTCATTTGGAGGGCATCTATCCTTATTTTTATGAAAAAGGATGGATCACTCCATATGTTCATAGAATATAGAATGATAAATTAGGATACAGTTAAGAATAACCATTCCCTACCCCCACATAGATGAGCTAGCTCACCAGATCAAAACTGCATGAGTTTTCTCAAAGATTGACCTGAGGTTTGGATAGCATCTGTTGCCAGTTCAGAGTGAAGATATCTCCAAAACTCCATTCTTAACCTGCTATGGCCACTATGAGTTTTTGCTTATCCCTTTTGGGTTGCCCAATGCTCCAAATGTGTTAATAAATCTCATGAATTGTGTGTTCGAACATTTCTTTAATACCTTTGTCATAGTGTTCATATATGGCATCCTGGTTTACTTTTATGACCTAGATCAACATCGTAAGAACCTATCTGAGGTCCTAGATATCCTAAGAAAGAAAAAGTTCAATGTGAAATTCTCAAAGTGTGAGTTTTGAATAGACTAAGTGATGTTCCACAGGAACATTATATCTATAGGAACCATTTAGATGGACCCTACCAAAGTGACAACTCTTTGAGAATGTTCAACAACAAAGAATTCATATGAGATTCATAGGTTCCTGGATCGGCCGGGTATTACTGGTGATTCATTAAATATTTCACTAGAACTTCTTTACCCTTGAACAAGCTCACTAGAAAGGATGAGAATTTTATTTGGTTCGATCTGTGTGAAACACGATTCCTAGAGTTAAAGGAAAAGCTTACCTCAACTCCTATCTTGTCCATACCCTCAGGTAATGATGGATTTGTCATATTCACTGACACATCAAAGATGAGCTTAGAATGTGTGTTGGAGCATAATAAGCATGTGTTATCCTTTTCTTCCAAAAAACCCAAGCCCAACGAGTTAAATTACCTGACCCATGATCAGGAACTTGTAGTAATTGTCTATGCCTTGAAGATTTTGTGACATTATCTGTATGGGGTTACCTTTGACATCCTCACTGACCATAAGAGGCTAAAAGTACATGTTGACTCAAAAGGACCTGAATTTGCGACAGTGACTTTAGATGGAATACCTGAAGGATTTTGATTTCACCGTAGCCTACCACCCGGGTAAGGCCAATGTGGTAGCCGATGCCCTCAAACAAAAATGTCTCAGACGTGTAGTTGGTTTGGTTAACCATTGGAGGAGACTATAGGACTTTGCTTAATGGATTCCACTATTGGTATGTATGCCTAGAGAGCCAATCATTTGATGATTGGGATGAGACATTAGATATATGATTTTATAATTAATCACAAAAGGCAAGCTTCCAATTTATTATGTTTTATTAAGTTATGAGATAATGATGGAACACTATAAATGTCTAGAGATTATTATTACTCAATGACACATGTCTTCAGGTTGAGAACCTAAGAAATGAGATCATATGAATGTTAAGAGTACATAAATATTTTCTCTTGATGTCCTTGATCGGTTGTCATTGTGGAAGGTTGATAGACAATAATGACACATAAGATCAAAGTGTAAGTTGGTTGATGAGTGAATCTCATTGGTCATGATATGGAAATATCAAACCAATCACATAGATACATGTTAAAGAATAGTGTATCAGGCAGACCCACCGTGAGACTGACACATGGAAAACCATCATAGTGGAAGTCATAGTCAGCTCTCACAGAGATGGTGGTGGTTGTGGTTCTTAGACCAAAAATCATTACACTCAACACATGCCGTTGGATACACTTTGACATCATCAAACGCAGTCCTTAAATATGGGTTGTTATAATGGGATTTGTCCCTCCAACATGAGTAAGATATCTAAGGCCTCTTGATTAGAGAGACTGAGAAAAGTATGGTCATACACATGTGAGTCAATATGTGATATTATGCTTACATATATCTCATGCAATCTTCTCTGGTTCAAGGAACAAGATTGAATAATAATGAGGATGACTACTCCAAGCCTCTCATTCAATATGGATATTAGTGACAAAGGAACTATACAAACAATGTAATACCATACACATATTGTAGGTTGAAGTTGCTCCCCAACTTTCCATTCACTTGGGTAGAAATGACATGTGACTAGGAACCAATCTTTTCTTATGATGTCATAATCTAGTGATAGACATTTACTGCCAACGTGATATGGTACCTATAGGGTCACACACATAGGAACTCACCTAGAAGAGGTGAGTTCCAAACAACCATATCACTGGTATATAGCTACTCAATTCACACAACATATCAAAGGATTTACTGACTGAATTACCAAACAACCATATCACTGGGTGAGGCAGCCATTTGGGCATCCAGACGGGTGTCTCAAGTGTTGAGACGACCATTTGGGTTGTCAGGTAGATCAAAATTTGAATTGGCTTTGTTCTTCCCTATGAACTAACCGGTTCAAGATGTTGAACCGATTGGCTCGACTCAAACTCACCAGACGACCATCTGGGTGAGTGAGACAGGCATCTCGCTTGTGTGACATGGCCTGGTTGGGATGAATGAAGGTTTTGGAGTTTTCCCAAACTCATTTCAATTGTACATACTTGGGGTGCAAGTAATTTATGGTATGACATTAATTAGAAAATGATTTGCCAATTCATATCTGATTGGGAAAGCGTGAAATGACCGTGTCGCTTAATGAGACGACCATCTCACATTCCAGATGATTGTTTCTCTTATCTAAACAAACATCTCACGTGTGAGATGATCGTCTCACTTGGCGAGACAACCATTTCATCGTACGCAGGTTGCGAAACTTCTAGAAAATTTGCGAAAATTCAAGATCTACTTGTCCTTTCCACTCCCGATTTAGTCTCGCATTGGCTAGGGACTAGGAACCCTGACCCTAACTCTCCTCTATATATAGGGCTATTGAGGGCTTCCTAGAGTACCAATACTACACAAATTATTGAGAATCAGTTGATCTGAAAAGTGTTGTCCTCTCTAGTTGTGGTAACCACGAGATCGTAGGCAAGTCCTACCCAACTAGGGAGGGATAGCCATAGTAGAGCAACAACTGAGGATCATTGTTGTGGGAGAGCTTATTGGTTACTAGTACACTGACGGGAGGGACAACTCCTTCTTCTCTATTCCTGTAGGATGACAAGAATTTTAGTTGGTTCATGTGGACTACTGTAGAGATAAGAGTCTATTGGCTACTGCTAGGTGGGCAATGTCAACTCGCAGTCTGTGGTGAGATCTAAGGAGCCAATGTAGCAGTTGTCTGAGTCTAATATCCATGGAGGAGCAGTCAGATGAGTCTAAGTGTGACTAGGAGATGCACAACCACCGTCCAAGACAGAGTGTGCATTTACATCAACGATGATTATCATTGTACTTGCTCTAGGACCAAGTATATCTTCGTGAAACTATCCTTCCCATTGCATAGTTATTGACACGATCTGCTATTTAATGGAAATATGTCAGTAAATTGTTTTCTTTTCATTACCTACCTGATGTCGTATTTTCCTATAGTGGTCTCAGAGCCACATCAATTAATTATGTTTTGGGATAATTGATATGATCAGATTTTAGTTTTATCATGTTTATTTATTGCATGCGATGTGAATATTTAAACCGGTTGATGTGCATGTCCATCTAAATCACCACATAAGAACCCAGATGAATATATATATATATATATATATATATATATATATATATATATATATATATATATATATATATATATATATATATATATATATATATATATATATATATGGCTATTCACTCGTTGCCCGCACGGGTAGATAAGTGAAGTTACCCAGTTTCCGAAATAACACGTGCTGTGAAGCGTTGGTATGGAAGCGGTTGCACTGTTGGTAATTATGTAAAGAGCTGGAAGCGGTGGCACTGTTGGTAATTATGTAAAGAGCTAGTCACTTTACGTGCATGGAGTAGCGGTGGCATATTAGTAATTATATTAAATAATTGAACGTGCATGGAGCAGCAATCTAAGCCTTATCCAACAATACAAATAGCAATTGCAACATCGTTAGTACTGGATACGTACTATCTAGCATGCACATTGGACACAAATGGGTGCCTTATAAGACAATTGTTATTTGTATTTAAAAATCGTGTCTATGTATTTTGTGTTCAAGAGACCGCTCTGTAAGGAGAGATAACACATTCTAAATAGCAAAGAGAAATTGTAACATCTATGGGAAAAATGTTATACAAAAGAGCACATTGTAACTAGAACTGACATTTTATAATCTAAAAAAAATAAGAGACATCAACAAGTAAACGAGTGATATTCCGACGTCGTACAAGACTTGTAATAATAAGTAGAAAAGATATCATTATGTAATAGGAAGGAACTATTTATAATTAGAACAGAGAATTCATAATGAGAAGGAAAAAATTGTAAACAAAATAGATCATTTGTAATGGAAAGGAAACATATGTAATCAAGAATGACATTTTGTAATACAATGAAATGATACTTCCAGATTGTATTACGCAACGTCATATATAGTTACAAATTTCTCATTTCTTATACATATTCTATGTTGTCATTACAATATATCATTTATCCTTACAAAGACAATATTTATTAGAAATAGTTTTCCTTACCCCTAACAAGGTTGACAACAAAGGTTAGGTCGGGACGAGTGATGGTCAAGTACTGGAGTGATCCAGTAAGGCTACAATATATGGTAGAGTCATAGAAAGTGGTAGGATTTGCAGCTGGAGGGGTTGTGACAACCATTGGTGTAGCAACGGATTTTGCATGTATCATATTGGCACGTTGCAAGATGTCTGTAGCATATCGGGATTGTGAAAGGAAGAGTCCAGTTGTAGTGTGCTGGACTTCTATACTAAGGAAGAAGTGTAGATCACCAAGGTCTTTTAGTTGAAACTCGATCAGAAGATATGTGTAGCAAGAAGTTTTGAAGGTACATGGGAGAGTTTCCAGTAATAATGATGTCATCCACCTATAGCAATATGAAGATGCAGTGGGAGCCGAAACGCCAGATGAAGAGGGAGGGGTCAGTCGAGCTGTAGCGAAAGCCAGTTGCAAGGAATGAGAAATGAGTTAAGTCAGTTGTACCATGCATGTGGGGCCTGCCGGAGGCAGTAGAGGGCCTTATGTAGTCACCAAACATGATGGGCATGTGCAAGATATCATTATATAATAGGAAGGAACTATTTGTAATGAGAATAGAGAATTCGTAATGGGAAGGAAAAAATTGTAAACAAAATAGATCATTTGTAATAAGAAGGAACATTATGTAATAGAAATAAAAGAATTATAATGAGGATGAAAAAACTATAAATTAAGATGATGTCTTGTAATACAACCTGACTGTATCACATACTGTATCCAGATTATGTACGCTCAGATCCGTTATAGGTTGCTTGATTACAATCATTATATCTGACATGTAGTTTGAACTATGTACATGGCAACTACATGGAACATCTCCTAGTTATGAGTCAATGGTGAATATGTGTTTAGAGTGAACATTATTTAAAGTATTTCTCCTCATTCACTTTTTTGTTCATTTAACATGGATGTCTCAATGTCCACTATCTTTCCCACTAGTGCATGCATTCATAATCAATTGTCGTCTAGCTACAATAGTGGCATCACACCAATTCTCTAGTAATGAATTTGGAATTAAAAAATGATGCCACCATTATTCCATGCATACGTACAAGAATTATGTATAATTACAAATAGCTACCACCGCTACTCCATGCATACATGAATGAATTCTACATAATTACAACAGATGCCACTGCCACCATGCAAACATTATTGATTTTGATTTAATTACAGATCATGCCACCGCTACTTTATGACACGAGTATTTAACCTGACTACCCACGTGGGCATTCAATACAATCCCTATATATATATATATGCAATTTACACATGTTTCCATAAAATCGGTTTTGATGGTGGATGTAAAGATTGGTTATGGCCAAAACCCCAGATCTATGTGTGCATGGTTGTGGCTATTAATCTTATTGTTAATCAGTCTGCGTACTGAGCCTCTCTCTCCTTTCCACATGTAAATCAATGATCTTCTTCCTTTTTCCCTTCAAATGTAATTCAAGACTTTGTCCATATACAATGTAATAAAAAATATGATAGTTTTAATTTATGTTTCGACGTGAGATGACAATCCACACAAGAAAAAACAACCACCTCATGAGACAACCCGATCGAATGGAGGACCAAGGAGGCCAAATGACTGAAGGATGAACTGATCGACTGGTGGCCAAACCGACTAACTAGATGTGTCCAGACGTTGTTGGATCTGAGAACCAAACGATCATTTTAGAAGAGCCCAATCGGGTGACTAGGAGGCGAGCCGACCGGTTCAAGAGTTGAACCGGTCACACAAATTGGTTCATGCATAGATATTCACCATAGGCTCCATATGATGTGGACTATAGGCGGTAGTAATTCCTTATGGCTCCAAGGAATTACATTAGTATTGCCATAACCATCATTTGTCTTTATTTATTGCATGTTCTCATTTGTGGTTATAGAATGTATATGATCTATATAATATATGTGGTGATTGGATAAAATATATGTATTTATACAAACTCCCTCATTAAACTATTAATCTTAGATGCTTTCCATAAGCTATACACATGAAAATCTTGATTGACTAAGTGTGGGAATGCCCTAGCGTGGTTCCCCATCTATCTCATGGAAGTGTGATGGTAGATATGTGAGTCTGCTGTAGCAGGGTGCATATTTATCATGTTGGCTTTTGGGTTAGGCTTAACTAGGTGACTTTAATTGGATTAAGCACCCAGAGGCATGCAAATGATCATGACAAGGAGTTATGCATACCATCTATCTGAGAGTTGCATATGATGCAATTGGCATGATTGCCTACCTGATTGAATCAAGTTGTGGGTGACAGCCCTAGCTGGCTCATGATTTGATGAAATTAAGATCTTGGGCCACTAGAATATTGTATGTTGCAATGTTCCGAATTGATATTGAGGGATATCAATTCGAACAAAATAGTGGGAGCGGTAGTTAATTAAAGATCTAATTAATATCTTCAAATTATCTAATCAAATAAAATAAAAAATGTTTTGAAAAGTCGCAATATTTCTTTGTAGAATCAAATGTCAAACACAAAACATGCTCAAATTACGACCAGTCCTGGAGAAGGACAAAATGGGATAAAGTTCCACAATTGGTTAAGGACTTTGAGAAATGTTCTCATCATTGAGAGAAAGCTCTATGTTCTTCATATACCAATGCCAGAGGAACCCACTCTAAATGTGCCTAAGGCTAAATGGATACTGATTTAAAGCATGCCAATGATGCGATAGACATTTCAATATCTAATGCTATGTTGTATGAACTATGAGTTGCATGAACAACATGAATACATGGACATTCTCAAGATGGTAACACATATTGAGAATCATGTAAAGTAAACAAGGTATAATTTGAGTGCAAACTGACAAAGGGAGGTCCAGTAGAAACCCATGTGCATAATATGGTTGGACATGTGGAAAGATTGGGATTTCTATTAGGTCAAGAGTTGACCATGAATATGATTATGAAAGTATTGCATGAATCATATAGTCTGTTTACCACATGTTTGGCGTGTTGATGCCAAAGCAAGGAAGAACAAGTACAAATCCATGATGGAGATTAGCGGAAGCGAGTCCTAGGGCTAAGGCAAGGCTAAGAAGTGTTCTGAGGCTAAGCCTAAGTCCAAGTCTTCTAAACTAAAGTTATGGAGAAGGGTAAATGTAAAAGGAATCTCTCCTTTTAACTTAAAGGATAAGAAAACGAAGTGCCACCATTGTCTCTTGTTTGGACATTGGAAGGAATTATCCACTTCATAGAGGATCTCAGAAAGAAGATAGAAATAGAGATCTCTACTTCAAGATCTAAGAAGAAGCTAGAACTATATGGAGCAAGGATTGTTGCTACTATAATTAAAGGTTGTCATTCATGGGAACATAATAGAATTAGTGAATTGCTATTATGTACTTTCCAGACATCATATGTTTTGTATGATAAGAACATTATGATCTTTTATAGCGATGTCCTATGTCTCATAAACTATACTTGATAGTTGTAGAGACAAATGTGTATGGCACATATATTGAATGACTTGAAACTCAAACATTGAATACATATAACACTGTCATCTAGAGCGCATAAATGAGAAATGCATTTCTAGAATCCATATGATGGTTATGTAGACTCTTTTGGTTATTGAACCAATAGAGACACACATGTCTTATTTGTTGTGCAATATGACAAGAGTATCTTCACTAGAAGTAGTGGTACATACTGATGTACATAGATCTTTTGGAATTAATGCTAAAGGTAGTTACAAGTACCTCATCACATTTACTTATGCGATCAGTAGATATTGAAATTTGTATAAAATGAAATACAAGTTTAAATCTCTTGAAGTGTTCAAGGAGATCATAAATGAAGTATGTAACTAACTTGGTAAAAGTATTAAGATTCCTCGATATGATCGATGTTGAAATACGAGTTTGAGGTCCTTCTAGGAGATCATGATAGTGGATCATAATGAACTCCACCTAAAACATAATGATGTGTTAGAAAGAAGGTATCACACCCTGTTAAGTCATGGTGAGATTATAAATAAAATCTAGCTAATCTTACAATTTCTTTTGGGCATGTGCTTAAACACTAAACAATGTACCTCCTAGAAATGGTTCCAAAGACACCACATGAGATATGGCATGGGAAGTGTCTCGATGAGTCTTTTGTAGTGATTGGGATTGAAAGCTTGTATAAGAAAATAGTTTCTTAAAAGTATTTATCCACAAATCACATGAATGTTATCTTGTTGATTACTACTTTTATTCCAGCCCGACAACAAAGTGTTTGTTACTAGGATGGCTGAATTCCTAATGGGAACTTAGTTCCAAAGGAATCAGTGGGAGTAAAAGTAGAACTCAAAATATTCGATACAAATAAGTAAACATTGAACCTAAAGAGGTAAAACAAGGAACAAGGACAATCACAAACTATTGTAGAATATCAAGTTCCTTATGTAAGCACAAAACTCATAGTTTTAGTAGACTACCTTGAGTTTGAAAGATTATGATATATTATAACTCAAGAAGGCGATAAGGCGATCATAGAGATGAGTCAACTGCCTACCTAGAAACTATTGAGGAACCAAATTCTAAAAAATGACTTGAGGCCATGAGATCTATGATGGACTCCATGTAAACCAATAAGATATGACCTTGATCGATCCACCTAAAGGGGTAAAACTCATAGGGCGCATTTGGGTATTTGTAAGAAGACCAACATTAGAGGGTAGATTGGTTTCAAAGAGTTTCAAACTAGTTCAAATTGTTAAACGTGATGAAGTCTTTTGCTAGTTACCATGGTCAAATCCATACAAATCATGCTTGTTGTTGCAGTTTAGTATGGCTGTGAGATTTGGCATATGGATGTTAAAACTGCATTCCTTAATTGGAATAATTATAAGGATTTATACGTGACACAACTTAATGGTTTTAGAAATCCATTAATACAAATAAAGTCTATAAGCTACAAAAGTCAATCTCTAGATTGAAGCAAGCATCTCAAAGTAGTAATCTTCCATTTGACAAGACAGTCACAACGTTTGACTTGCATCACCATGAATATTGAATATGTGATTACAAAATATTTAGTGGGAGCATATTGATATTCCACATAATGATGTGGAATAACGTCCTTATCCTATAAATCTTAAAACCTGGCAAGGAAAGTACATTTTATATGAAGGGTTTAGGAGGAGCATCCTATGTGATAGGGATCGATGTCTATAGAGATAGATTTTGAAAGATTCTTGACCTAAGTAAAAGAACATACATTGGTAAGATGTTGAAGGGTTCATCATGCAAGACTCAATGGGAGAAAAACTTGTCCATGTTCCATTCAAGAGCCTAGTGTCCCAATTCTTATGACTAATAGGGACATATGGATAGATGCCATTGGATGTATCTTGAATACAATGTTATGTACTTATATCATTATCTCGTATGTATTGGACATGATGAGAAGATATCTAATGATCTCATATGTATTGGACATGATGAGAGGATATCCGGTCATCTCATATGTATTTGACATGATGAGAAAACACATATATACCTATCAATCTCATATGTATTGGACATGACAAGCGGGTATATGTCAGATACCTATAAGAGTCACTAGAATACCATAAGAAACATCCTTATGTGCTTATGAAGCACTTAAAGGATTTGTCCTTGGATAAGGAAGAGTTGTATGTAAAGGGTTACACCCATACATGCTCCAAACTGCTAAAATGGTTGCAATAGAGTTTGACATTAAATGAGAACTGTAAGCTAGAAAAGGTTCTTAGCTAATGATAGTTGTTGTAATCTACAAAAGAAGTCGAGTATATATGTGCTATAAGAATAGTAGTGGATATTGTATGGATCAAGAAGTTCATATGGGTGAACTTGTATAAAGTTCCAACAATTGATGACACAATAGAAACACTGATGACAATAATGGAGCTAATAGTTAGGCTGAGAATCTTGGATACCATAATACAACGCTTCCATCTCATATGAGTAGTCGTACAATGAAGAGATGAGAGAATTGTAAAATACAGACTTAAAGCAAATGTTGCTAAACCCACTATAGAAGCACTTACGCAGAAGAAACATGAAGGTCAAGTTAGGTCACTCAGGATAAGATCAGTGGGTGATTGGTTCTAAGTGAAAGTGGGAGTCTGTTGGTATGTATAGCCAGAGAGACAATCATATGATGATTGGGATAAGGCATTTGATACATGATTTGATAATTAATCACAAAAGGCAAGCTTCTAATTTATGATGACTCATTAAGTTATGAGATAATGATGGAACACTATAAATGTCTAGAGAATATTATTACTGAATGCAGTATGTCTTCATGTTGAGGACCTGAGAAATGAGATCATATGAATGTTTTTTTTTTTGAAAATATGAGGGGTAACTTTTATTCAACCTGCCCACCTCTTGTAGGGATTACATCTCAGATAGATACACTGTTATTCAAGAATTTAAAAGTGGTAGAACTTCTACCATTACATGGGTGAATGTGGAAGGATTGACTCACAGGGTCGAGTGGATTGGTCGTATATATACGGCCATCCGTGAAGTTTTTGAGGTGGAATTTCGCAAGCCGATCAGCCAACAGTGTGTGCTCCCTTGGTAACTGTATGATATTCAAATCCCCAAAATCATCGACAACTTTGTTGATGTCCTCCAGCCATGGCCGAAACACTGGGTAGTCTCCTTTATTTCTTTGAATAGCCAGAACAACTTTTGCACTATCAGTGATGATAGTTACCGGTTCATGCTTGCTTAGGGTAAGGGTCGTCAAGGCTAGATGAATGGCTTTTATCTCTCCTTCAGTAACTGAGCTCGCCTGAACTGAGTCCTCTATGCCCTCTATCCACTGTCCTGCCTTGTTAATCCTAACAACTGCAACTGTTGTTGTGTTCGATTTGAAGGCGGCATCTGCCAGAATAAAAGTGCTATCTATCCGGTCTTGGAGCAACCTGTGTAGTTTCTCTTTACCTTTTGCCTTTGATGTTTGCTTCTTCATAGCTGCAAGAACTGTGTTGTGGCAAATTAACTTAATTTGGTTGAGATGTTGAGCTCTGGTCATGATTGCTTTGTTGAAGATGTATGCATTCCTAGCTCGCCATATGATCCAGCACGCTATCGAGAATTTTGCCGCTTCATCAGTGTTGCCACTTAGGTGCTTGTTGAGCCAGATTTGCACCTACAGATTCTGCTGGTTCCCTGGTACAACAAAGTTATCAAGGTTGGTCCATACCTCTTGAGCTGCTGGGCATAACCAAAGTGCATGTGCAGTGGTTTCTTCTCCAGCGCCATAGCGAGGGCAGCACTCGCAGTCCGTGAACTTACACTGTTTCCTGCGTGTATTTGTCATGATTGCCTCGTGGGCGGTAAGCCACATGAAGGTTCTGACCTTTCTTGGTACTTTTAGATGCCAGATAGTTTCCCATAGTTTATTGATAGGAAGTTCGCAATCTCCATGGATGAGGCGGTAAGCAGAACTCATGGTGTACCTTCCACTCTTGTCATGTTCCCAACTCCAAAGATCGGGACCTTTAGTATAGTTTGGTACTGGGAGATTTTCTATCTTGCGTACACAATCTACATGAAGGTAGTTCAACAAGAACTCAGTGTCCCATGCCCCTTGGAAGTTGCACAGGCTTGCGACTTGCAAATCTTGTATTTCTTCTTCTACTGGTTTGATACAGAGCGAGGCAAGGTCATTGTAGCCAGGAACCCACTTGTCCTGCCACACTAAAGTAGAGAGGTCGTTGTTAACCTGTTTGATGCAATTGGACTTAATGAAATGTATGCCAGCGTCGAGGAATCTCCAGAAGGTGGTGGCTCGCCCTGTTTTGCTTCTATGTGAATTCTTGTACTTCCGTTTGAGCCCAGCTATCCAAGCAGCGTCATGTTTTTTTAGATATTTCCATGTATTCTTCCACAGTAACGCTTTGTTCCAATTTGCCATCGATTTGATGCCCAGACCTCCATTGTCCATGTTTCTGGTAATCTTGTGCCACGATACTAGAGAAGATGGGTTTGGTTTGTGACCTCCCCCCCAAATGAATCTACGCATTATGTTGTCCAGTTTTGTGCAGACCGATATCGGAATCTTTATTGTCTGCATAACATGCGTGGGAAGCGAAGCTAGGACCGCTTTAACTAGGAATATACGGCCCGCCAGGGTAAGCGTTTTAGCTGCCCAGCCATTAACCCTACTCTCCATGTTGCTACCCAGGTAAGAGTATGTGTCTTTATTGATTCTTTGGTGAATAAGGGGCACCCCTAGGTACCTCCCCAGGTCAGTAGTTTCCTGTATACCGCTGATCCGACAAATAGCTACCCTTGTGGATCGGTTAATAGAAGACGCAAAGAAATTTTTTGACTTCTCTATGGAGATCCGTTGTCCAGATGCCTCTTCAAAGAGCTTGAAATAGTTGTGAATGACGGTCATCTGTTCCACGGTAGCCCGTGCGAAGATGACGATGTCATCAGCGAAACATATATGTGATACTTCCGGTCCTTGTTGTGAAATTTTGATAGGTTTCCACTGTTTCTCTGCGGTGTATTTGTAAATAAGTTGTGATAGCCTCTCCATACAGAGAACAAAGAGATAAGGGGAGAGGGGGTCAACTTGCCTCAAACCCCTGGATGTTTTGAATTCATGGAGAGGCTCCCCATTTAGAATAACTCTAGTGTGCCCTGCGCAAAGTGAATTAAGGATGTAGTTTTTGATATTGAATGGCCATGCCATGCTGTTCAGAGTGTGTTTGACGAAATCCCAGGACATACTGTCATAAGCCTTTGACAGGTCCACCTTTATCGCCATGTATGGAGCGCTGGTTCTTCTTCTAAGATTATGGATAACTTCCTGGACAAGAATAATGTTGTCTGAGATACTTCGTCCTGGTATGAAGCTAGTTTGCTCGGCCGAGATCCAGTGAGATATATGTTTCTTGACTCTTCCCACAACGAATTTGGATGCCAACTTCAGGCAAACATTATTCAGTGAAATAGGTCTTAGCTGGTTACAATTTATGGGTTGTTTTATTTTCAGTATAAGGATAATGCTCGCGTCCCCGTCTCGATTAGAGATAGGTTCCCCATTTAGCATGCTCCTTATCATTTTAAGGGTTGACTGTTTAATGATCTTCCAGTTGGCTTTGATGAAATGCATGTCTATGCCGTCCGGCCCCGCTGCTTTGAAAGGATTTGAGTGTTTGACAATTTTCCAGACCTCATATTAAGAAGGTGTGGCTCCCAGCGCTCGAAGCTGATTGTTGGTGAGTCTTTTGAATTTACTAGGTACCTTATCCATAGCAGATATAGCAGGCATTGACGTCGCTATGAAGAGGCATTTGAAATGGCTGTACACTAGCTGTTGAAGCTCTCTGGGTTCCGATATCCATTGCCCTTGGTCATCCTGGAGGCTATGGATTGTATTACTTCTTTGTATGTTGCTTACATAGGCATGGTAAAATTTGGAATTTTTATCTCCTTCTGTGAACCAGTTTATATGACTTCTTTGCCTCCAATCCTCCTCTTCCCTTGTGAGGACTGACTCGAGGTCTGCCTCCAAGCTTTGGCACATGTAGTCATCTTCCTCGTTATAGTTTTGTTCTAACTTGTGTTGAATGTTAGCAATCTTGGACATGAGCTGGTTCTTTTGCTTCCCATGGTTCCGTCTAGTCGTAAACTCCCAGGATAGTATAGGATTCTTTGCAAGATGTAGAGCAGTTTGAAACGGCAGACCTGAATCCCAATTCTTCCGGAGGACATTCTGAAAGGTTGGATTTGATTGCCAAGATGCTTTGGCCTTAAATCTACTAATGTTGTTAGGCTTTTTGGTATTTAGAACAACTATGGGGTTATGGTTGGAGCCAAATCTGGTAACATTTCACAGCTGAACAACGGATGTTGTTGGATCCAAGATGCATTAGCTAGAGCTCTATCCAGTCTTTCATATAGTAGACCCTTTTTATAGGTGAACTTGAAGCCCGTACTGCCAATGTCGCTCAGTCCATCTTGGATAATGGTGTTGTTAAACCTTGTGGCCTCGTTAAGGTTGAAACTCTTTCCTCCCATCTTTTCATTGGGGTTGAGCATGGAGTTGAAATCTCCCATGGCGATCCAAGGAAGGTTGTTGTTAGCCTAGCTGAGTTCTATGAGATGTTTCCAAAGAGTTGGTCTGCCCGCCGGGCTTGGAGACGCATATATGAATGTCAGGAGCGTACTATTGTTTACACATCAATGTATATACTGTTTATGACTTTGTATAATGCGGAGGTCGCAATCTTCTTCATTCCAAAGAACCCATATGCCGCCGAAGAAACCTCGTGCCTCAACTCTATGGGAGCTTGAAAAACCAATGTCCTGGATGGCTTTAAGAGTTGTGTCACCAGAAATTCGAGGTTCCAATATTGCTACAATCTGGATTTTGTGCTTGATTACTACGTGTTTGAGGAAGTGCCTGGCCTTCTGCTTGCTGGCACCTCTGATGTTCCAGACGATTGTATTTAACATTAAACACATGATAGTAAAAGGTCTTATACACCTGGGGAGCCACTGTTCCCCTCACCCCCTTCTTGAGCTCGTTTGGATCTACTACGGGTGCTGAACTGATTATTCTTCGGTGGGTACACTGGGCTTGCAGTTGACTTCTTCTCTTTTGCCTTCCGACCAGGCATCGCCGATTGCTCTGAAGTGTCTCCACTATTTGTGTTGCTTGTGTTCTGGTCTGTGCGAGTTGGGTGGATGGTATCCTCTGGTCTTGATAGCATGTTGATGTCAGCATGGTCACCTGCATGTCTATCTCTGATCACCTCATCACCTATAGGTATCACTACTGTGTGCGTTGAGCTGGTAGTAACTGGAGTGTTCTGTGACTTCTCTGCTATCATAGTTATAGCTGGGGCTGTGTTAGTCTTTTCTCTTATAGGAGCATTAGGATCCTTGCTCCTTTTTTGTTTCTTCCTCCAAATCTTTGGTCCCTAATTTTCTTCATTCGTGCGTGGTTGGGCAATAATTCCGTCTTCAGTAGAGGGTATGTCGGACCCTTTTTTTTCTTCTTCTTCTTCCTCTAGGACCTGATATTTATTACCCTACGGTGCCCCTTTAGGAGCGTTTTTCTTGGGCGCATCTTTATTCTTCTGTGGACGACGTGTAAGCACATTCTTGCCATAATAGGTTTGCCATTTTCCTCCTCCTGCATCCACCTGACCCCCGCATCGTCTTTGTTGTTGGGTTCTTTCGTGTTTTTCGGTGGTTCGTTTGGGCCTCTGCAGATGTCTGCTTCGTGGCCCAGTTTGCCGCACTTCAAACACATGTTTGGTAGGGACTCGTACTCCACCTTGTATTCTCGACCATTAATCAGTATAGCCGGGTGAATCAGTTTTGACGTAGATATCTCGACAGCTAGCCTTGCAAATCTGCTCTTGGTGCGGTTAGTTGAGTGATCATATGCTCTGACTAGTCGGCCCACTACCTGCCCTATTTGGAAGAACATCTCCTTATTGTAATAGTGGATCGGCAGGCCTATAACTCTGATCCATGTGACGATGTGATCTGGAAGGAGCTTTGATGGTTCGAAATAGCTATCCCATGGCCATACCATGAGGCAGCTACCAAACAGAGACCATGGACCCTTGGTTAGGGCGTTTTCTCATGAGTACATATTCTCATGATGTCCCTGATTAGTTGTCATTGTGGAAGGTTGATAAACAACAATGACACATAAGATCAGAGTGTGAGTTAGTTGATGATTGAATCTCATTGGTCATGATATGGAAATTTCAAACCAAGCACATAGATACATGTTAGAGAACAATTTATCAAACAGACCCACCATGAGACTGACTCATGGAAAGTAACATCCTCAATTTCATAGCTAAAGTAAGCCTTTAATGTGGGGTTTTCTAGTGAAGGCATGCCAAGGGACGTAATGAACGTAACTATGGCTAGGTATGTAATTAAGTACACAAAATGTGTAATCTAAGCCATCTGATCAACCATTACACACATAATTACTTGAATGTGTATGATTGTAGTCAGTTGTATATGAATATAAATGAATTATTCTTATGAACAATAATGTGATGAAGATATAATATGATGAGTCCAGTTCATGGCTTGATCCTTAGACCTAGCTTAGGTCTTCATGTTATGTAACTAAAGAAATATTGATCACATATGTCATACATGAGCTTCAATTGAGTAATTATATTGATTGGAGACTTATTTTCATGATTTGGAATACAATTAAGCTCATGGACCCTTTGAAATACTAAGGGATGGGTCATGTGCCCTAAAGCCCATTTCTAGCCCTATTGGACCAATTAAGTTTTACAAATAGGTCCTTGGAGTTCAAATTTGAGGATTTAGCATTTCGTGTTTATAATAAATACTCAATGTGATTTTGATAGACGGATAATTGATATATAAGATCAAGGGAGAAAATTTAGATGTTTTTGATTTATCTAGTGACCTAGGTGATTAAATTAGTAATTATCTGATATTTATCTAAAAGGCAAATTTGGATTGTCTATCTAATTAGTTTTGACTTGATGTATTTTTTAATGTAAAGATTATTAGAATAAAATGTATCTCCCAAAATTTTGGGATCAAACGGAGTTACAAATTGGGATATATAAATATTTCTATAAAATGGACTTTTATGCAAAAATAAAAAATAAAAAATAGAGGGGGGTGAATCCAGCCCGCGCGGACTGGAGAATCACTGCCTCTATTTATAGGGTGCAAGCAGAGTCCCTTGTACCAGGAGATCTCACCCAAGATCCGATAGGAAAGAGACTATAAAAGTCCTAGATTTCAGAACCCATGGGTGGTCCTAAGTAGATGCGAGGGTTTCAGTTGGATCCATGGGCAGAGAACGGAGAAGAGGAGAGATTTGAGTAGTGATGACATCTAGGGTTGTAGGACCATTGACCTTGCCCAGGCTGTGCCCAAAGGCGACGCCGCCCTAGGATTCCAGGGCCGCCGGAGTGATGAGGAGCTTCGGCATGCGCTGCATCGCGCTCGGAGCCGACTTTGAAGATGCTCCAGATGGGGGTGTGGCGTGAATAGGGGAACTACAGAAGAAATAGGGGAGAAACCCCCTTTTTATTGGGTGAAGAAGACGTCGCCCAGATCTGGGATGCTAGCGCTTATTCCCCTCAACCGTCGGATCAATCTTGAACGATTAGCATTGTTTTGATAGAGTAGTTCTTTGAAAATTCATATCTTGAGATGTAGAGCTCAATTTGGGAAAAACAAGATACCTACAGAAAGATCATGATGAGTACTATCAAATAAAAATACTTCCAGATTATGATTTTGATATCTTTTATTTATTAAATATAGTGTGTTCAAAACTATATGCTTTTGATGTTTTGTCAATTAAAAATAGCAAACATATTTTGAAATTCATGCAAATTTTATTGGATGCGTATTATAATATCCTTAACATGATTTCAAAGCCTGATTTCTCTTATATGAAGTTTTATTGAGGTTTTGATATAAACCCTAATAAGGGTATTTTGGGTATTTCACCCATGATATGATTTTTAAATGGCCTGATATTTTAATACATGATCATTCCTACATTATATGAATACTTTTCTAGAGATTTGACGAAGTTTCTTGTGCTATTATATTACTATTTAGTTTTAGATGAGTAGCCATTACGAAAGAATAATAAATGATTATCCTGACAGTATAAGTGATATATGTATGGCCAATTAGGCCTGATATTAGTAATGTGATGGTATTCTACTTTAATTTCCTGATTGAGTTAGTAAGTTTACAATATGTGACTATTTTTGAGAATTATTCTCATTATATGAAGTATATGTTCATATTAGTGCATAAGACCATTTATGTCTTATTTGAGTATAAAGATAATACTAATAATATAGTATGAGTTTTATTTTATTTCAACGCTAAGATTTTATGGTGACTTTAGATTAAAGTTATGTTTAGTCTAAATAAGAACCCTAAGTTGGTATATGTAGTTAGGAAGATGGGGTTTTGAGATTTAGAAATAAAAAGAGGGAGTATAGGCTTGGACTGATAAAACTATGATGATATCCAGGTTATTAAAGTTATGGAACTTAGAATCGAGACTTCCTTATCGATGCCATCTGTATAAGAGGTAAGTGGTCCATGCACATGAGTACTCATAGTCTATGTTTAATATGTTTATATGTCTCCTAATAAGAGTTTCATGATCTATGTGATTTAATGTTCTAAGACTTCAATGTTAAGATTTACAAACAATATTATTCTCATATTTCTATCTTTATGCAAGTGTAGATACCCAAAGTCTAAAATAGTGATATGTTTCTCAAAATAGTTGTGACTCAGGGACCAAGTCCATGAGAAAGTTGAAGAATCATATTCCTATAAGATTTCTTAGAAATGCTTGGAAGTAATGAATACGATTTCAAGATAAGATATGCCAATATTGTACCCATACTTAGTTGATGATTTCAAATAGCTTTGTATGAAGAATGTAAGTACACATATGTTATTAGAATTTCTCATATTTATAGTCATAGTTATGTAGTAAGATTTCAAGTAGAAACATTCCATTAAGATTTCATACATATGTAGAAATCTAAGAACTAGATTCCTTAGAATAAATAGTATCTAGAATACAAGTAGAATGTAAGAATATGACTTTGAAAATATTAGGACATGGTGTACTAATAGAAGTATGTTTGGGATCAGAAGGTATTGTAAAATGAGTTTATGATGGCATTATAAGATAATGACAAATTAAGTTACGATTAGGTTGCAAGACAATATTTTATGAGATTTCTATTCTGATATTTAAGGTTTAACATGTAAGTTTTTACACAAATATTAAGGTTCAGGGTAACATCATATTTAAGAAGAAGGATTGAACCACCTTGTCAGAATTCATATTTTTAGATATGTTGTACTTAAAATACGTTTATGAACCCGACTTAAGATACTTTATATACCTAGTAATTCTATGAGCATTTCAGGTCCTTTTTCCTAAGCTATTTATCATATAATTGGTATAAGTGAAGTAATTTGACCAAATAAGAGTTTTAAAACAAAGTTTACCCCGATAATGAGATACATGTTCAAATCCAGCAATGAATTCAATTTAGAACTTAAGAATAAAAAGATTTAGATTCAGAGTTAGACTACTCACTGTATGAGTAGCCAGATTTTGAATAAAGGTACATGATATGGGTTATAGACCCAATCCCAATTATGTAGTAATTGAGATACATGTTTACATTCAGATATAGATTCAGATTCAGATTCAGATATAGATTCAGATTCAGATTCATATATAGATTCAGATTCAGATTCAGATATAGATTCAGATTCAGATTCAGATATAGATTCAGATTCAGATTTCGGATTCCGAATTTAGTACATGTTTAGTACTCAGTTTCAGATAAGTTCAGATTCAAAGTTTAGTAAAGATAGACTTAAGATAATTAATTTGAAACATTCACATAATGCATTATATAATAAGTCCACACCAAAGAGTCCCGGGGATTCAGAGGGTGCGCTGCGCTAGACACTACGAGTGTCACAGAGGGCATTTATGCCAACAGAGGGCACGTTGTGCCAACAGAGGGTGTGTTGCACCATAGAGGACACTTCAGTGTCAATAGAGGGCACGTTGTGCCAATATAGGGTGCGTTGCACCACAAAGGACACTTCAGTGTCAATAGAGGAGGACTTATTGTATAATGGTGGCCACAGTCAGATAAAAATTGTAAGTAAAAGATACCTTAGATTAGAGATGCCCATATTCTCATCCATGAGTAATGATGAGAGGGAATTATATAAGATAATTAAGACCTCAACACTTTGGCATAGGTCATGAGATCCATGTACCAGGGTACATGTCTTTAGAGAAAGATAAGATAGAAAGATAAGAATTTAAGATTAAGAAATAAGGGATTTTATGTTTCAGATTTTACTCAGAGCTTGATAGTGATTTCTTGTTTATAATGCCAATATCAAATTATTAATCATGTACATTTTAGAATACTCATGCCACTTACTCTAATGACTATTTTTCCCAATGCATGGCTGGGGACGTGACGTCCGTAGGACTTAGAGAAGCTGAAGATTTAAAGAATAAGAAAAGGTGTAGTAGGTCTTCAAGCTTGCCTAGTGGGGTGCCATCTACCGAGACGATCTAGAGTTTAGATATCTTCTTTTATGCATGGTCTTGTTATCATAATATATTAGATGACATGTTTCCCTTTGTTAGATCTATGTATGAATCAGTTTTACTTAAATGCAAAGTGTTTCATTTACTTTCATTGCAATGATAGTTATGTTCGTGATACCCCAGAAAAAAAATGCTTCCGCTCATGTGATATGAAAATCTGGGTGTTACAGTCATCATCATGGATGTCATAGTCAGGTCTCACATTGATGGTGGTGGTTGTGGTTCTTAGACCTGAAATCACTGCACTCATCACATGTTGTTGGGTATACTTTGATATCATCAAGCGTAGTCCTGAAATATGGGTTGTTATAATGGTGATGATTGGGTGACTTTGAAACATGGTGATTGACTTGGAGTGATAGATATTGGATTTGTCCCTCCAACAGGAGTATGATATCCTAGACCTTTTGATTAGTGAGACTGAGCAAAGTATGGCCATATGCATGTGAGTCAATATGTGATAGTGAGATTACATATATCTCATGCAGTCTGCTCTGATTCAAGGAACAAGATTGAATAATAATGAGGATGACTACTCCATGCCTCAAGTTCAATCTGAATATCAATAACAAAGGAACTATACAAACACTATAACACCATACACAGATTTTAGGTTTAAGTTGCTCCCTGACTTTCCATTCACTTGGGTAGCAATGACGTGCGACTAGACACCACTCTTTGCTTGTGATGTCATATGCTAGTTATGGACATTTACTACCAATGTGATATGGGACCTATAGGGTCACACACGTAGGAACTCATCTAGAAGAGGAGTTTTATCTTGAATAATAATTGAATTAAGTACTAAAGTATATAGGTACTCAATTCACACAACAGATCGATAGATTGGCTAACTAAACTGCCAAATGACCATCTTATTGGGTGAGATAGCCGTTTGGGCAGCTAGACGGGCATCTCAAGTGTTGAGACGACCGTTTGGGCAGCCAGAAGGGAGTCTCAAGTGTTGAGACGACCATTTGGATTGTCAGGCAGATTAGAAATTGAATTGGCTTAGTTATTCCCTATTAACCGATCGGTTCAAGCTGTTGAACCAACCGGCTCGACTCAAACTCACCAGAAGGCCGTCTGGGTGAGTGAGATGGCCCGGTTGGGATGAACAAAGGTTCTAGAGTTTTCCCGAACTGATTTCAATTGCAGATACTTGGGGTGCAAGTAAATTAATGTATGACATTAATTAGGAAATAATTTGCCAATTTATATCTAACTGGAATGCCTGAAACAGTCATCTCACATCCAAGATGACTATTTCACTTAGTGAAATGACCTTCTCACATGCAAGATAACTGTCTCACTTGGCAAGATGACTGTTTCATCGCACAGGTTGTGAAACTTCCAGAAAAGTTGTGAGAATTCAAGATCTACTTGTCTTTTCCACTCTCACTTTAGTCCCTCATTGGTTGGGGACTGGGAACCCTGACCCTAACCCCTCCTATATATAGAGGGGTACTAGTGGCTTCCCGGAGTACAACTACTACATAGACAATTGATAATTACTTACTTTTTCCTCTCTAGTTGTGGTAACCACGAGAGCCCAGGCAAGTCCTACCCGACTAGGGAGGGATAGCCATGGGAGATTAACAATTGAGGTACATAGTTATGGGAGAGCATGTTGGTGACTAGTACACCAATGGGGGGACTCCTTCATGTCTGTTCTTGTAGGATGATAGGAGTTCTAGTTGGTCCGTGTAGACTAATATAGAGATAGGAGTCTAGTGGTTACTGTTAGGAGGGCAACACCAACTCACAGTCGATGGCAAGATCTAAGGAGACAATGCATCAGTTATCTGAGTCTGATGTCCATAGAGGAACAGTCAGACGAGTTCAAGTGTGACTAGGAGCTTTACAACCACCGTCTAAGAGAGAGTGTGCATCTTTGATCAAGGAAAGGCTAAAGAGAGCCCATGATCGACGGAAGTCATATTCGGGTGCAAAGCAGACAAATTTGCACGTTATTGTAGGAGACTATATGTATTTTAGAATCTGACCCCTCCGAGCTATAGCTAAGAATAGAGGAAAATTGAGTCCCTAATATGATGGTCCATTTGAGGCTCTATATCAGATTGGTAAGGTTACTTATCATCTAGATTTGTTGCAACAATGCATTATGATGCATGATGTGTTCCATATGTACAATCTAAAGCTTTATGTGAAGGATCATTCCCATGTGTTGAACATCGAACCTATAGAGATCCAAGGAAGGTTGTCATACCCAGTCACCTATAAGGATCTTGGATTCTAAGGTGAAAGCTCTCCTAAATAAAAGTATTGAGATGGTAAAGGATCTTTCGAAGCACCATGGTGAGGATGAAGCCACATGAGAACTAAAAACGGAAATTGAAAAGTCTCATCCTTGTATAACTAATTAGATTTTGAGGACAAAATTCTTGTAAGAGGGAAAGGATGTTATAACATGGTTTTTCACATGTATTTACATATTTTAAATGCAAATATTTGATTATTAAGTATGTATTGGAAAACTTAGTATGCTTTGTTTTAAAAAAGTATGGATTTAATTTGCAAATTCTCCTTTGCAATGGTTTTTTTGGTTTAAATTTTTGAATAGGTCATCTGGATACTAGATAAAGGAAAAGAGATAAATCAATTAATAAATGAATTACTAAAAGGAATGGACGAATGATATTGCTAAATATGGAGTTGTGTGAACTTTTTTGGAAAAGAATAGGATAAGAGAAGATAATGAATTAGATTTAGTTCCATGTTATACTTAATGAGAAAAGATATCAATGTAAGGAATCTTTCCAAGTTGGAAGAGAGAAGGGTTTGTTTGATGGTTTAAATAAATAAAATAAAGGGAGAAATGGAGACCAAGAAAAGTAATAATAACTTTTGTATTTTGGTCAAAAATATGGCCTACACATAGATATAAGTGTTAAAGTGATTCATTTAGATTTGCGAAAGAATTAAATAAGAGAGAGATTTAGATATTTAATTTTTACCAAAGTGGAAGTATTATAGAGCAAATATATGTAAATGCTATGATTAAATGGAAAAAGGATATAGCGCTAGCAATTTTATTATTTTGGGCACCTTGATGGTATTTGGATGGAGATCTGATGTAGCACCATCTACCCCGAATAATAAAAGGAAACAATGACACAATTGATGATATTCCCTATTTGATTTCCTCTGATCATCTCCCCATGTTTTGTTCAAAAGTTTTGAGACCTCACAAATGAATTCAGGAGTGGAATACACATCTACCCACCCAAACTTTTACCTATTTTAAAGGGTTATTAATGATTTTTCCAATTTGCTAACTCAATAGGAATCATTCCCTCCATAGAAAGAGATGTATAAGGAGATATCCTTCATCTAAAAAATCACTAAACCCTTTGTGAAGCCCAACTCAACACTAGATTTCTCTCTCCACGAACAATTTTGCTTCCAATTCTTGCTCTCTCTTTCCCTCAACATGTCTCTTTGCGACAAGGAACCCTTATTTCCATCCTATGAGTGTAGGCCATCTCTAAGAAAGCAAACACAATCTCTAGGTCTAGTGAAGTGTGATGAAGGTAGTGGTTCCCTTGCTTAACACGCATGAGCATAAAGGCATAAGTCAACTTCCATTGTTGACTTGTTCAAGTTTCTCACGAAGAAGTAAGGTTGAAGATGACCCTCCCTATGAAAGGTCACATATGCCCTTGACTCCCCTTCTGTGAGGTCATGTCCTATTCTATCCTTTCCCCTTTTCTTTTTCTCTTAAGGTCATCCAAGCTCAGCTTCTAGCGAGGCGTGAGTCGATTGGCTCGGTCGTGGCCCCATGGCGAGGACCCTACTGACTGGGTCATCTACGTGTTGTGCCCTGATTGGCAGATACTATTTTATTTTGTTAAAATTATAGAAAATCATAGGATTATCTAATGATGGTGAGTTATATATGGAAGTTGATTGAAAAATACAAGGAATTCACTAAAATTAGTTTCAAGACCTAATCCTACTCAGAATTCTAAAAGTGCATAAAATTGCCAACTTTAATATATTAAAAGCATGACAACCCTAATTTCTCATCTTTAGTGATAATAACTTGTCTAATGATTTACTATATAAAAGGGACATTTTTATCTAATCTAAGTGAAGGTACTCAAATGTTTCCCAGATTAAGGTTTGTAAGGTAAAAAACATTAATGTCATGATTAGAGTTTGGGAAACCAAAACACAATGCAACTCTAATTTGACTCCAAAACCTTAACTTGGAACACAAGTTAGTCTTAATGACAGTTCATGGAAAAATAGTAATACTTGGGGTTTCTACATTAATTTCAGGGTGATTTCATGGATGATTATAACTTTACTTATTTACTTGGACTTTTGATCATCTCTGACAAAGATATGTGGCTATGTAGGGATATATGGTGGCTGACAGGAAGAAGAATAAAAAATTTAAGTACCATTAACCCTTATAGTAGTAGATCATATCAACAACTATATAATGGAAATGATGGTTTCAAGGATATACATGGTCATGGAGCAAGTCCAATGACAATCTCCTTGTTGTAGTGCGTTCCCTTATTCAAGTCTAACTTGAAAACTTCTACAACAACTCCTAGTGATTACCATAGACAACAATTTGAGGTTGTCCTCCTAGTGGCATGTAATGGCCTCCTTGCCTCTATGGTAGTTCACATGAACCACCTGGAACTCTAGTCATTTGAGAAGAATAGATAGAAAGGAGTTGTACCTCCACATTGGTGTAATAGCACCAACTTGCTCTACAACAATTGTTCTACCTTGATATCCCTCCCTTTATTGGGTAGAACTTGCTCGGGTTCTCTTGATTTCCACAACAGAGAAGACAACAATTGTCAGAGGCAATTGAGTTATGTCTCTTGGTAGCCCCCAGTACCCCTCTATTTATAGGAGGTTAAGGTCAGGGTTCCCAGTCTGTGTTGGAGTCTAAGGGACCAAAATTTCACAAATTTTCATAGCATGCGAGTGGAAAAATTAATGGTTTACAGGTCTTGTCATGTGATTCGATCGGTACTTCATCATGCTTCCCAATCACAATTATATTAGCAATTCTAATCCAATTAATGCACAACATGATGTCAGCCCTAATCCTTGATGCATTGAAATTGGTGCATGAACCGAGTGTCTCATCCCATGTGTCGGTCAACTAGCAACCTTGAGTCAACTGATTCACTAAGTGAATAGTTAGTCCATGCCCTAGTTCATCTATAATTCATCCAATGAAATTTCCAATCAACCTAACATTCCAACTGGTCAATTTAACACTTAAACCGATCAGTTCAAAGTCCAATCAGTCAATTCTTGTTTAAATTGAATACTTAAACACTTTAGTAATGAATTTAGTTATCATTCCATGAATAAATGCAATATTCCAAGTTAATCCTTTGTGTGTGAACTTATAGGTTCCATATTACGTTGTCAATGAGTGTCCATAACCATTTTATGACATCATAAGCAAACAATAGTGTCTAGTAACACATCATTGCTACCAGAGTAAATGGAAAGTTGGAGAACAACTTCAACCTACAATATGTGATTGGTGATACAATGTTTTTATAGTTCCTTTTTCACTAATGTCTAGATTGAACTTGAGGCATGGAATCATCCGCCTCCTCAATCATTCAATCAATGTTCCTTGAACTAAAGCAAATTGTCTAAGATATATGTAAGCTTAATATCACATATTGAATCACATGTTCATGGCCATCCATTTCTCAGTCTCACTTATCTAGAGGCCTAGGATATCATACTCCTATAGGAGGGACAAATCCCACTTACATCAGTCACATTCATACCCATGAGTTACACTACACTCAAGCATCATCATTATGGCAACCCTTATTCAAGGTTACGTTGAGCGATGTCTAAGTACACTAAATGACATGTGATGAGTGTAGTGACTTAGGTCTAAGAATCATAATTACCACCAACATTGAAAGATATGATTCTAACTACAAATTATGGTTTTCATACATCACTCTTATTGTGGGTCTGTCTGCTACACTATTATCTAACAAGTACATATATGTTTGGTTTGATATCACATATCATGACTGATGAGATTATGTCATCAACTGATACACACTCTAGCCTTTATGTGTTAATTCTATCTATCAGCCTTCAAAAATAACATCCGACTAGGGACACATCAAGAATATATACTCTTATCATTTGTATGATCTCATTGTTTAGGTCCTCAACCCAAAGACATATGTCATTGAGTAATAGTATTATTTAGACATTTATTATGTTACATCATTGTATCATTACCAAAGAAAACAAAATAATTTGGAAGATTTCCTTTACTATTAATCGAATCATGTACAAGTTATTCCATTACAATCATCACATGATTAGCACTTTGGGCATACATTCCAACATACTCCCACATGCACTTAGAGCCAATCACCCATGAATCTTATCCCAAGTGATCTAACATGACCATCATGATGCTGCTATGAAAGTCCTTTTGTCAAGGGGTAAGACACATTGCTTTCAGTTGGTACTCTACAAATCTTCACATCTCTTTGTTGTACATTCTCTCATATGAGATGGAACCGCCTTTGTATATGCTTGGAATGCAATTGCGATCTGGGTTCTGTAGCTTGTGCAACAGTTTCACTATTGTCACAATATTGCTCAATTGCATCACTGATGCTTGGGTTCACACCAAGTTCTAAGATGAACTTCTTGAGCCAATTAGCCTCCTTTGTTGCATTTGATACAACAATATACATGACCTCTATTGTAGAATCGACAACTATATCTTACTTGGAACTCTTCCAGCTCAAAGCTATATTGTTGAGGCAAAACAAAAATCCTAATTATGATTGATAATCATCTTTTTTAGTTTGGAAGCTTGCATTGGTGTAACCCTTTACCACTAACACTTCCTCTTCATCGTAGACAAGGAACTGACCCGTTGTTCTTCTCAAGTACTTAATGATATTCTCACGGTTATCCAATGAGCATTACATATATCTGATTGATACTTTCTCACCATGCTCAAGGCATATGAGACGTCTGGGTGAGTACATAACATTGTGTACATGATAGATTCAATTGTAGATGGATATGGAATCTTAATCATGCACTCACTTTTTTCACAAGAACTAGGATAATTAGCTCTAGAGTTGCTAACATCATGACACATGGTTAGATTTCCTGTCTTTGAGTTCTCCATGCTAAACATCTTCAACACATTGTCAATGTATGTGCTCTAAATTAGTCTAAGAAGCCTTCTAGATCTATGTAAAGAGTGGGACCCAATAGTGGGCCCACTCAATGGTATAAGTATGAGCCATGAAATTGTTAAGCAGTGGAAAACACAACTATTTACAAAGTTAAAATTTTTTTCCAGGTACATAGTTTCTCACCCTAAGGGTGGTACATAAAATTAAAAGGTTACATATCAATACACATAAGCCCATATGCAGAGGGTAACAAGGCTATTTCAAGTTGTCCTTAAGTTCACCAATGATCTCATGATCAACCTGAGTCTCTGACCTATAAAGAACCTATACTTGGGTGGAGGGAACACCCAAAAAATAGAAATAAATGGTATGCAACAACAAAAGTTGAGTATGTACATAAGAACTAGGGCAATAAAAGTAAACTAAGATGTTCCCATGAAAAGAGGGACCATTAAATCTAGGTAAGTTTCAATGAGAAGTAACAAGAGAAGGAATTTCTAAAATAATGAGGCAGTATAGATAATCCAATAAAAAACAAACCTTGTCACAATCAATCATTACATTACAACATTTATTTGCATGTAGATATATTGGACTAAATTAACTATAGTAGGACAAGACACCACTAAGTCGTTGGCCTAAATATATTTTGTGTACAAAAGCACACACATAGGCAGGAAAGCATGCCTCTCTATATATGAGGGTAGAAAAGCACACTATGGGTAGAAAAGCACACCCTAATGGTTATGATAAGCATCTATGATAGTTTGCTAGTTAGATTATCTACCATACATAATATAGTGTGGCAATATGCCTATTCATCAGATATGTGTGTCACAATACAAGCATAATAGCATGTGGGATCATTGACCCAATTCAACATGTTGATAATAATCTCAAAAGAATGATATGTCAAGAAGTGGAACAAAAGAGTAAGTATGTAAAGATTTTGCCTCATCATGGGAAAACTGAGTCATAAATTACCCAGTTAAAAATAGGTAGGAGTACATACCTAGTCTTCACGATGAAATGATAACTTGATTAATTGGTCCATAAGTTAGGTTTTCATCCTAGAAATGCATTAAGTACGTTAGTCAAACCATAGGGAGAATGTGTTGCATCCCTAGTTTAGTTATACATACTATTCTTAGCCCATTTATGTCAACTAATTGCATATTAGGGTTTACAATCATACTAAGGGAATGTATGATCATTTATATATTAATGTTAGTTCTAACATTCATTTTCAATCACATAGTCTATATATTTCTAGATCATATTATGTGGGTGATAAAAATATGTATTCTTCCCATTTAGTTCTTAAACGTTGTTCTTCGTACAACAATATCATTCAATGTCCTTCCTAACATCATCTTAATATGCGTATGAATGTGGATACTCATTATTTCCCTAATTACTATCAAGTCTATACATATGTATTACAACCTAAGGTTTTAGATTTTTCACATGGATTGTATGATTGAACATCACCTCATGAAATCTCATATCCTTAAATAACTTCTATCAATGAATCAAAACATGATTAAATCTAGGTTTCATTGATTCAACAAACTATTCTATTACTAAGACTAAATTTTGAGTTTGGGTAATTTCCAAATATTATCATAACTTCATTAGCATACAATACAAGTTAATCTTAGTTTCAAGGACACTACATTTTTAGGCATCTTACATCCAAGTATAATTTTATTAGTACATCAAGTTTAGCTAGGTTTCATACTACCAAACAATGAGTCTTGTATGTGTCATACCCTTATCATTATCAATATATTATCTAATATATAACTACTAACTAAGTTCATCTATAAGATGAATTACCTATATGGGATTATACTCCAGTAAATATATACACTCATGTCTAACGTGGTTAACCATTCAAATGTTTATGTGATTACTAAGTTTCTCTATAATCCACATAGTTACTTAATCTTGTATGATAAGTCATTATCCTTAGACCCCTTATCTTACTAATTAACTTGATCTCAGAAAAAATAGGAAGAAGTGTTACTTACAAGTAGTTTGAATTGGAAACTTGGATCTTGATTGGATCTGACGGTTGAAGCTAGCTAGAACTCCACAACTGGGTTTCCTTTAGCCTACACACATGTATCCTAGGATGGGACTTTCCTCAAGAACGAATTGGATATCTAATTTTTCTAGAAACGCGTTCCATCCTTCTACAGTGCCTAATTGAGGACGTTGGAACAAGCACCAGGGGTAGTCTCTACCCCTTGCAGATCTGAGTCAATTTTGTTGATGTCCAAGTGAGATAGAGGCGGCCACAACTAGAGAAAGATGAATACATGCATCTACCACCACATGTGGCAGCCCTATCTTGTGGCCCTGGTGGCTAGAGCATGGTTATGGTGTGCTTAAGGGGGGTTGTTGTAGGAGCCTCCACCAATCACAGTAGTCAATGTCCATTGCAACAATGATGTGTTTGGAGGACATCGACCTGGTGAGAATGACCTCGGGGTAGTTGCAATGGGCATCAAATTATGTAGATTGTGGTCAAGTCAAACACATATTTGTGGTAGTTGACTCCCCGATCCATTATAGAAATTTCCAACATCAGTAGGAGGGTGTCTAGGCCAACAACGGGCCTACCATTAGTTGTAGCGGTGACTGGAAGTGGAGGAGAGATATGGGCGGCGAGATTTGGAGTTAAAATTTGCATGGATGTTGTTGCAAGTTTGTGCTGCTGATGGCTAGGTGCAAGGATAGGAAAGAGGAGAGGAGGTGTTTCCTAGAGGTGCTCGACACAACCTATCATCACTAGCATAGATAGGTTCTTCCCAACACTAATATAGTTACAGGACATCTGTTGGATCAAGGAGGAATTGGCATACTCCGACGACGATCATGGCAACGATAAGTGCTCAGTGATGCCGTTGGGCACCACTTGGTGCCCCTCGATGCTACTTGCACTGCTCAACACTTCTTGGCATCGACAATTTTTCTTTTCTCTATCTGATGACAGAGGTTATGGTTAAATGCATATAAGAATGAGGGTAGGTGTAGGATGTTGGAGCATAATGGATGCAAGAAAATGAAGATGGATGGTGGGAAGACAATTTTGAGTAATCGAGGGTGTCATTGCAAGTAGTGGTAGCCTAGATCATCGTGTAGGTAGCTTCCTATCATGGAGAATGATGCACAGGAAGAAAAGGGTACCTAGGGTGGCTGGGTTGTCATTGGAGAGGTCACTAGTGAACAAGATCTGAACATCGGGTCTGCACCTTGTGGGATTCAATTGGAAGGTTGGATGACATCTGTAACATCCCTGACCTGGGTTATGATTTAACCCTAGGTGTTTTGTTTAATAAAGATAATTATATGCTTGATCTTATCTTTTTAGAAGTGATTAAAGCTTAAGAGGAACTTACATTTCAATTGTAGTCCATTTTAAATAATGTTGAAAATTATGTTTTGCTTGTGTTGGACTAAAGTGCAATTTACCTAAGTTAAGGGGTTAATTTGCAAATATTACATGATAAGATGTTCCTCATGTGTTGAAGCATCATTAGAATGAAGATGATGCAGAGATATGGCTTGTGGTAGCCTGAGTACCAAGAAAGAACTGATAAAGCAATGTTTGTGCATTAAAACCTAGTTTTGGTGTAATGTGCAATTTACCCAAAACCCAGGGTTCAATATGCAAATTACCACTTCAAAATAGTCCTTAATGTTTCTTGTCATCATGTAGAGCAAAGAAAATGAGAGATTCATCTCAATTGTACCTCTTTGAAGGAGAGAGAATCTTGATATTAAAATAATCAAGATTTAAGCATGATTGAAATTATAATTCAATGTAATGCAAAAAAAATTATATTAATTAGATTGACCTTCAACCAAAATTTTATCAGTTGAAATACACATATATGGACGTCCTTGTGCCTTGCAAAGGCAAAGGAAATATCTACGTGAGTGGAGAACCCACTCACATTAAGAAAATAAAAAGAAATATCCATTAACTTATGGATATTATTATTATAGGGGTTAAGGTGCTTAATTGGATTTTCTTTAAATCATGGATAATTGAAAGGAATAAGAGGCAAAGGAGATAGACTCGTAACCAAGGAAGGGAAGGGGGCAAGTGGCAAGGAAATGGACGAGATAATCCCTACTTTCTCTCTCTTAAATAAAATTTCAATAAAATTCATATATATGCTCCTTTATCCATGAGTTGAAAGGGTAATTTCGAATCCACTTTCACTTCTTGCTTGCAAAACGACCAAGGGATCTTGGAGCAACAGGAGGACGACCCCCAACCTGTTGGTAAGCTTCTTGACCTTCTTTCACCTTGATTGCATGGTGGAAATCACAGATCAATGCTTGATATCTTCTTTTCTTCACTCAATCTTCAATTCTAGCCAATCCTTTTCACTCAAAAGCTTGAGGAACGAACCTTGTGGTTTGAGAAAGATTCTTCCACCATTGTTGACATGAAGCTCCAAGCTTTGAAGCTCATTTGAAGGTGTGTTATATAACTTGAACCCTTATTCATTGTTATCGAATTCAATTCCTCAATTCAATATGTTCAATTGTTCTTCTTGAAATTCATTTGATTAATTGATGAAATTACCATGGATATGGAAGTAGAATTCGAGGGGTTGAAGCTTTATGATGATGAAATCATCTTAAGAACACATATCAATAAGATCTAGTTGCAAATGGTTTCAACAATATGGTCCAATCGGTTTCACCAAACCGTTTGAGTGGTTGACTGAATGGAGGGGGTTGACCGTTTGAGGGGTGTTGTTGATGTGTTGAATAATGATCTAATAGATTTAATTGATTGGCTTCTAAAGGTTCCATGATTGGGTGAACTACCAATTGCAAACCCTAATCGGATTGAATCATTTAAACCCTAATTGATTTGATTCAATTTCATGTTGGTTGAGTAAACGATTTCATCAAACCGTTTGGTGCTCAAACATTTTTCAAACCATTTGAGAATCAAGGGTTGACCATTTGAGAAAGGTTGACCGTTTGTAGGAAATGGTTTCAAAACTGTTTGATAGGGTTGATCGTTTGGTAAAGGTTGACCGTTTGAGATAAAATAGTTTCAAACCGTTTGAGAAGGGAAAGGTCTTCAAGACCATTTGAAAGGAAATGTTTTCAAAACCGTTTAAGGGGATAAGGGCCAAGACCGTTTGAAGGTCTAACCCCAAGACAGTTTGAGGGTGTGACCTCAAGCCCGCTTGAAGGTCATGATCAAAATTGAATGGAGGTCTAAAGTGATCAAATTGTTTGGAGATTTAAGGTGATGATTGGTCCATTGACCCAATGGTTGATAATAATGATTATCAAGGATAGGTACAAAGGTTGAAACCCTAAAGTACCTAGATGATCAGTACCTTTAAAATTATTAACCCTAAAAGTTTATGAAAGCAATCATTCACTATATTAACCATTGTTCTTTGTACTTGATGGAAAGGTTGATGTAACCTAATCAAGTTGAGAGTATGAGAGAGAAGAGTTCATACATGAGCGTTAATCATGTAGAGTATGTGATTAGGGTATGATCCTGAGTGAAGAGATCATGAAACCCTAATCGAGAAGGTTAACAAACCCTAACCCTAATTAGGGCAATTCTGAGTGAAACCCTAATCTAGGGTATTAGTGTAACCCTAATTATGAGTGATGGAATATGAAACCCTAATTGGGATGAGTAGTAAACCATTATTGTGGATTATTGAATATAAACCCTAATCTACGGTGATGTGATGTGAAACCCTGATGTAATGATGTGATGTGAAACTCTAAACCAGGGTGATGTAAGTAAGGTTATATGAAAACCCTAATATTGGGCAATATGGTGATAAACCATAACCCTGATCTGGGTAATGGGATGAGTATCCCCAATTGACCTGAAATGGGAAACCCTAACCCTAGTGAGGGAATAGTGGTGTTACCCTTGAATAGTGATGCTATATTCGTTTTGCATGGTGCTGATATGAAATTGATGTAACTGTTATCATCTGTACTAACCATGCATGTATCATGAGATGATGAACATACCCAGGTATGAGCTATGATGTTTTATTTATTAAAATTGTTATTGGGCCTTATGTGCCATATTATGCCTTGTTGCCTAGTAAGAGGTAATAAGAGAATTAATGAGCCTTATGTTCCATGAGAGATGCTTGTGTAACAAGTATCATGTTTACCTTGGTCAGATGACCTGAAGGTGATAGTTACCTGAAAAAGTGGTACAATGCTCATTGATGAGTCAAGGGTTTGAATACCCAGAACCATATGATTATGGCATTGAGTTTGTGAAGGGATGAGTATTCCCAATATTGAAATGCGGGACTGAGATCCCAATGTCTTATAAAGGCTGAGATGTAACTGATGAAAACAGTACATGTTTCTTTGTAGCATTTGTCCTAATAAGTTATGTTTGAAAACATGATTGATGCTAAGAGAATATGATAATGTACTTAATTAATCAAGTGAAATCTTTTCATGTAGTTCTCTGACCATAGATCCATCATCGTCAGTAGCTGGTGATGGTGAAACAGGTTTTCCTACGGGATCTCCTGGAGTTCACATATTTTTGAATATGTGGGGGTCGATGGGCGAAAATATCCGTACGTCCTAATGGGGAAATTGATGGAAGGTAAACATTAAATGTCTCAATCCTTCATTATGCCAGGATGGATGTATCATGAATCTCCCGATGATGTTAATGTCGGATCGATGGAGGTAAACATGAAATCTCTCAATTGCGAAGAGAGTACAACCGCCACTGTAACTCTATAGTGAAGATGCCACTATACCCTGGCAAGCTATGTAGTAGAGACACAAGATGTTCTAGATGTGATCTCACACTGATCGAGGTGTGGGAGGTTATGGAAGCTGACTCTTCCATTGACTTTGTATGGTACCAATTTCGACTTTGCAATGGTCAGTTTGAGTATGAGTGGTATACCTCATCCCCTCAGAGCTTAAGTATGTTTGTAAATTGTAATCAATCATGTAGAATATCTGCATAAGATTGAAATACAAGAACCACTGGTTGATGTTATCTTTCTTAGCATGCCCTTGATACATAAATGTTACTTATGTTCTTTAATTCTGTATTGAATAAGAGACATGCTGACTTATCAAGTTATAGATGAAATACTTGAATAGGGATGTTGCTCTAATCTGCATAGATATTGATTTATCTACTATTAAAATATATGATTCCACAATTCAGATTATTTCTATTAAACTACAATAATAATGTTTTCAGCAGAGAGTTATATCTCTCACTGGGGCAATTTACAAATTGTCTCACCCCTATGGGATCCAACATTTTTAGGTAGACGCCGACAAAGAGGTAGGAACCCTACAACCAAGGAAGAGCAACAACAACAACAATAGGGACAACAATAATCCTTCATGTGGATATACTGGTTGTCATGCTTTGTATATAAAGTCCTATTTGTCATCTCTGTACTCTCAAGTCCTAGGAGTCAGTGGATAGTGTTTTTTATAATCGATATGAGATTTTGGTTTGAATACCTTGAGGATTTTGTTACTTGTGCTTTTTAGCAAAGCAATGATGTATATATATTCCACGAGAAGAGATAGTACAATGAATGTACCTTGTGAACCAGTATGTAAATATAATACTGTGGTTCTTATTTAAAGAGTTTTTCTGAGAATGGATCTCTTTGTAAATGGTTTTAATTTTTAGTGATTTTTTAGTAATCCACTGTTAGTGATTACTTCCGCAATAGTTAATCTTGTAATATTAGTTAATTACGATTTGTACACCACAACATCAATGGTAGGGAGGTTTCTCTCCCTCCTCCAGGCATTGATAACCAGGTGGGGGTAGATCTATCGGTAATGGGCGAAGGCAGGAGGGACCAAGGAAGGATAAGAATGAAGACGAAACGAGGTGGTTATGGTTGGCTCTCAAGACTGGAGGTTTCATCTTCAAAGAAAGGAGGTCTATGGACCTACAACACCAATGTGGCATCAAGACCTATGGTGTTAACTCTGATCTCTACAGCTAGGTAGCTGGCGTGAAGTAGTAGATGCATGTATTAACGGTGACCGCTAGAGCACTGGTAATGCCATGTTGCAGCCATGGTGGCGGCATCTACTGCCATGTCTATGGACACAACGGTGAAGGGAAGCATGTCATTTAGGGTTTGGTTCTGGCTATCAAATAATGAGGATACGAAGAGGAGGCAAGGAGGAAGAGAAATAGGAAAGAAAAGGTGGCTAGGGTTCTTCAGATGATAGAAGAATAGAGGAAAGGGAGAGGGAGTACGACCATAGTGTAGGCGTTACAAAAACCGCACCCAACGCAAACAACGCACCTGAAGGCCTCGACTGGGAAGGATGCGTTACAAGAAGTCAACTAGTCAATACCTTATTTTTAATTTAAAATAGTTATATTAGAGTTTGCATGTTCAATTAACTAATTAAGAGGGTAAAAAAAGTCCAATTGACTAGAGATTTTACCTATAAGCTAAACATCTAAACAAGATAATGGAAGTTCAAATTTAACATCAATTTCTCCTTTTGAGCACATTTTGCATTTTATTTCACCATTTTCATTTCAAGCATTCATGAAATGAATTTGTTACTCAAATTCATACATTATTTCAAATTCATTGAATTTCTCCCATTATTTGACTTATGATGATTGTAGATAATCGAATTTAGGGTCGACACCAATTATTATTGAATTTATATCACTAATTCACAATTGTAGACATTATTAAGGAATTAGTCATTAACGTTATATAAAAGGTTATTTGTTGCAACATTATATTGTCTTGAATCTGGTTGATATAGTTTTAATCAAACTTTACAAAAAAGGATTGAATGTTACATTATTAAAATTGGTCACACTAAGAGGAATGTTTGAGCCAAACATTGATATTTGAGTATGTTGCAATCTATCTCTATAGACCTTGATTCCCAATATGTAGGATGTTTCACTTAAGTCATTCATTGAGAATGTATTTCGAACGTAGGTATTTACCATATGTAAAATTGGAATGACATTCCCAATCAGTAGTATATCATCTACACACAACATGAGGAATATAATCATGATCCCACTCACCTTCTTATACACACAAGTTTCATCTTCATTTTAACTAAAGCCAAACACTTTGAATATTTTGTCAAATCAAAGATTCAAACTCTGAGATGCTTGCTTCAATCCATATATTGACCTTTGTAGCTTAAAAATTATTTATAAAACCCTCAGGTTGTGTCGTGTACACATCCTCTATAATATTCCCATTAAGGAATGTGGTTTTAACATCTATCATCAAAATATCATAGTCACGATAAGATGCAATACCAAGCATGATCCTAATTGACTTAACCATGGCAACCGAAGAATAGGTTTTGTCATAGTCAACACCTTGAAATTGTCTGAAATGCTTTGCAACCAAATTTCCCTTATATTTTTGTACTTTACCATTGATGTCAGTCTTCTTCTTAAAGACCCATTTGCACTCTGTGGGTTTTACCCCTTCAGGTTGATCCATCAAGGTCCATACCTTGTTGGTGTACATAGATTCCATCTCCAATCTCATGTCCTCAAGGCATTTCTCAGATTTTGGTCCCATAGTAGCTTCTAGATTGGTTGTTAGCTTATCGTCTATGACCAACTCACTGTCTTCATGAGTCACAAGATAACCAAATCTTTCAGGTTCAAGGTGCGTCCTACTAGATCTACAATGTTCTTATGTTACTTGAGGAATTTCAGATCCACAATGTCTTGTGATTCTTCTTGTTCTTTTTGTACATCTGTGGGTTCAATGTTTTCTTGTTAGTCCCAAACCTCTTCAAGTTCTACTTTCCTCCCACTGATTTCTTTGAAAATAAATTCCTTTTCTAGGAATGCAATATTTATGGCAAAAAACATTTTGTTGTCAGTTGGGTTATATAAGTAGTATCCCTTTGTCTATTTGGGATATACAACAAAGTAACATTTATCAAATCTAGGGCCAAGCTTTTCAAGAAACATTTTTCTTGCATAAGCTTCACACCTCAAATGCTCATAAAAATATTTTGGGATGCTTCCCAGTCCATATCTCATACGGTGTCTTTTAAACCAATTTAAATGGTACATAGTTAAGTGTAAACATTGCAATTTCTAGAGAATAACCCCAGAAAGAATTCAAAAGGTCAGAAAAACCCATCATTGATTGCACCATATCTAACAATGTGTGATTCCTTCTTTCTACTACACCATTGTGTTGTGTTGTTCCAGGTGGAGTCCATTATGAATAATACCACATGCTCATAAAAGATCACTCTTGGGTCAAGTATTCTCCACCTCGATGAGAATGAAGTTCCTTAATACATTTTCCAAGTTGGTTTTGTACTTCATTCATAAACTCTTTGAACTTTTTAAAAGTTTTTGACTTATGTTTCATCAGGTAAACCTAACCATACCTATTGAAGTCATCAACATAGGTAATGAAGTACTAATAACCACCTCTAGCATTTGTTCTAAAAGGGACACATACATCGTGTGTATGAGTCCTAATAGATCACTCACCCTTTCACTATTTCCAGACAAGGGAGTCTTTGTCATCTTTCCCAACAAACAGGACTCACATGTAGATTTAAAATTAGAAGGATTTAGATAACCATCATTATGGATTATAGATATGCAATTCTCATTTATGTGCCCTAGACAACAAAGCCAAAGGTATGTCTGGTTTGATTTATTGAGTTTTTGTCTTTTGGTATATATGTTATTCACACTTTCTCAAGATCTATCAAGTATAGACTATAAGACATTGCGACACTGCCATAAAATATCCCATCTTTCATAATAGAACATCGAACATTCTTTATAAGAAATTAGAACTCGTTCTTGTCCAAAGAGGATACAAATATTATGTTCCTATTAATGGAAGGTACATTATAGCATCTCTTCAACTTTATTACAAGCCCTCTTGGTAGATAAAGTTCATAGGTTCCAACTCTACTGGAAGCAACATTTTCTCCATTAACAACATGCAGGTTTACCTTACCTTTCGCTAAAGGTCTACTTCTTTTCATATCCCTTTACATTTGAGCAAATGTGTGATACACATATGGTATCTAGTACCCAAGATGAAGTAGTGAAGTTAATCTCATTTACATTTATACCTGAAGTAGAGATCTCTATTCCTTTTTTAATCTTCCTTGGTATTATCCTTCTCCTTATTTTGAGGGTAGAAGACTTGGACTTCATCTTAGCCTCAGAACACTTCTTGGCCTTGTTGTTGTCTTTGGACTCTACTTTACTTATCTCCATCATGGATTTGTACTTCTTCATTTGTGCTTTGACATATACTAACATGTCAAGCATCTCCAACAATGGTCTAGCCATGTTATTGAAGTTGTAACACTTGATAAAATGGCCATATGATTTAAGCAATGATTGCAAAATCAAATTCGTGTCCAACTCTTGACCTGAAGGAAATATCGATCTTTCTAGAAGTTCTATATTCCCAATCATATTGAGCACATGGGACTCTATTGTGTCTACCTCTATCTATTTTCACTCAAACAACACCTTAGAGACATTATACCTTTCATGCTACCCATGAAACTCATAGTTGATATAGCTTAGCATAAGGTCTTTAATGTCTATGACATCATCGACATGCTTTAGGTAAGCATCCATTTCATCCTTAGGCGTAGATGGAGTAGATTCCACTAGAACTGGTGTTTAAGGGAGCACAAAGAACACTTCTCAAAGTCCTAAAACATTTATGGGAATATATCTCATTTATATTGTTCTTCGTAAGGACCAATGGCAATGATGATTTTATTGTCATTTGATTCTACAAGTGAAAATTTTTCTTTTAGGAAAACCCCTTTGATTTGATTTGACTTGAAAAATATTTGAAGATATTTGGATAGGAATTTAATTAGTTATTGATCCCACTATTTTCTTCAAATTTATAGCCCTCACTACCAATTCAGAAGATTGCAGCGTACAATCTTCTAATAAGACAAGATCCATATTTCATCAAATCATGAGTCGGCTTTGGATGATCGCCCACAACTTGACTATTTAGGTAGGAAAAGTGTGTCAATTGCATCTAAATGCAACTCTTAGATATATGGTGTGTACAACTCTTTGTCACAGTCCATCTCTATGCTTCTAGATACTTAATCTCATTAAGATCACCTAGTTAAGCCTGACCCAAAATCCAACATGATAGAATATGTTCTCAACTTTGAGGGATCTACATATCTACCATCACACTTCCATGAGATAGATGACGCACCATGCTTTGGCGTAACCTATCCTTTGTCGATTAAGATTTTAATGTGTTGCTTTTGGAAAACATCTTAGGTTTAATATATATTAAGGGATTTATATTTATAAGTACATATATGTATCCAATAACCACCAACATATAGTTTGTATCGTACACATGATATATCCCACAAACAAAAACTTGCAATAAAGCAAAAGTGATAGTTATGGTCATTCTATTGTAATTCCTTAGAGCCAGAAGAAATTTCCACCACCTAAGGTTCACATCTCATGCTAAAACATGTTGCTAATGAAGATCTATGTTTGCCAATCTGGGTTGATTGGCTCAACCCCTAAACCTATTGGCTCAAATCCTTGTCGGTTAGTTGTTCATCTCCCAGATTGTCTAGTCTCTAATCCACCATTTTCTGGATCTTCAGTCTATTAGTTGGGCCACCATTGGATCGGTTCGACAACCATGGACCTCCAACCGATCATCTCATTTTCTTGAATGGGAATCATCTTCTTCATTGTAACAAGAAATTACACTATCCTAATATTAGATGATTATAGAGAAACCTTGAATTACATTTGAGGGGAGAAATCTAGAAGAGAATAATACTAATTAGAAGAAAAGGTATAGGGTAGGTATCCAAACTGAGATGAAATAAGAAAAAAACATACACAACCACCATGCATCGATATAAATGGTTACTGGCCATACCCATGGTACACATCCACTATCAAAACTAGGTTTAAGGATCACCTATGTAAATTGCATGTACACACACACACACACACACACACACACACACACATATATATATATATATATATATATATATATATATATATATATATGTATATAGTTTGGATAGTATGTGTCTTTAATCGGATATGCATATTCAATATTCATATCATATGCAATAAATAAATGATAAAAACCCAAAATTAAGTCTTATTGATAATCTTAAAATATAGTAAATTGACGTGGATCTTATACCACTATAGGGATATATGGCAGAAGAGCAGGCAATAGAAACAAAAATTTAACTCCCATATTCCCCTTATCACAATAGATCTCGACAATAACTATATAATGGAAAGGATGGTTTCGAGGATATACCTGGTCCTTGAGCAAGTACAACGACAATATCCTCGTTATAGTGTGCACCCTTCTTCAAGTCGCACTCAAACACATCTACAATAGCTAATGGTGATCACCACAGATGACAGTCTACCATAATCCTTATAGTGGCAGACAATGGCATCCTCCCTTCTATGGTTGTCCACACGGACAACCTACAACTCTAGTCTTTGTCAAAGAATAGACGGGAAAGAGTTGTCCTTCCAATATGGTGTACTAGAAGCAACATCCTCTCCCACAATTGTTCTCCCTTGCTATCCCTCCCTTTAACGGGTAGGATTTCCTCATGTCATTTTGGTCTCCACAATTAGAGAAGACAAAAATTATTAGAAGCAAATGAGTTGTGTTTCTAGGAAGCCCCCCATTCCCATCTATTTTTAGGAGGGTTAGGGTCAGGGTTCCCAGTCTGTGTGGGAGTGGAAGGTCGAAATATCATGAATTTTCACAACCTACTAGTGGTGAAATGATTGGTTCACAGGTGAGCTGACCGATTGTCATGTGAGTTGATCAGTTCCACCAGTGAACCAATCGTTTCATCATGATTATTGTATTGGAAATTCTATTCCAACTAATGTACAACATGGCCTCAATACTATTTGAATTTATCCATGAACTGGGCCTCTCATCCTATGAGTTGGTCGATTGGTGACCTTGAGTCGATCGATTCACTATGTGAACTCATTGGTTCATGCCCTAGTTCATCTAGAATTCAACCAGTATGATTTTCAATCAACCTAACATTCCTACTGGTCGGTTCAACTCTTGAACTGGTTGATTAGAGTCCAGTCTATCAACTGTTGTTTAATTGAATACCTAAATACTTTAGTAAGAAATTTAGTTATCATTCATGAATTAACTCATATTCTAAGTGAGTCCTTTTTGTGTGACCTTATAGCTTGAATATTACATTGGCAGTGAGTGTCCATAACCATTATATGACATCACAAGGAAAGAGTAGCGTCTGGTAACACAAAATTTCTACCCAAGTAAATGCAAAGTTGGTGAACAACTTCAACCTACCATTTATGATTGGTATTGTAGTTTTTATATATCTCCTTCGTCACTAACATCCAGATTGAACTCAAGGCATGGATTTGTCATCCTCTTCAATCATTCAATCCATTTTTCTTGAACCAGATCAGACTGTCTGAGATATATGTAATCTCAATATCACATATTGACTCACAAGTGCATGGCCATGCATTTTTCAGTCTCACTTATCAAGAGGCCTAGTATATCATACGCCAATAGGTGGGAAAAATCCCATCGACATCACTCACAGTTATCCCCCTATATTAAAGTGCACCCAACATCACCTTTATGGTAACCCTTATTCAAGGTTACCTTGAATGATGTCTAAGTACACTGAATGACACATTATGAGTGTAGTGACTTTAGGTCTAGGAACCACAACCACCATGAACATAGTAAGAGATGATTCTAACTACCAATAATAGTTTACATGCATCACTATTATGGTGGGTCTGTCCAGTACACAATTCTCTAACAAGTACCTATGTGTTTGGTCTGGTATCACATATCATGACTGATGAGATTCTGGCATCAATGAACACACACTCCAATTTTTATGTGTTATTTCTATCTATCAGCCTTCCACAATTACATCTGACTAGGGACATATCAAGAATATATACTATTATCATATGTTTGATATCACTGTTTATGTCCTCAATCTGATACATACATTGTTGAGTATATTATTCTTTATACATTTATTATTTTACATAGTTATCTCATAACTGAGTAAAATAGAATAAATTGGAAGATTGCTTTTATTATTAATCAAATCATATCCAAGTTATTCCATTAGAATCATCACATGGTTGGCCCTTTGGGCATACATACCAACATGTTACACCTAAGACTACTCACCTGATTGCCTTTCATGGTTTTCCAATGTTTACCGAGTGCATTGCAATGAAACTTCTTGATTGTTTATTTACTTCCTACAACCTGTAAGGTCCCTATGAGTATACATTATATAAGTATAACTTTATCAAATATACTATTTATGTTTTATTAAGTGATACATGTGGGATGTATGAAATGCCATTATGGTGATTGGTTATCAAGCAAGGATACATAGATCAACAATAGACCAAATCGGGATAGAATGGTCATTATTACACCATGTTGGGAAAGGAAGGCCATAACAAACCAAGACCAAGAATAAGAAGGTTGTGAGAAGTCCACTAATACGGACAAAACCCTAGTCATAGGCTACCCCACAAAGAGTACTCTAGTAATGGAACCTACCACAAAGATTGGGTGATTAAGAGTTGAGAAGTCAGAAAGAAAATGCATGTTTAGTTTTTATAATCATATTTTTCTATGGATGATTATGTTGTTACACTTACATGTGAATATTTTATTTCCCCCACATACCAGTATATCTCGATATACTGATCACATTTTGATTTCACATCATCTTAGGTTAAACTGGAAGTAATGAATAAAGATGGATATCCAAAGATGAAGACACCAAAAGAAAAGATCTAAAGTTATTCTAAAGGATTTTTTTTAGAACTACCAGTATAAATTGGTTGCATCAGGTCTTCTAAAATCAGATACCAAGAAAGAAAATGGGCAGAATCAACTAAATAAATAGAAAGGGTAGGCGATGCACAAGAGCTCCAGTCCATGGGGCTGTCAGGTTCCCCGAGGCAACATTTGGTGAGGATATTAGTTAGCTTATTCAAATTTCTTGGGTGTTAAAGAATGACTGATATCCGCCCCATGACCAGAGACTCGCATATCTTCATTACTAGCAGTTGATACTTGTCAGGCCTTGCAATGTTATTGTAGATCCAATGTACAACATTCCTCGAGTCCGAGATGATGAGAACTTTAGGGAAGGATTTCCATTTTGCCAAAACAATGCCTTCAACAATAGCCTATAATTCCCCTTCCATGGGGTATGTGCCTCTTTTTAGAGAGGAAGTCCCTGAGATCTAGTCTCCTCTTACATTTGTAGCAATAGCGCACACTAATTTCACATTTCTCATTTGGGAGATAGTATTTTCGACATTAATAATGGTGGTTTGGTCATGGAGCACCGATACAGACTCTTTGCTTGTGTTCTCTGGGTTAGGATGGGAATTGTTGCATAAGTGAGCCTGAATGATCAAATTTTCTTTTAGTTTGAAGATTATCGCCAGTATTGAAGGACGAATGTCTTTGTTTTCAAAGATTGCAGAGTTGATGTGCTTGCATAGGAACTAGTAGGTGACTGAGAAGAGGATCTTCCAACCCTTCATACGGTTTAGGTTTTTTATGTTGTAGGCTAGCCAACCTCTAGGTGGCAAAGTAGTATAGAAGTGAATTATGTCATTGGGAAATAGCTTAGACCACATGTCCTAGGCTATGGTATAGTCTCAGAGAACATGCAAGCAATTCTCCTCATACAACATGCAGCATGGACATAGCAGATTGTCAGTTAGACTTTTTTGGAGATGAAGTAAATTCGTAAGAAGACGATTTATGGTGCAGGACATAGAGGTGTGTCTTCTGGTGTTGGGGAATTGGAAGCGACCAGATTGTATCATAGAGAGTTTGGTGGTTATCTTTTATGTGTGTGAGCACCTTATATGCAAAACTAGTAGAGAAGGCACCATCAGAAGTGTGTTTCCAAATGTGAACATCTCTCCCAAAGTAATGATCGGGTGTGGGCATGTCTTTGATGATTTGTACGAGTCCATGGTGAACCAATGGGTGAGGAAGCCAGTCCCCAATTTCCATTATCTAGGATTAAGATTGAAACCTTAAGGTCTTGAAGATCTTCAGGAATAGTGAGTCCTTGCTTCAGCACAAGAGTAATATCCTCTCCAATCCATTCATCATCCCATACTGAGGTGTTTGTATTGGAGATTGCAATTTTCTTTGAGTTTCTAAAGAGAAATGGAATAAATATCTTTACGCTTTGCCATGTATATGGGTTTGAAACCGTTTAGACCTCCAAATGGTCAACTCCTCCAAATGGTCAACATGACCAAATGGTTTTGATGAAACCATTTGAACCATCAATTAGGGTTTTGAAATCAAGAAACCATCAATTAGGGTTTTGAAATCAAGAAACCATCAATTATTGACATTATTGGAACTAATTCAATCGAAACCATTGAATCACCATTCATCCATGACATGAACTGACCTCAAACGGTCTTGAAGTTTTTTTACCCCAAACAGTCTTGAGACTGTTTGGTGTCAAACAGTCTTGAGACCATTTGACCCATCCAATTACTAAATTTGGTTGAATTCAAATAGGGTTTCTTCAATAACCCGATTTAGGGTTTGTACTCAAGGAACCTTAATTAGAGATCCCTGGTGTGTGTAATTTGCTGCCGTGATCGCCACCCAGGGTGTGTGTTGTCTATTGAGAAATGCCCAAACTAGTTTCATTAGGAGAATCAAATTGAAGTCATGGGATTTTTTAATTTTCGAAATCTGTGTTGCTTCGGTTTAGTGATCTTCTTCCATTCCACCAGATGAATCCCTCTAGAGTTTGAACCTCCTTCCCATATGAAGTTTCATACAATCTGGTCAATTGTATCACACGTCGAGACCAGAAGCTGGGTTGCCTGCATCATGTAGCATGATTGCAAGAGGAGAAAAAATTTAGCGAGTGCAATCCTCCCACTAAAGGTAGGAGTTTCTTCTACCACTTGGTGATGTGTTGATGGAATTTTTCCAAGAGGAATGAAAGTGTTCCTTACTTTTCCTTCGATGGGCAATGGGGATTCCGAGATGCCTATCCAGATTAGGATTTTTAATGACATTTAGTTTCCTACATACTTGATTACCAATCGATGTGTGTTATAAGAGAAGAATATAGATGATTTTTCATGAGATAGGAAGAGTCATGATATTGAGGTAAACATCCAAAGGCAGCATCTAATAGTACAAGTTTGTTGGGTTGAAGCCTCTCCAAAGAGAATAATATTGTCAACAAAACTGGCATGTGTGAAAGGCAATTTGGCTCTGGAAATGAGAATGGGATTCCACTTATGAGTAGCCACCTCTTCCACAATGAGTTTACTGAAGCGTTCGAGGCACATAATAAAAATGTATGGTGACAAGGGATTTCCCTACTTGACACCACAAGAGGGATGGAAGGCTCCAATGCGTTCCCCATTCCAAAGGACAAGGGTCTGCCTAGATTTGATTATGTCCATGATGATTGAAATAAGAGTTCTTGGTATTGAAGTTCTTTGTAGGGTATCCTCTATGAAGTGCCATTTCAGTATGTCAAAGGTTTTCGCTAGCTCCAATTTCAAAGCAAGGGAGTGCTTCTTGCAGATTTTGGACTCCATGGAGTGGATGAGTTGCTAAACAAGGGTCGTATTATTATTCTGGAAGAATTAGATAGTTAGATTTATTTCCTATTGAAAATATTATATTTCCATTTTATGTAACTCATTAGTGGAGAATATATCTTCATATTATTATCAGCTCTTTCCATTTAATGGAATTTACAATTATTTTTTATTGATTACTAAACCTTGATCCTTTAAATATGATAATGGCCATTTCTCTCTCAGTCTGCTTGAATAGGGGATAACAGGGGGATGGGGTCATTACAATTACCATTGGTTTCAAGTCTTCTATCGTCTGCTCTACACAAGCATTGGTTTCCGGATCCATCATCATCCTAACGATTCCCACTGAACCACGCATTCTGCCACTCTTTCCCCTTCACTCCACAATTATTTTTATACCATATAATTTTGTTTTTCATGATTGATCATTTTATTTCAAAAAAGGTCAATCTAGAAAATATTTTTCAGGTTCTTGTGCATCAAATGGTAAACCATATGCTATATATTCGTTTATTTCTTCATCAAGTTGGGTATTTTAATTTTGTTCTTATATGTCATCAGTGACTTTTCAAGAAACAAAGATTGATGTAAATAATTATATGAATAGATGCATTAGATTTGTATCTCCCTATCATAATGATCACGGGAGTCCTCACTCTAAGTAATGAATGTAGATATATAGGTATGAAAAAATTTAGTAGTAAATGAATTGTCGAAATTGTTTTCTTTCATATGTGCATATAAAAACAAAGATATGTTCTATTTCATCTTACAAGTTGGCTATTTTCTTAGTATGTGACTCCATGCCTAACATATTTTTATATTTCAACCCACTATTGGACACCTAATTATAGTTGTAAAGAGGTGAGATCACCTCCTTACTAAAATTTAAAGGAAGTACAAAACATCCATCTTTTTAGAAAGACAAAAGATATTAAGGGATGCATGTATAATTTTCCAAGTAAATAAGCATGCACTAGATACATTATAAATTGTCAATAGCAGTGAAAATAAAAGTACTAAGCCCATTACATGGCTTTCTTTGTTCATTACATGATTGTTCCCAAAAGAAAAAGATAAGAGAAAAGGGTCTAGCTATTGCAACCTAGACATCCTTTTAGATATCTCGTGATCTACTACTGAGATGACTTCCTTCAAACTTGTCCTTCTCCTTGCTTAGCACCAACACTTGGGTGGTTGGGAAAGTACCCAGCAAAAGGGGAAAGAAAACAAGGTATGTGTCACAATACTAGTCTAGGATAACAAGATAAGTAAAGCAAATAAGAAAAAGCTAGGGTTCATCATAATTTGAAGATAACAAGAGTATGAGGCTATATTCAAAAGAAACTGGCCATTAACAATTATATTAAAAAGGATTTGCATGTAAGATAATTTTGTCTACCTAACTAAGTAGGCTTGAGGCACTTACCAGACTTCTAACCTATAGGTGAGGGGAGAATAAGACATTCCCAGTCACCTACACAATTATATAGGGGAGAATAAAAACATTCCCCAGGGAAATTAAATACATGCCCTCTATGGGAGGCTGTACATAAGTATTTCTACTTTAAATTAAGTAGTAACATAAATCTACATGCTAGAAAAGTAGTTATGGCAAGAGTAGTCATAATATTCAATAAGCATGGCAGTGGGGTATAAGACCCAAACTAGAAGAAATTATAATCTAATTTGAGGCATGAACAACATTAGGATTCAAGAATAGAAGATTTAGGGTTCATTTAAGCCTCATTAGGGAAATATAGGATTTGGCTACAATTATCCCAACATAGGGTGTAAGGAATGCACATACCTCTCTTACTGATATCAATTACTAACTTTCACCAGTTTAATATAGTCAAAGTTCCAATTTGCCTATTTTCAATGTATTAACATGTATTAGAGTACATAGTGCACATTAATGTATAAAAACCCTAATTTTAGAACTTTTTAGAAAAAACTCAGATTTAGATTTTGAAAATATCACCAATGAACTTATTTGGTTCTCCTGACGAATAAAACATATTTTTTTGTTAATTTTGGAGTTATGATGATTAAGGCATATTTTTTATTGATTTTATGCATCAAATTCATTTTACAAAAATCACCCTTCATCAAACCATGAAATCAGACCTTGAAAATATTTTTATTAGAAAGAGATTTTCCAATTCCAAGACATATTTATTTGTCAAATTTGGATAAGCAGATTAGAAGATATGAATTTTTCAATACTGACCAATAGGAAATTGCCACATCATCAAATTGATCGAGATAATTGAAGAGAGATGGAGATGGAGAAAACACCATTTGACCCAAGATCAGGTTTGAAGTTTCATAGGTAACCAAACTAGAGGTTCTAGAGAAGGTAAAACAGTAAGAAACCAAAACCCTAGAAGAACATGGTAAAAAGAGATGGAGATCATCGATTTTAAACATAGAAGCATGCGTTTTAAGCATGTAGTATGCAATATATGAGGAGTAGTTATAAAACTCACCTCGAGGAAGGTACTAAGGTCCAAACAACAAGGATCCTGAGATTAGAAGGTCTGGTTGCGCCATGCTTGAGCAATGATCACCTTCTCCACTTTAGAGGTGCAAACCCTAGAAAAAGAGCATGGAGATGAGATGTTTTAGGGTTCTAGGTCGAGTTTTACCATGGAAAGTCATGGTTTTGACTTGGAAGAAGGTGGGAGGAATGCTAATAGAATGAAAATAGGGAAGGAAAGGAGGATAATTACTAGGTTTGGTCAAAATTACCAAGGAGGAGCTTAAGAAATTCAAAATAGCGAAATTTGGAACCCTTGGAGCCTTCTTCCCCAAGGTAGGCACCCTCTTTTACCTTGTGACAACAACTTTGTGGCCAAATATAGAAGGGATGATTATCTAAGCTGGGGGAAAGAGAAGGAGAGGATTTCTTCTTAGATTGGGAGGTGGGAAGGGGTAGGCTTGGCTTTATAAAGAAGGGGGCAAGCATGAGGTGTCTATGGGACTTTCCAAGTGTCCCTAGCTAGGGCTTCATGGCCATGCAAGAGGATAGCTCATAGAGACTTCTTGTATATCAAAAGTCAGTCCTAAAATCCCATGGAAACTTCAAGGCCATCCCCACCATCCTTCAAACAAAGAAATAACCCCATTGGTTGATAGCTTTTAAAGATAAGCTCATTTATAAAGAGGGTAATCCCTATAATGCCCTTGGAGAGAAACACCTTCAAACCAAGGTGAAACTAGGTGCCCCATGGTTCAAAATCTCGAGAATGGTAAGAGAATATCTACAGATTAAAATTCAGGTGATAATTTAAAAAGAAAACCTCCCATTTGGGTAAATTGCATAAAAGTCCAAAATGTACCTAAAATTGCTTAGCTTGCACAAACAATATCCAAATCGAACCAAATTTGAAAATTAGGCTCATTTTATGTTTTCAAACCAAAAGTTAGATTAAGGTTTAGAGCACTTAATTATGGTAATTAAGCTTGTTTAATACATTAATCAAGGTTTAGGGCCTTGCTCTTCTAGACAAATTAATATACCATTGTTATAATAAAGTGGTGATTTTGCATTTTAGATCCTTAAATAAGATTTCATTGAGGTATTTGTGCATAAACCCTTATATTGATACAATTAGTGAATAAATGTTCACTAAACCACTATAAATTCCACTAATTAAACATGAACGACATAAAGGATAGAAATGAAAGGGAAACTTGGGAAAAAGGTTTACATGGAGATTACATCTAAGATTCATTATGTTACAACACTCCACCCATTTAAAAGGATTTCATATTTGAAATATCAAGAAAAAAGAGAAGGGTGAGTACGTAACATTTCATCTCTCAACTCCCAAGTGGTTTCTTCCAGACCATGGTATTTCCACAAAACTTTTACCAGCTCAATCTCTTTGTTCTTCAGCTCCTTTACTCGGGAGTCAAGGATTTTCACAGGTAGCTCTTCATAGGTTAGATTCTCATGTATCTCCAAAGGCTCAACAATAAGCACATGAGAAGAGTCCTTCACATACTTCTACATCATAGAGACATGGAACACATTATGAATCCTATCATAGGAAGGAGGTAAAGCTAAGTGGTATGCACAATCTCCAACCTTATCTAAGATTTCAAATGGTCCAACATAGCAGGGACTCAACTTGCCTTTAACTTTAGATCTAGCAATAGAACGAATAGGCTTGATCTTCATAAATGTATAGTCACCCACTAGAAAGTTAACATCAGACTTTTTCTTGCCAGCATACATCTTTTGTTAGTCTTGAGTAGATTTCATGCATTTATTTATCAAATGTACCTTTTCTATCATTATTTGCATGTCATCGGTCTTCACTAGAGAACATTCACTGACATCATCCCAATGCAAAGGTGAACGACACGATCTACCATAGAGAGCTTTAAAAGGTGGCATAACAGTACTAGCTTGGTAGCTATTGTTATAAGAAAACTCAACTAATTATAGATACCGATCCCATGCACCACCCCAATCCATCACACAAGCATGAAGTAAGTCCTCCAGAATCTGAATTGTTCTCTCAGATTGACCATCAGTCTGCGGATGGTAAACAATACTGAAATGCAAGCCAGTACCCTTCTCCTCCTAAATCTGACCCCATAAATGAGAAGTAAACTTTGGGTCACGATCAGAAACTATCACCTCATGTACTCCATGCAGAAGTATGATCCACTCAATGTACAACTGAGCCATATCTACAACTTTTTAATTGGTTTTGAAAGGCAAGAAATGAGAATATTTTGTAAGCCGATTAATAACCACCCAAACAACATCATAACCTTTCTTGGACTTGGGGAAACCAGTAACAAAGTCCATTGTGACTTCTCCCACTTCCATTTTGGAATTTCAAGAGGATAAAGAAGACCACCAGGTCATTGATGTTCGATCTTGACTTACTGACATGTCAAGTACTTCATGACGAACAGAGCTATATCATTCTTCATGTTCTTCCACCAAACACTTTGCTGTAAGTCTGTGTACATTTTTGTTGTGACATGATGAATAGTGTACTTGGGCCCATGCGCTCACTCAACACCTTCTATCTCAGATCACCCATGTCAAGAATCCACAATCTTTGTCTGAAGCGGACAACACCATCCACTCCGACAGAGAAGTCATATTGTGGTTTCTCAGTCAAGGACTTCATCTCTTCCATCTCAAAGTTTTACAATTGTACATCAACAACTTCAAGATCCAAGTCAGTGTAACAGTCAAACTAGCCATATGGACACACAACTTGTCTTTGTCCACTGAATCGACAGATTAAGGTCACCAACTAGTCACATATTTGAGGTTTTCCCACATCAAACATATCAGAGCAGCACAAATGGCATCCTTATTGCGACTTAAAGCATCAACTATGACATTTACTTTATCGGGATGATAGGTGATGGTGAAGCCATAATCTTTGAGATATTCCATCCACCTTCGTTGTCGTAGATTCCGATCCTTCTATGTCAACTGGTACCTCAAGTTTTTATGGTTAGAGAAAACTTCAAGCTTCACACCGTAGAGATAGTGTCGCCAGATTTTCAGAGCATGAACGATGGCAGCAAGATCTAAATCATGTGTAGGCCAATTAGCTTCATTCAGTTTCAATTGGCGGGAAGCATAGGCGATCATATTTCTCTCTTGCATCAAAACACACCCTAAGCCTTATTTAGAAGCATAAATGTAGATGACATAGGGTAAGCCTTCAACGGGCAAGGAATGAACGGGAGCCGAATTCAAACACTCCTTCAGCTTTTGGAAATTGTTCTCACATTCTGGTGTCTAAGAGAACTTGACCTCCTTTCACGTCAGCTTGGTTAAAGGCAAGGACAACTCAGAGAAGCTCTTGATAAACCTTCGATAGTAACCTGCTAAGCAGAGGAAGCTACATATCTCTGAGGGATTCTTCAGAGCTTTCCTCTTGGTCACAACTTCTACCTTTGCTTGATCAACAACTATATGTCTCGCAGAAATCACATGACCCAGAAACATCACTTCCTTTATCCAAAACTCACACTTTGAGAATTTTATGTAGAGTTGATTTTCTCATAGTGTGTTGAGTACAATCCGTAGATGCTCATGATGTTGTTCTAACATCTTAGAATAAACCAAAACATCACCGATAAACACCACCATGAACTTGTCAAGGCATGGGCGGAACACTCGGTTCATCAAGTCCATGAAGGCAGTAGGGGCATTTGTCAAGCCAAAAGGCATGACCATGAATTCATAATGCCCATAGTGAGTTCTGAATGTCGTCTTTGGGACATCATCATCCTTCATGCCCATCCCGTAGTGGCCACTTCATATATCCATCTTGAAGAACATAGTGGTTGACTTCAGCTGGTCAAATAAGTCATCGATGCGAGGCAAAGGGTAATGATTCTTCACCGTCACTTGGTTAAGCATGTGGTAGTCCATACACATCCACATCGAACCATGCTTCTTCTTCATGAACAAGACAAGGGCTCCCCAAGGTGAAACACTGGGGCGGATGAAGCCCACATCAAGAAGCTCTTCTAGCTGCTTCTTTAGTTCGACAAGCTTGGGAGGGGCCAAGTGGTAAGGCGGATTCAATATTGGTGAAGTTATGGGTACAAGCTCGATGGAGAACTCCACCTTGTGAGTTGGTGGAAAACTGGGTAACTCCTCGAGAAAGACGTCTGGGAACTCCGTCACCACATCTATGTGGTCGAGAGAAGGAGGTGTAGCCTCGAGGACTGTAGAGGCTAAGAAAGCTCTACACCCTTGTGAGACTAGCTTTTCAGCTTTGGTGGCAGAGATAACAAATTTCCGATCCTCTCTCTTCCTATCCTTGACACACAATATTCCCTCAACAATATGTGACAAACTAACATTTGATTCTTCACAAAACAAAATAGCTTTGTACCTCTTCAACTAGTCCATTCCCAGGATGACATCAAAGGAGGTCATGTCAAGCAAGATGAAATCTGAGGGAAACATTATACCAGATATACAGAGGTCTATGGTCATAGTTCGAAGATACGAAGAGCAGATCTTACCACTAGGAGTTTTTACATCTAATAAATGATTCATATACTCAGATTATATTTCTAACATAGATGCAAGATGATAGGATATGAAGGTATTGGATGACCCAGAATCAAATAGTGCCTTTATAGAATGCATATTAAGATGCAAGGTACCTTCAATAACTTCATTATCTTCACCTGATTCCTCAATATTGAGAGAAAAAACTCTCCCATTCCACATGTCCACTGGCGGTCGCCTTGGGTTCTAGTTGTTGTTGTTGTTATTATTCTATGAAGGAGGATTCTACCTTGGCTGCTACGGATGCTGTGCATTATTCTATCCCTGCTAGAAATGGGGGCAGAGTGGTTAGATATGCCCAAGTTGGCCACACTCATGGAAGGTCAGAGGAGGCCAGTTGTGTCTATGAGCAGGTGCATTGTTGGCAAGACATCTCCCTAGAGGATGGTGGCGAGAGAAACTATTGCACCAATTACATCCACGATTCTCGTTTAGGGTAGGGTTATTTCTATTGTAGTCATTACTGTGTCCATAGAATTGGAATCGTGGGTAGGACTCGATGACCAGTGCCTTATCCACCATCTGCTGGAAGGTGAGTGGAAGCTGCGGAACAAGACTTCGGCCCACCTAGTAGTTTAGGCCCTCCAAGAAAACATTGCCCTTCTCTCGGCTCCAAGGTCGGTGGTGTAGTGTTCCAGAAGTAGGAATCGTTGGATGTAGTCAGCCACACACATGCCTCCCTACTTGAGGCTGTAGAACTCAACTTCCTTCTTCTTCAGGAAGGCGGGACATACATACTTCTCCCTAAAGAGCTTTAGGAATTGGTTCCACACTATTGTAGAGGTGTCTCGAGTGAGGGAAACACCATTCCACTAGACATGTGTCGATCCGTCCAGCCCATACATCGCAAACCAAACCTTCTAGTGAGGAGGGCATGCCATACCCTTGAAGGTCCAATCCAAAGCCAACACCCAGTCATCAGCTTTATCCACCATGTTGTGTTTACTTTCACCCTTGAAGTAGGGTGGCTGCATCTTTATGAAGTCAGTGAGGGTGAACTCCCTTGTCTTGTTGGCATTGGTGGCCATTATGTGGAGCTTCCCCATCATGGTGGAGAGAAACTGGTGCAGCATTGCCAGCTCTTGCTCTGGTGTGAAGGCGGGGGTGCCCAGAGTAGTAGGGTTGATCGCACTATTGCCAGCAGGAGTCACAAAAGTGTTTCCCACATTAGAGTCATCAGGGTTCAACTCCTTTCCCTTGTTCCTATTGTCAAACAAGTCACCTATCCTGAAAAGTGGGGTTAACATATTAAGTTCCAAGGAGTATTTGAATCATAGATGAGAGAAGCATAGAAGAGAAAAGAATATCTAGAATGCTATTGCCTAAAAGCATATTATTTTGGGAAATTTGTATCAGCTCAGGCCAGACCAGTATCATATGGGCACGGGAGTCCTCATAACCCAAGCTAGTGGTGAGAAGGAAAATATTGCCATCCCCCGAAACCCTGATCCATTCTAGACACCTTTTCTTTAACTAAATGACCTAATAGTTGCCTAAAGGCTCTGATACCATGATGTAAAGAGGTGAGATCACCTCATTACTAAAATTTAAAGTACAAAACATCCATCTTTTTAGAAAGACAAAAGATATTGAGGGATGCATGTATAATATTCCAAGTAAATAAGCATGCATCAGATACATTATAAAATGTCAATAGTAGTGGAAATAAAAGTACTAAGCCTATTACATGGCTTTCGTTATTCATTACATGATTGTTCCCAAAAGAAAAAGATAAGAGAAAAGGATCTAGCTATAGCAACCTAGACATCCTTTCAGATAGCTTGAGATCTACTCCTGAGATGACTTCCTTCAAACTTGTCCTTCTCCTTACTCAGCACCAACACCTGGGTGGTTGGGAAATCACCCAGAAAAATGGGAAAGAAAACAAGGTATGTGTCACAAAACTAGTCTAGGTTAACAAGATAAGTAAATCAAATAAGAACAAGCTAGGGTTCATCATGATATGAAGATAACAAGAGTATGATGCTATATTCAAAAGAAACTTGCCATTAACAATTATATTAAAAAGGATTTGCATGTAAGATAATTATGTCTACCTAACTAAGTAGGCTTGAGGCACCTACCGGACCTCTAACCTATAGGTGAGGGGAGAATAAGACATTCCTAGTCACCTATACAATTATATAGGTGAGAATAAAAACATTCCCCATGGTGATTAAATACATGCCCTCTGTGGGTGGTTGTTTATAAGTACCACTACTTTAAATTAAATAAAACATAAATCTACATGCTAGAAAAGTAGTCATGGAAAGAGTAGTCATAATATTCAGTAAGCATCGTAGTGGGGTATAAGACCCAAACAAGAAGAATTTATAATCTGATTTGAGGCATGAACAACATCGTAGTGGGGTATAAGACCCAAACAAGAAGAATTTCAAGAATAGAAGATTTAGGGTTAATTTAAGCCTCATTAGGGAAATATCGGATTTGGCTACAATTATCCCAACATAGGGTGTAAGGAATGTTGATGTATGGGTTTTGAGTCACTTATTACAGGCCTAGTTTACCGTGGTTTTGTGCATTTGTTAGTCAATTCGTTGATCATATCTGCATAAATTTGTATAATTGGCTTGTATAATTTGCTTGCATCAAACTATGCTTATTTCATCATATTTTTAGTATTTTATATATTTCTCGTCTTGATACATGATATTTGTCAATTTTTAGTAATTTCAAATATTTGAGGAGTCAGTTCCACTAACCACCCTGGTCGGTGCCTCCGAGATGACATCAGAGACGAGCCTTGATCAACCAACCGAGTAGATTGCATCGACCATCCAGGTTGGTGCCACTGAGATAACATCAGAGAGAAAGGGAAAAACTCACATCAGCTTGGTTCCACCGACATCCCAATCGATGGTACTGACTCAGCCAGAGAGCAACCAAAACCCGATACCGTCGGTACCATCCACTCTGTCAGATTTTAGCAATCCAAACTGCCTTCCTCAATCCAACGGTCCACGTTATGTGGTAAGTGACCTATGAAAAAAAAGGAAGGACGGCCGGACCTAAAGGGGATAAGTTTTTGCACTGCACGACAGCCAGCGAAGAGAGGGAGAGAGCACTGAGCTGAAGGACGACAACCGAATGATTCAAGCACCATCGACAGACGTTTTTGCTGCCAAAAGACTACATGACACATGTTTCTCAAGGAGGATCATCCAGAGCACCTTCTTTCCAGGGGTTACACAAATCTCCTTCATATTTCCCATGTTTTTCTTCTCTACTTCTATGTGTTCTCAACTGAAAACCATGTGGGGCTAAACCCCTCTTTTCCTTAGGACCCGAGAGTAACCCGAGGGATCATTGCATTAACTTTCTACATGATTTATTATAAATTTCTCTTTATTCCTGGATATATAAGTGTGGATTTGAACAACTTATCACTGCTTGATCACCAACGATATGATTACAGACCAATAATTACCCTGGAAGGGGGATTAAAGGTTAGAAAACTATAACTTGTATACTTTCATATGCGTTCCTTGGAGAAGGGGACACATGGTTAGTGGAAAGAACCCAGAGTTTTCATTAATGCACCTAAACTGAGAAATAAATTACCATAGACATGTAATTGTCTTAGATTTAGGTAGTGAATTGTATCGCAGAAGTGAGCAATTCTAGCTACAGGCTTTCTATCTAGGTTAGGAGTAGGAATTTATATTAATTCGGTAGAAACGATATACGATGAGACCCTATGGTGAAACTGGTAACCCTAAGGAATTTAGCCATATTTGAATCAATCGTTTTCATTTTCTCTTAATTTTCTTTTATTTTGTTAAAATTTAATTCAACATTTTCAACCGGCTTAGCTGATCGTACCATAGTTAGTAGTAGTCACTGAGACTACGTCTCCCTGAGTTCGACTCAGGCCTATATTACTCGACGCGTGTACTTGCGTTTTTGCGCACCGTTGCCGGGGAGACGGTGACGTCTCAGCACTACGAGTGCTGCAGTCGGCCACTCTAGGCCACTTTTTAATTTTTGTGCAAATTAATTGAAAAAATATATTTATTTGATATTCATATATAAAATTCTCTCTAAAGGTACCTTGGCTAACTATTTTCATTTTTTTAGATACTAGTGTATGGTGGCAATGAGGACCACAGACTACGGAGAAGCTACACCTGAGGTTCCAGTTGCTGTTGAGGCTCCAATCCAAACTACTTCATTAGAAGGCAGCGACAAGCAATGGGGGACAAAAATCCAGGAGCAGAGAGGACCATCTAGGAGAGGATAAAGGCATCCTCTTTAGCTACACAGACAGGGCCGATCAAAAAGCCACATGTGAATGTAGCTCAGTATAAGTTTGATCCGGGTTTGATCGCACTTGTAAAGTCATAGGCGTTCTATGGGAACGCTCATGAAGACCCAGTGGCACATATTAGTAATTTTGTGGAGATCAGTGATATGGTCAAAGTTGATAGGTTTCCTCAAACCGCCATCTATCTGAAGTTGTTTCCATCATTGTTGGCTGATAAGGCAAAGGAATGGTTGCAAAACCTGCCAAAAGAGTCAATCGAGACATGGGATGAAATGGTAGAGGCATTCTTTGAAAGATATATTTTCCTCTAGAGAAGACAAATGAGTTGATTAAGAATGTCCACAACTTCAAGAAAAATGCATCTGAATCTTATTCTGAGGCATGGGAGCACTTTCAGATAATGCTCATGACGGTTCCACATCATGGGATAGATTTAGAAAATCAAGTGTAGATGTTCTATTTTGGACTGCGAAAAAGCAAACGAACTACTTTGGACAGTGCAGGCTCGGGGTTCTTTCTGAATAACCCTCCTTCAACATGTTAGGATATTTTGAAAAATATGGCAAAGAATCAGGCTTGGGGTAATGAGAGGGACAATCCAGAGCAGATCAAGAGCATAGGGGAATCCAAAGTCATCACATCCTTAAATGAAAAGCTGGACTTGATAGCAAAGAAGTTGCTTGAGAAGGACAATAATTCATCAGATGAAGAAGGCCAGGTAAAGTATATGCAGCAACAAGGCTATGGGAATAATGACTATGCATGGAGAAAGGATCCTAAATTCTCTTGGAAAGATCCGAACAATTTTCTTTCGGAACCTGATCAACAATACCAACATAGAAATAACTAGCAACAATGACCTGCAACAAAGGAGACCACAAATGAGATTCTCAACCGCATAGTGAAGCAAAATGAGCAACTAATAAACAATTTCCAACATGATCTCCAGAACCAAGGAGCCCATATGAGGAACTTTGAGATAACTTTGTCTCAACTAACAACAGATGTGATGGCTCTGAAAAAGCCTTCTAAGCAGGGGTTTCCAGGAAATATTGACACTCCAACGGGGAACCAGTAGGTCAAGGCGATACTATTGAGAAGTGGAAAGAAGACATTGACCCCATAGACTGAGGAGACTGAGGTGATCAAGCCTGTTGACAGTGGTGTCTCAGTGGAAGAACATGCGCAAGCAGAACCCGAGGTAGGAAACATAGGGGAGGAGCAAAAGCAAGAATCTGAGGTGGAAAAGAGGACGTCATATGTGCCACCACATCATAGGACACAGATAGTACTGGTTCCGTATCCTAATAGTTTGAAGGCAACCAAGATGGATCAACAATTCAAGAAGATCTGGATAGTTTTGGGAAGCTTTCTATAAATATACCATTGATTGAGGCAATTGAACAAATACCCTCATATGGGAAGTATCTGAAAGATATCATCAACAAGAAGAGGAAGATCTCAGATTCTAAGGTGGTTGTACTAAGAGAGAAAGTCAGTGCCTTCATCTTAGGTACGCTTCTACCAAAGAGGCAAGACCTCGGTTGTTTCAACATCACATGACACATCAGGAAGACAAAGTTGGTGAGGCACTCTGTGATTCGAGGGCAAGCATCAAATTGATGCCCTTATCCACATTCAAAAATCTTAGTCTCAAAACATCAAGGAAGAGCAATATAATGATTCAATTAGTGGACAACTCAGTAGTGACACCGTATGGCATTTGCGATGATGTTCTTGTCAAGGTGGACCAGTTTGTTTTTCCTGTAGATTTTGTAGTGATCGAAATGCAAGTTGAACATGGAAACAAACTTCTTCTAGGAAGGCCCTTCCAAGCAACAACTGACATGATCTTAGAGATGGAAGAGGCTGCTTGACTATGGGAATTAAAGATGACAAGTTTGAGATAACCATGCTGAATAATTCCAAGTAATCCAATGCTCAGGAGCAGTGTAATATGATGCATTACATGAATAATAATATTTCTTTGTTCTTGGGAAAACCATTTTTGGACATGGCACATGTTATGACAAAAGTGGACAAGGGTACACTTGTTGTGGACATCATGGAGAACACTAAGGTGGTCTCACTTGCGAAGGAGGTAGGATACCCAGATGATAGAGAAGAAGTGATCTTTACTATGAATGATGATGTAGAGGATTCCATACTACAGGTACATCTACAGCTTCCCCTAGAGGCTTGTCTAATGAATATAATGGATGATTGTGTTCAGGACCGGTCATTGGAGGAGTGTGCAAGGTTACTGAAGGCTTTGCCATGTCATTACATGAGGCATTTTGAGGACTTAGGACCACTACCACCGCCATTGGTTTCTTCACTTCTAAACCCGCCTGAGTTAGAGCTCAAGCCACTGCCGCCTCACCTGAAGTATGTTTTTCTAGCCATAGAGAAGCTACCAGTCATCATATCGGCATCATTGAGTATCTCAGAAGAAGAACAATTGATCACTGTGTTAAGGAATCACTGAGGTGCTTTTGGGTGGTCCGTGGCCGACATCAAGGGGATTTCTCCCACCTTATGCTAACACAAGATTTGGCTAGAAGAAGGAGCGAAGCTGGTCATTCAACCTTAGCATTGCTTAAATCCAATCATGATGGAGGTGGTGAAAAAGGAGGTAATCAAGGTACTGTCGGCAGGTATAATCTATGCTATTTCAGATTCTATGTGGGTTAGTCTGACGCAGGTAGTGCCTAAGAAGGGGGGAATTACTGTCACTACTAATTCATCTAATGAGCAAATCACCACTAGATTAGTGACATGATGGCGAGTATGCATTGACTATCGCAGGTTGAACACTACTACACTTAAGGACTATTTTCCGTTACCATTCATAGATCAAATTTTGGAGCAACTCACCGGTCGCTCCCATTTTTGTTTTCTCAACGGATATTCGGGCTACAATCAGATTTCAATCAAGCCTAAGGGCCAGGAGAAGTCTACCTTCACCTGCCCTTATGGCACCTTTGCATACCGTCGCATGCCTTTCGGGTTGTGCAATGCACCTATGACTTTTCAAAGGTGTATGTTGACGATTTTCTCAGATATGATGGGGGGATGTCTTGAGGTTTTTATGGATGATTTTTCGGTTTATGGGACATCTTTTGATGATTTCTTGAAAAAATTGGATAATGTTTTGTAGAGGTGTGAAGACACACATTTAGTGCTTAATTGGGAAAAATGTCACATGATGGTTAGGGAGGGCATAGTGTTAGGCCACAAGGTGTCTAGAAAGGGCTTGGAGGTGGATTCAGTTAAAATAGAAGTGATCTCAAAACTCCCTCCACCAACGTCGGTGAAGGCAGTTCGGATTTTTCTAGGCCACGCCGAGTTTTATCGCCGCTTTATTAAGGATTTTTCAAAAATCGCTAAGCCATTGTCTGAGATTTTGGAAAAGGATGTCAAATTCAATTTTGATGAGAGGTGTTTAAAGGCTTTTGAGATTTTGAAGGAAAAACTCATATCCACACCAGTTGTGCAGGCTCTGGATTGGAGCCAACCATTTGAGATGATGTGTGATGCATCACATTATGTTGTGGGGGCAGTGTTGGGGCAAAGCCTAGACAAGGTTGCTACGGTCAAATACTATGCATCTAAAACACTTAACAACGCACAAAATAATTACACCACAAATGAAAAAGAGTTACTAGTTGTTGTCTTTGCATTTGAAAAATTTAGAAAATATCTTGTGGGAGCAAAAGTGGTGGTGTGGACTGACCATGCGGCTATTAAGTACTTACTACAGAAGAAGGATGCTAAACCAAGATTGATTAGATGGATCCTTTTATTGCAGGAGTTTGATATTGAGGTCAAGGATAAAGCAGGAATAGAGAATGTGGTGGTTGATCACCTATCTCGTTTGGAGAGGGTAGATGAGAAGGACATGAATATACCCATTCTAGAGACCTTCCTTGATGAGCAGTTGTTCGCCATTAAGCAAAAAGATCCTTGGTTTGCTAATATTGTGAATTATTTAGCTTGTAAGGAATTTCCTGTAGATTGGGGTTATCAATAAAATAAACTATTTTTTCATTCTTTGCGCTATTACTTTTGGGATGATCCTATTTTGTTGAAACAGTGCAAGGATGGAATTTTTAGGAGATGGGTACCTAAAGGTGAGTATGAGAGTGTGTTGAAACATTGCCACAAACTAACTACATGTGGACACCATGCTAGTTCTAGGATAGATGCAAAGGTATTAGATAGTGGATTATATTGGCCAACCCTGTTCAAAGATGCATATGACTTTATGCGTAGGTGTGATGCGTGTCAACGGTCAAGGAACATATCAAAGTGGCAGGAGATGCCCTTGAATGTGTTCTAAGAAGTAGATGTTTTTGATTTGTGGGGTATTGATTTCATGGGACCCTTTGTGTCCTCCAACTCCAACCTTTACATCTTGTTGGCTGTAGATTATGTGTCAAAATGGGTGGAAACAATTCCAACCCGAACCAATGATGCAAATGTTGTGTGAAAATTTGTTAAGGATCACATTTTTTGTAGATTTGGAGTGACAAGGATGATCATAAGTGATGGAGGAACTCAGTTCACTAATAAAAAATTTGTGGCACTTCTGAAAAAGTATGGAGTGACACACCGTGTGGGTACACCATATCACCCACAAACACAAGGACAAGTAGAGGTTTCCAATCATGAAATTAAAAAAGATCCTTGAAAAGACGGTGTCATCTAGTAGGAAGAATTGGAGTGATTTGTTAGTTGATGTGCTATGGTCCTATAGGATAGCCTACAAGAAACCCATAGGAAACACACCCTTTAGGTTAGTCTATGGCCGAGCGTGTCATCTTGTTGTGGAATTAGAACATAAGGCTCATTGGGCGTTGAGAAGGCTCAATTTTGATCTTGATGAAGCAGGAAAGATAAGGATGTTAGAGTTGAATGAGCTTGATGAAATTCGGATGAATGCTTATGAGAACTCAAGATTGTACAAGGAAATAACTAAGCGAATTCATGACCGTAATATAGCTAGGAGAGTCTTTTTATCGGGAGAGATTGTTGCTCTTTAACTCTAGGTTGAGATTGCACCTCGGGAAATTGAGGTCTAGGTGGAGTGGGCCATTTATAATAGAGGAAATGTTTCCCCATAGATCTATTAAGATCAAAGAGGGAGAGAGATCCTTCTTGGTCAACGGCCAAAAATTGAAGCATTATTTTGGGTAAGATTTTGTTAGAAAGGAGCATGAGGTGAAACGTAGTGCCCCTAATTAATCTCGATAATGGAGTTGTCTAGCCTAGGACTTTAAACAAGGGAGATTATTGGGAGGCAACCCAACTATTAGGATGTTCGTTTCTTTCATTTCCATTAATTTGTTTTATTAGTACTTAGTTTTTGAAAATTTTCTGTAAAAATGATACCCTGACTCATTTGTTGAGCATGCAGAATGTGGTTGAGTCGGTGGCACTTTCTTGGAAGTCTGTGGTACCGAAATAGGGTTAGAGAGATGGGCAGATCAGCTGGCAGTAGTCGGTACCACTAACATTTCTAAAGAAAGTGCATAACTCAGATGTGGTTAACTGATGAGTCATCGGTACCACCGACAACCAAGTCAGTGGCACCAACTCGGCATGAGGTCCCAGGCTTGGTGGGTGCGTCGATGCACTGAAAAAAATTGTTAATCAAGTCGGTACCACCAACTCTTCGTCGATGCCACCGACCCAAGAAAACACCAATCCGTGGACAACCCAGATCTATGGCCCATATGTGCCTATGTGGACAATTCACCGATTCGATCCCGCTAAAAAGTCAGTGCCACCGACCTCATGTTGGTGCCACTGACTCGTCAGCAATATGGAAAAAGAAGATCGCACACCGACAACCATCGATGCACTGAGGGCCTCAATTCGACCCCAAAAGTCGGTGCCAATGAAATCATGTTGGTGCCACTGACTCTGTTGTAGTAGGTCAGTGTCGGCCCTATAAAAGGGAGGTTTTGGTTTCTTTCTTTCTCACAACTTGAAGAAGCACGACTTCTGCGAGCACGAGCGGCTACTCTGAGCATCCAGAGGCTTCATCGAGCTCTTCCTTTCTTATTCTTCTTCCCCACTCACTCCAACCTCATGGCATGATGAGGAGGACCCCCTGGCGCTCTTACGCCATGACCACACCTCAGCCACCGCTCGACGAAGGTGAGGAAGGTCTGTGAGGAGCTTGCCAAGTGGTCGTTCGCACCAACACGATACGACGATCGTCAATTGCTCGAGGATATGGGCTTCACTGACAACATGTCGTATGTCCTCGTGCGACAGGAGATCACGAGAAGGTCTGTGAATCCCATCTTTGTTCGATGGTCGACATATGAAGAAATCGTCATTGAGTTCATGGCATCCTTGGAGATATGCATCACCCCCGACCAAGCGCGGTCATCAAGCTGTGAGTGGGGAGAGGGAAGGGTGGATTTTCATGTATACAACACCAACTACACCCTTACTCTCCATGCCTTCAATGACATTTACGGGTGGCCACATATGCCCTGTCGTCAGCCTGAAAACATTGATTTGGATGCCATCTGGAAGGATTTTGTGACAGCGCTGGAGGGTAAAAAATTGAACTTGCACCATAGTTCTTTGGCAGACTTTGAGCATCCCTTTGTTCGGGTGCTCCATTAGATGCTGACCAACATGCTATTTGCCAAGTCAACCCAAGGACAAGCCAAGGTACAAGTGTTGGACTTGTATTTTCTGTATCAACTTATGGAGGGAGAGCCAGTCAACTGGGGAGCATTGTTTCTCCAACACATTATTGCGGTGAGGCACAATGTCAGGCGGGCGACACCCATACTTTTTGGGGGACTTATCACCCCCATTGCTCTTCACTTGGGCCTTGATCTATCTACTCTGGAGCCACTGAACTCTAGGCTATGCATCGACCATCTTCATTTCAAGCAGTCATGCCTCATCACTGTGGAAGATGATGTCATCTACGCCACATGCTTAGTCGATGATACTTTCTACAAGCGTCGACTTACTGATCCCATCTTCGACATCAGGGGAGTTGGGCACTATAAATGGCCGGTCGTGGATGATGAAGACAATGATGGACAATAGGAAGGCAATGCTGAGGAAGAAGAAGAGGATAGCGATGACATGGAGGAAGTGGAGCCCACCATTCTTGTGAGACATAGAGTAGCTCCACGGAAGCGTCCTTGCCATTACGTTGCCTCGTCATCTTCTGGCCCTCCACCCTCTCAAGAAGATGCCTATTCGATGACAGGTATGTGTACTATGCCGCAAGACATCCAGATGCATCAACAACTACAAACCCAATCTTTGGCTGGCATTCAACACGTGCAAGGTCGGCTGTATAGCAACCAGCAGGCGATCTATGAAAATGAATGCCTTCTCTTTGCCAACTAAGAGAATATGCATCATCGTTTACAATTGATGGAAAATTATCAACAACCTTTCTTTGATCTGAAAAACCAGTAGAGGGGGATGAATAGGGTTTTATGATAATTTTAATATAATTTAACTAAAACAACCACAATTGAAATAATAATAAGGAGACAAGGTGTTTAGAGTGGTTTCAACCTTAGAAAATACTAAGGCAATCAATCCACTACCCGGTTGCTTACCCAACTGGGATTTTGAAAGTATTAAATTTATTACCTCTCAAGGAATTTACATAAAATTACAATACTTTCTAAACTCTTTGGACAACCTTCACCTTGAAGTAGTTGCACCAACTTTGAAGCAGCCTTCTTGAAGTAACTTCAAGCTCCCCCTTGAAGTACCCTTCCTCTTCAAGTAGCCTCCCGTTGCAACAACCTTTTAGAAGTAGTCCAAAGATCTCCTTCTTCACCAAGAAGATCAAACCCTCTCCAATCCGCAGCCTCCAACCCTAGGAGTAGCAAGGAGAGTACAAGAAATAAGAGAGAACAAGAAAGGAAATGGAAATTACAATTACCACTTTGAAGCACAAGGCTTGATTTGCCTATATCAAGCATATAGATCTCCTAACCAATGAATATTGAAGTATAGGTTTGTTGGATAGGAGATGCTAGCCTATAGGACATGAATTTAGAGCAAGGGAATGAGTATACAATGCTAGTGTTGCTCAAAATAGATTGCCAATTGCAAGTATAAGCTCAAGTATAGCACAAGTGTATATGAGTGATTTTAGGTGTCCTAAGGCATGTCCTATTTATGGGAATGAGCTACAAGGGCTTAAGGACGTTCTAGACACTTTCTAGGGGGTTCCAAGTGCTTAACTAGCCGTTAGGTACACTTTAGTTGCTTTAGCAACGACTAGTTAATTAACTCTGAAAGTTGCAGATAGAACACATCTCGGTCGAAGAATTGTCGACCGAGAGTCCTTCTCGGTCGAAGACTTGTCGACCGAAAGACTGTCTGGAGCAAGTGTATACAACGTTCATCTCCAACTGCCAACTACCTTGTCTGCTGTGTCTAACGGCTACTTGGGTCTTTCTCGGTCGAGGACTTTGTCGACCTAGAATGTCTCGGTCGAGGACTTTGTCGACCTAGAATTTCTCGGTCGAGGAGTTTGTCGATCGAGATTAACCCTATTGCAATGTTTTAAGCTAAGTACTAAGTTTGTGTATGAGTGTGCTTTTGTGATACTATTGAAGGGGATGACCTATCTAAGTGTAGTGATTGGCTAGGAAAGATCTAACGCTTGATTTACATGATGTCTAAGTACTTGTACATTATATACTTGTACAAGTTTTACAATTGATTACAATCATGAAATAACAACAATTCAAGCATATAGATTTCCCAAATCTTTGTCATCCACCTTATTCCCGTAACACTCAAGTAGCACATTAGATCGACAAGAATGAAATGTTTGTCATTATCAAAACAAAGGGATTTAAATGATGTCCATTTAGCCAACAATCTCCCCCTTTTTGAAGATGACAAACATTTCCAAAATTTAAACCAACTAGTCTTTAAAATGAGTTGAGTTTCATACCTGAGATTTACTTTGTGAATTTCTTCTCTTATTTATGAAATGTGTGCTTATTATTCCCAAAGAAGTATGGAACATAAAATCCAATTCTTTAGTGAATATAGCAAATTTTAATGTAAAGCCAAGAGATCATGAAACTCATTGATTGAATTTTTCAAAGTTACCATTTTAAGATTTACATTTATTTCTCCCCCTTTGTCATTTCAAAAAGATATCCGTTAAAAATAGAAAAGCTCCCCCTTAACTTAATATCCCCCATAAAAGGATAGCCATCAAATATTTTGAAAAAGATGTCCATTTGAAAGCCAAAAATAACACGATTAAAACCATTTTTAAGAGGCATAAATATCAAAGAAAACATCTTCTAAGGGAGTAATGAGTAGTTGCTTCCTTATTTTGTTAAATTAGTCTAGTGGAAGCGGTTTTGTAAAAATATCAGCCAACTGATCTTCCGTATCAACATGAAGAAGGGATACATGATTCTTAGAGATATGATCCCATAAAAAGTGATGACAGATTTCAATATGTTTAGCTCGGCTGTGTAGAATGGGATTATGTGCTAAGTTTACAGCACTTGTGTTGTCACAAAAGATAGGCATGGATGAAAAAGTAAAACCATAATCGTTTAACACTTGTTGCATATAGAGAACTTGAGCACAACAAGATCCGACTGCCATATATTCAGATTCAATTGTAGAGAGAGCAACCGTATTTTGTTTCTTGCTAAACTAAGATACTAAGGCTCTTCCTAACAAGAAACAACTACCACTAGTGCTCTTGCGATCAAGTCGATAGCCAGCATAGTCAGCATCAGTATAAGCTTTAAAATCCAAGGATTTTCCTTTAGGATACCATAAAACCATAACATGTGGTGCCGACTAAGTATCGGAAAATACATTTGATGGCTTGAAAGTGAGAATGCATAGGCTGTGATTGAAATCTAGCACAAAGACCAACTAAAAACATGATGTCCGGTCTAGAAGCGGGTAAGTAAAGAAGACTACCAATCATGGCTCTATATAAGGAATCATCAATAGGTTCCCCATTTTCATCCTTATCAATTTTAGTGGAGGTAGCCATTGGAGTGGTAGCATGTTTGCACTGGTCCATCCCAAAATGCTTTAAGAGTTCTTTGGTATACTTTTCTTGGCTTATAAAAATCCCTATAGGCGTTTGTTTAATTTGAAAACCAAGAAAGAAAGTTAGTTCACCCATGAGGCTCATTTCAAATACTTGTTGCATAATATCACTGAATTGTGTGCACACTGATTCATTTGAAGCACCAAAAATAATGTCATCAGCATATATTTGAACAACTCGAAAATCAGATGTGTATGTTTTGAAAAATAAAGTAGAATCTGAATTTCCAATGGAAAAATCATTATAAAAAAGGTAGGTCTTGAGCCTTTCATAACAATTCCTAGGTGCCTGTTTTAATCCATAAAGTGCTTTCTTAAGTTTGTAGAAATGCATTTTTTACATCCATTTGGTAAAGTTTGATGTTTTTGTGTGCAGCTATAGCTAGTAGCATTCTAATAGCTTCAAGTCTGGCTACTGGTGCATAACTTTCATCGAAATCTATCCCTTCTTGTTGATTATATCCTTGTGCTACTAACCTGGATTTATTTCTTATTACTTCCCCTGCCTCATTTAACTTATTCCTAAAAACCCATTTAGTTCCAATAATGGTTTTATTTTATGGTCTAGGAACTAAGTCCCATACATCATTTTTAGTGAATTGGTTTAATTATTCTTGCATTGCTATTATCCAATAATCATCTTTAAGAGCTTCAGACACCTTCTTAGGTTCAATTATAGAAACAAATGCCATATTTGCAACATCTTTAAAAGAAGAACGAGTTTTGACTTTATCATTCGGATTTCCAATGATCAATTCTTGAGGATGATTCTTAATGAGTCTAGAAACAAATTGTGTCTCAACTTGGTCATTATTAGTAGTATTTTGGTCACTATCATTTGGTATGGATAAGTTTTCAAATTGATGAGTGAGATCAACTATTTCAAGATTTTTAGATTTTGGCTCTTCATGAAAAGAAATGTGAATGGATTCCTCAACTTTTCTAGAAATAGTGTTGTAGACTCTAAATACTTTGCTAGAGGTAGAATATCCCAAGAAGAAGGCTTTATGTGATTTAGATTCAAACTTGTCTCTATCCTCTTTAGTGTTTAAGATATAGCATGTTGATCTGAAAGTATGAAAATAGTCAACCCTAGGTTTCTTAGTATATATGATTTCATATGGTGTTTTCTTCAAATAAGAATGAACAGTTACTCTATTTAACACATAGCATGCTGTGTTTACTGCTTCAGCCCAAAATGTTTTAGGTGTATTATGTTCGAGCATCATGTACCTAGCCATTTCTTGTAGTGATCGATTTTTCATTTCAACTATGCCATTTTGTTGTGGAGTGCATGGAGCAAAAAAGTTATGAGTGTAGCCTTGAGATGTGCAAAATTCTTCAAATAAATGGTTCTCAAATTCTCCACCATGATCACTCCTAGTTGTACATATTTTGTTTTGTAATAGATTTTCAATCTTGGAACAAAATTTTGTAAAAACTTGAATAGTGTCATCTTTGTTTGCAAGAAAGTGTACCCATGTATATCTACTGTAATCATCAACAATAACAAAAAAATATCTTTTTCCACCAATAGATTGTGTCCACATAGGTCCAAATAAATCCATATGAATGAGTTCTAGGGATCTACAGGTGCTAAGTACATTTTTGGGTTTAAAAGAGGTTTTTGTATGTTTACCCAAAGTACATGGTTCACAATTTTCAACTTGATCAAAAGATAAATTAGGCAAACCACGAACAAGATCATATTTAACTAGCTTTTTGATAACATGTGAACTAGCATGACCCAATTTTTGATGCCATAGTTGTAAAGAATTTTCATTTGCAAGTAAGCATTTTCCAACTACTGATTTCATAGAGTTAGGTCTAAGAATATAAAGATTTCCAACTTTTTTTCCTTCATAAACAACATTTGTAGTATTTTTTCTATTAGTAGCTTGTAGCAATTTTTGTTGAATAAAACATCATATCCACTATCACATAATTAACTAACACTTATTAAATTATGGTGCAAACCGTCAACAAGTAAGACATTCTTTATTTCAAGATTTGTACCAATGTTACCTATTCCAACAATTTTACATTTACCATTGTCTCCAAATGTCACTGGTCCACTCTTCTTTTCCTCAAAAGTTTGAAACGCATCCTTGTTTCTGGTCATGTGTTTGGAACATCCACTGTTGACCACCCAATCCTGCATTAAAATGTAGGTTTTGGTACCCATGTGATGGTCTGAAATGGTTAGGTACATTTAATTACAAACTGAACAAAGAAAGCTGATCAGAACTTCATTCGGTCAACAAAAGTTCGACCGACATGTGTCTCGGTCGACCAATTTGTCGATCGAGAAAGTTGCTGTTTTACAGATTAAAACTGAATAGAGTCAGAAGTATATTCGGTCGACCATTTTACGATCGATTTTTGATCCGATCGATCATTTGAATGGTTGTTGTTTTACTAAGAATTTTGCTGCAGATTTTGGTTTGTCATAGGCATTTTCTCAGTCAAAGTGTTTCTCGACCGAGAGTATCTCAGTCGAACTATTTACCGACCGAATATGTTTATGTTGCAGTAATTTATTTATATCAGTTCTGAAATTAACACAATACATGCAACTATTTGTTTAGTTGTGATAGGACATTATGATTTTCAAGAATAAGCATTAGATCATATCTCAACTAAATTACATTCAATTATTCTAAGTTTGAGGTTTGGGAACCCAAACTAACTCAGAATCCTTCTTCTTATAAGGACATGAAAAAGAGTAATGTCCAAGACGTAGACAAAAATGGCAAGAAATAGAGTCAATTTCATTTCTCTTTCTAGGGATTGTGTTCTTAGGTACAAACATAATCTTAGTCTTGGATGCTTTATCTCTTTTGGGTTGATAGCGTTTTCTTTTTGGATCATATCTGAATCCTCTTATTCCATTGTAACTAGAGGACATTTTCAGAATATTATCAAGAATGTCATTTCCCTTTAAACCATTTATTTCTCTTTGTAGCTTAGCAATCTCATCCATCTTTTTATTTATATCTGTTCTTGCTTGTTCTAAATAAGATAATAGAGAGTTTCTTTCTTTAACACCATTATCATAATCTAGATGGTTACATAGAATAGGTTGGGTCTGAAAATTGTTTAGTTTAGCAAGCAAATCAACCTTTTCTTGAGAAAGAAGATCATGATTCATTTCTAGAGTAAGTAACTTTCTGTTACAATCATTTAAAGATGTTTTTAAAGACACATTTTCAAGATCAATATTGTTCTTTTTAGAAGAGAGATCATTTAATCTAGCATATAATTCCTCATTTGTTTTGATGATCTTCTTTAGTTTCTTTTTGCAGTCAACATATTTGTCATGAGTTTCTTGTAGACTAGCAATTAAATCTTCTTTAGGAAGATCAAGAAGACTTACCTCTTGGGAATCGTCATCATCTTCTTTTGCCATGAGACATTCCACCTTATCTTCTCCACTTTCATTATCACTTGACTCATCCCATGCAACTTTATAAGCTTTTTCTCCCTTCTTTTTGTGTGAGCTTTTCTTTCCTTTCTTTGCTTTAGGACATTCATTTTTGAGATGTGCTTTCTTTCCACATTCAAAACACCTAGGAGGGGAAGAATAAGAACTAGAAACTTTGTTAGATCTAAATCTTCTATATTTCTTACCATTGACAATTAAGGCTTCTTGTCCTTCTTCTTCACTTGTTTCATCACTTTCCGGTGTGATGATGTTTGAAGCTTTTAGAGCCACATCTTTCTTTCTTCCTTGTTGCAGTTCACGTTCTCGTCGTTCCTCTTCCTCTAAGGTTGCCTCATGTGCTTCTAAGTTGCCAATGAGTTTCTCCATCCTTAGTCGAGTGAGGTCATTTGCTTCTTCAATGGCCGTCACTTTGGGCTTGTACTTGGGAGGGAGAGATCTAAGAATCTTTGACACCTGGTCTTCCTCACAAATTACTTTTCCTAAAGCATTTAAACCATTTACAATAGAAGAGAATTTTGCATACATTTCACTAATAGATTCATTTTGATCCATACTGAATTGTTCAAATTTATATTTAAGCATCCCGATTTTAGAATTCTTAACTTGCATAGTTCCTTCATATGTTATAGAAAGTCTATGCCATATTTCATAATCCGTTTCACAATTTGATATTCTATTAAATTCACCAACGAAAATTGAATAGTAAAGTATACTTACAGCCTTTGCATTCATTTGGGCAGACTTTACCGTATTAGCATCCCAAACTACATATTCCCTTTGAGGGAGTTCTTACAGAGTTGATACCATTCTCCATAAGTCCCAACTGATTCCATGGAAGTAAAATTACATCCTCCTCTTCTAGTATGTGTAGTTAGTACGATCAAAAGCTGGAGGCCTAGCCACGAGCGTTCCTTCCAAGTTGAGGTTGTTGAGCAACCCGTCACCCATTCTTCAAGACTCGATTAGAGCTCCTTGAAGTCTGCTCTGATACCAATTGAAAAACCACTAGAGGGCGGGTGAATAGGGTTTTATGATAATTTTAATATAATTTAACTCAAACAACCACAATTGAAATAATAATAAGGAGACAAGGTGTTTAGAGTGGTTCCAACCTTAGCAAATACTAAGGCAGTCAATCCACTACCCGGTTGCTTACCCAACCGGGATTTTGAAAGTATTAAATTTTATTACCTCTCAAGGAATTTACATAAAATTACAATACTTTCTAAACCCTTTGGACAACCTTCACCGTGAAGTAGTTGCACCAACTTTGAAGCAGCCTTCTTGAAGTAACTTCAAGCTCCCCCTTGAAGTAGCCTTCCTCTTGAAGTAGCCTCTCGTTGCTACAACCTTCTATAAGTAGTCCAAAGATCTCCTTCTTTACCAAAAAGATCAAACCCTCTCCAATCTGAAGCCTCCAACCCTAGAAGTAGCAAGGAGAGTATAAGAAATAAGAGAGAACAAGAAAGGAAATGGAAATTACAATTACCACTTTGAAGCACAAGGCTTGATTTTCCTATATCAAGCGTATAGATATCCTAACCAATGAATATTGAAGTATAGGTTTGGTGGATAGGAGATGCTAGACTATAGGACATGAATTTAGAGCAAGGGAATGAGTAGCCAATGCTAGTATTTCTCAATTGCTCAAAACAGATTGCCAATTGCAAGTATAAACTCAAGTATAGCACAAGTGTATATGAGTGAGTTTAGGTGTCCTAAGGCATGTCCTATTTATAGGAATGACCAACAAGTGCTTAAGGACGTTCTAGACACTTTCTAGGGGGTTCCAAGTGCTTAACTAGTCGTTAGGTACACTTTAGTTGCTTTAGAAACAACTAGTTAATTAACTTTGAAAGTTGCAGACAGAACACATCTCGGTCGAAGAATTGTCGACCGAGAGTCCTTCTCGATCGAGGACTTGTCGACCGAAAGATTGTGTGGAGCAAGTGTATACAACGTTCATCTCCAACTGCCAACTACCTTGTCTGCTGTGTCTAACGGCTACTTGGGTCTTTCTCGATCGAGGACTTTGTCGACCGAGAATGTCTCAGTCGAGGAGTTTGTCGACCGAGATTAACCCTGTTTCAATGTTTTAAGCTAAGTACTTAGCTTGTGTATGAGTGTGCATTTGTGATGCTATTGAAGAGGATGACCTATCTAAGTCTAGTGATTGGCTTGGAAATATCTAACGCTTAATTTACATGATGTCTAAGTACTTGTACATTATATACTTGTACAAGTTTTACAATTGATTACAATCATGAAATAACAACAATTCAAGCATATAGATTTCCCAAATCTTTGTCATCCACCTTATTCCTCCAACACTCAAGTAGCACGTTAGATCGACAAGAATGAAATGTTTGTCATTATCAAAACAAAGGGATTTAAATGATGTCCATTTAGCCAACATGATCATTATTGGAGCCATGGGTATTGTGGAGGTTACGCGATGCCACCAAACATGCCCCTGTCTGATCCTACCTTTCAGGGATGTTTCCTCCCCAGGACCCTACACAACCATCACCACCACCATTTCAAGTCGGGTAACACTATTCCACCTCTTAATTTGTTAGTTGACTATGAGGCCATAGTCACATTTAAGCTTGGGGGGTGATGGAATAGTTTCTATCTTAGTTTTTTATTTTCTTTTATTTTTTTTTGGTCGGTCAAAAAATGTGTTACTATTAATACCAAAAACTCTGGGCGCAAAGTACCCCATTACATCAGCAGAGAGCTAAAAAGCTCGATAGAGTTCAAAATCCCCGTGCAGGGGGACAAACAAACTTGGCCAAGAAACACTAAGAACAACCTAGACACAAGGTCCAAGCAGACCAACGAGAAGAAGGCTGCAAACAAGCCACTATACATACATTCAGCGTACCCACAAAGAGTAAAGCGACTTGAGGTAGACCCACAAGCAAGCCAGCCTGAAGCTAGACATGAAGATTCCGACCTTCTCAGCATCCCTACACCAGGAACCAAAAGGATGAAGCCCAAAAGGAGGACTCCAATCATCAGGTCAGCATGAAGCTGAAACTAAACACAAAAGAAAACAAGAGCCAAAGTGAATAAGAAACAAAGAGTTGGACGAACAAATAAGCACCAAATCACTCCCTCATACGTAGCACAGCACCAGCTATCTAGTAAAGGTACCCACAAATTGTGGTACTAAGCTAGAATCAGGGAGATCCTTCGAGCTGATAACCCCCAAACCATAAAGTTGCTCATCAGCACTGGACCTCAATCTATCGGTAACACAGGTACTCAAAAGCACCCACCACAACTCCCAAGGGTGTTTCCTGCACTCAAGAGCAACCGCCAGAGAGGAAGAGAAGAGGAAGCCCCTCAAAAACCCAACCCCCGCAGAGCACCAATATGCATAAAGCATATCAACAAACACCTTGAAGGTGTTCCTGCCATCATAAGTAGAGCCTTCGACACCAGTCCCGATTGAAGAACACCCGTGTCGATGCGCCGAGAAGCACCACGTCGAGGTTGTGGTTGAGGAACCATCCCTGGGCAATCCAGAGACCGCCCCGGCCGCTGACACCAGACTGCGACGAGGTACGAACACGACCCATCAGCAGAGCATGGAACATCAATGCGCGCCACCGCGGAGCTCAACCAATGTTGGATCGTGGCAGAGGAGGGGGTCGTCATCGTCAGGGGAACCAACCTGAAGGAAGTTGCCCAACCATAACATCCATCCAGTAGGCTCAGTAACCAACTCTGTCGCCAACTAAGTCGGGGTCGAAGGCAAGGCTGCCATGACAGGGGAGGAGGAATCGGGTTTCGATTAGGAGCTCGAAGGAACCCCTTATCTTAGCCTGGATGGAGCAGCAACATGGGAGATGAAAACTAGGGCATGACTCCTCTTTACCTGTCACTCATAAACGGGATGAAGTGGACTAGGTCGATACTGCCGATTAGCAACCTAGATCGGAGCTCCCCATCCGTGCATCACACCTCCTCCTTTGCCCAGCCGAGAGACGACCCGAACGACGCATCAGGCAAGAATCGGACTGGCCGCAGCCCCAAGTCTCCTGAGGAACCACAACAACCGTAAGAACCTAGCCTTCCATGGCTGGGCCAGGGGGAGGAAGGCATCGTGGAGGCACCCCCTCCCCCCAGCGACGGCCGTCAGATGGGTGCTTATTTTGTTTTTATTTTAGCCTTTTGTTTGTTTTTTTTGAGAAAAGTAGTTAGTTTTTCCTGTTATATAGGATCCACAATCTATCTAGTGTAATCTGTGAAGAAGTAAATGCATGGTTTCAATTGAGAATATTAATCTCTGGGATGGGTGCAATTTTAAAAATTATGTGTGAGCTTATTTTGTAAGTAATCAAGTCACATAACTGAGGAAGTGCTTGAGTAAGTCAGCTTTAGGACATTAGAGAATAAATGACCGTCTAATTTGTCTAAGAAAGTGATTGACAAGGATTGTTGAGCCTAAACTGATCAAACACTAACGCGACCTTAAATTAAAATTTAAGAAAAAAACCAATTGATTACCCTGTACATAGGTCATTAGAGAGGGACATATGATTTTTTCTGAAGGTTCCGTCTCTTAGTCTTGTGATCTCACCCACCGCATACCTTTGACTCACACCCCACCATAAGAGGATTGAGCACATGTTGTCATTCTTTCTCTTGATTGCATTTACTTTGCATAATAGATTGTGCATAATAGTTGTTTATTTTAATTTCTTGCATTAGTGCATAAAAAAATAGAAAAATCATACATGCACAACAAATTCATGATGCATGTCATTTAGTTGCATACACATTACATATCTTCTTGCATAAAGATCTTTTCTAACTTCTTCTCTTTTAATAAAAAGGTAGTGATTTTGCCCATTTTTTGAAAAAAAAGCACTTACATAAATTAAAGGGGTAGTGCAATGCATGATTGTAAAGGGGGATTAAATGAAAAAAAGGAAAAAAATACTGATATTTCTAAGAGCTCAAGGGCACAATTCTACCTAATTATAAAGAAAGTTAGTACATGATGTAGTTTTGTAGATATTTTGTCTTACTTTGAGATGAAATAATAGTTGCATGCATCATTCCACCACAATGATTAGGCATTAAAAGCATTCTTTAAAAAAAAATTGCATCATCATAGGTTCATCATAATTTTTTATTGCATGAATGATTTTATGTGCTCATGATTCTTCCACATCCACCTATTTCCACCACCCATTTCTCTTACTGGTAGGCGACTCAGATGATTTTCTCCTCATTCATTACTCTATTAGGAGAACTGCTTCCATGTAGATGGCAGGTAGAGAAAAGAGCAACGTAGATAGGAGATCACATGATGCATCAAGTATGAATCGAACGATTCTATCATATTAACTGCTCTAACTGATAGTGTCTCATTGATTGGGGGTGGACATCTTGGATAATGGTTTTTGGTCGCCTATAGGGAAGTTAGTGTTCAGTGGTCAGTAAAGGCTGGAAGGAGGACTGAAAGGTGGATATTTTTTAGATGTACCTGATGCATTATGTCCTCTAACTGACTTATCTCAATCAGATCCAAAGGTGTTGTTGTTCGAGGATGAGCAAGATTTTATCTTAGGGGAGTTTGATGTATGGGTTTGAGTCTCTTATTACAGGCCTAGTTTACCGTGGTTTTGTGCATTTGTTAGTCAATTCATTGATCATATCTGTATAAATATGTATAATTGGCTTGTATAATTTGCTTATTTCATCATAATATTAGTATTTTATATATTTCTTGGCTTGATACATGATCTTTGTCGATTTTTAGGAATTTCAAATATTTGAGGAATTGGTTCCACCGACCACCCTGGTCGGTGCCAAAGAGATGACATTAGAGATGAGCCTTGATCAACCAACCGAGTCGATGGAACCGACCACCCAGGTTAGTGCCACCGAGATAGCATCAGAGAGGAAGGGAAAAACTCGCATCAGCTTTGTGCCACCGACATCCCAGTCATTGGTACTGACCCAGCCAAAAAGTGACCAAAACCCAATACCATCGGTGCCACCGACTCTGTTGGACTTCAGCAATCTAAACCGGCCGCCCCGATCCAACGGTCCACGTTATGTGGTACCATAAGTGGCCTAGGACAGAAAGGAAGGACGTCCAGACCTAAAGGGGATCAGTTTTTGCACCGCACGACGGCCAGAGAAGAGAGGGAGAGAGCACGGAGCTGAAGGATGACAACCAGACGATTTGAGCACCTCCAATGAATGTTTCTTCTACTGAAAGACAGCAGGATGCGCGTTTCTTGAGGAGGATCATTTAGAGCTCCATCTTTCTAGGGGTTACAGGAATATCCTTCATGTTTCCCACATTATTCTTCTCTCCTTCTATGTGTTCTCAACTGAAAACCATGCGGGGCTAAACCCCTCTTTTCCTTAGGACCCGGGAGTAACCCGGGGAATCATTGCATTAACTTTCTACATAATTTAGTATACATTTCTCTTTATTTATAGATATATAAGTGTGGATTTGAATGACTTATCACTGCTTGATCACCAACGATATGATTACAGACCAATAATCACTCAGGAAGGGGGATTAATGGTTAGAAAACCATAACTTGTACACTTTCCTATGCGTTCCTTGGAGAAGGTGATGCATGGTTAGTGGAAAGAACCCAAAGTTTTCATTAATGCACCTAAACTGAGAAATAAATTACCATAGACATGGAATTGGCTTAGATTTAGGTACGGAATTGTATCGCGAAATCGAGTAATTCTAGTTACAGACTTTCTATCCAGGTTAGGAGTAGGAATTTATATCAATTTGGTAGAAACGATATACGACGAGACCCTGTGGTGAAACTAGTAACCCTAAGGAATTCAACCATATTCAAATCAACCGTTTTTATTTTCTCTTAATTTTCTTTTGTTTTGTTAAAATTCAATTCATCATTTTCAACTAGATTAGCTGATCGTACCATAGTTAGTAGTAGTCATTGAGACTACATCTCCATGAGTTCGACTCGGGCCTCACAAAGGCCTATATTACTCGACGCGTGCACTTGCATTTTTGCACATGGTTTTGGCGTGTCAAATGCACATACCTATCTTACTGATATCAATTACTAACTTTCACCACTTTACTTGAGTCCAAGTTCCACTTTGCCTATTTTTAATGTATTAACATGTATTAGAGTACATAGTGCACATTAGTATATAGAAACCCTAATTTCAGAACTTTTTAGCAAAATATAGATTTATATTTTGAAAATATCACCAATGAACTTATTAGGTTCTCCTGATGAAGAAAACATATTTTTATGTTAATTTTGGAGTTATGATGCTTAAGATGTAATTTTAATGGATTTTATGCATCAAATTATTTTTACAAAAATCACCCTTCATTAAACCATTAATTCAGACCTTGAAAATATTTTTATTAGATAGAGATTAATTTTAGAATTTGAAAACATATTTATTTGTCAAATTTGGATAAGTAGATTATAAGATATAAATTTTCCAATACTGACCAATAGGAAATTGCCACATCATCAAACTGATTGAGATAATTGAAGAGAGAGGGAGAGGGAGAAAACACCATTTGACCCAAGAGCAGGTTTTAAGTTGCATAGATAACCAAACTAGATCTTCTAGAGAAGGTAAAATAGCAAGAAACCAAAACCCTAGAAGAACATGGTAAAAAGAGATGGAGATCATCGATTTTAAACATAGAAGCATGAGTTTTAAGCATGTAGTATGCAATATATGAGAAGGGGGTTATAAAACAACCTCTAGGAAGGTAAGAAGGTCCAAACAACAAGGATCCCAAGATTAGAAGGTCTGGTTTCTCCTAGCCTGAGCAAAGATCACCTTCTCCACTTTAGAGGTGCAAAACCTAGCAAAAGAGCATGGAGATGAGATGTTTTAGGGTTCTAGGTGGAGTTTTACCATGGAAGGTCATGGTTTGGACCTGGAAGAAGGTGGGAGGAATACTAACAACATGAAAATAGGGAAGTAAAGAAGGATAGTTACTAGTTTTGGTCAAAATCACCAAGGATGAGCTTAAGAAATCCTAAATAGAGAAATTTGGTACCCTAGGAGCCTTCTTCACCAAGGTAGGCACCCTCTTTTACCTTGGGACAACAACTTCATGGCCAAACATATAAGGGACGATGCTCTAAGCTGGGGGAAAGAGAAGGAGAGGATCACTTCTTGGATTGGGAGGCGGGAAGGGGTAGACATGGCTTTATAAAGAAGGAGGCAAGCATGAGGTGTCTATGAGACTTTCCAAGTGTCCCTAGCCTAGGGCTTCATAGCCATGCAAGAGGACAGCTCATAGAGACTTCTTGTATATCAAAAGTCAGTCCTAAAATCCCATGGAGACTTATAGGTCATCCCCACCATCCTTCAAACAAGAAAATAACCCCATTGGTTTATAGCTTTTAAAGACAAGCTCATTTATAAAGAGGGTATTCCCTATAATGCCCTTGGAGAGAAACACCTTCAAACCAAGGTGCAACCAAGTTCCCCATGGTTCAAAATTTTTAGAATGGTAAGGAAATATCTAAGGATTAAAATTCAGGTGATAATTTGCAAATAAAACCTCCCGATTGGGTAAATTGCATAAAAGACCAAAATGTACCTAAAATTGCATAACTTGCACAAACCACATCCAAATCGAACCAAATTTGAAACTTAGGCTCATTTTATATTTTAAAATCACATAAAAAAGGTATATTGAGGTTTAGAGAACTTAATTATGGTAATTAAGCTTATTTAATACATTAATCAAGGTTTAGGGCCTTGCACATCTAACACAAATTAATATACCATTATTCTACTAAAGTGGTGATTTTGCATTTTAGATCCTTAAATAAGCTTTCACTGAGGTATTTGTGCATAAACTCTTATATTGGTACAATTAGTAAATAAATGTTCACTAAACCACTATAGATTCCACTAATTAAACATGAACGACATAAAGAATAGAAATGAAAGGGAAACTTGGGAAAAAGGTTTACATGGAGATTTCATCTAAGATTCATTATGTTACAATAGTAGAAAGAGATAAGCATGTATGGAAACTTTGTGGTGGGGTTACATTAGAATCAATATTGTTACATCCTCTTTGATGTCATCATTGTACCTGGCTCAGATAATTAAATTTCAAATTATATTGTAAATATATGAGTTACGGTGTCCAACAATGCTCGTTAGATGGCAAACAAAAGTTTGTTTTCACATTATAAGTGTTTTTTTAGAAGTATGATGTAGGTATGGCCACAATCATAACCATACCCATTTAGATAAGTGGGTACAATTATAAGCATAAACAAGTTGAATCAAAAGGCATACACATATCATGCCCATATCCTTATAAGCATAGATAAGCTAAAGAGGTACTAAGTGATCTTAGTTTATTTAAATGTCACAGTTCTGGTAAGAGAATCTAATCAAAATAAATTATTTGACTTGAAATGTTGTGTTGGCATCACTTTTGGATAGCAAGCAAAGAAATAGACGTGGTGTACAGTTGCAGAGCCACAATTGGCTTAGCAAATGTTATCTATAACACAACAAGAAGGAAGAAAACAATGACAACAAAGTGGGAAAACTCAATCGGGGAGTGGGGCTGGTTGTTATGTCAAACTAGTGTCCATGTGCAAGAGAATGGCCAAGTGTTTTACTATGTTGGAATTCCAGGTAAGTTAATTTTAAATTTAGCAACAGTTATGTTGGATATTTTTATGATATTTATAGAAGTTGGACACAAGAGAAGGGGAAAAAGATATATATAAAATAGCTCGTATAAGAGAAAGAAAAGGAAGAAACTTGAGTCATGTAAAATGCATCACGAATGAAGATGGTAGAGTGTTGGTGAAGGACGATGATATCAAGAATCAATGGATAAGTCACTTCCATAAGCTTTTCAGTGGAGATATCGTAAATCATTTTAGAGACTCATATGACATGAAGACAAGAGATGTCATTTAAACATGACAAGTTTCATTATCTGAGGTTAAGAATTATTTACAAAATATGAAAATGAGAATGATATACAAACCAAACAGGATTCACATTGATGTATGGAAGATTATGGGGGATGAAGGAATTATGTTGTTAACAAATTTCTCTAACAATATCATGAAGACCAAGAAAATGTTGGATGACTAGAGAAATAGTATTATAGTCCCCATCTACATGAACAAAGGTGATGTTCAGAGCTGCACAAACTATTGATGTATCGAGTTGATGAGTCAGATAATGAAGCTTTGGGAGAGAATTATTGATTAGAGGCTAGCTAAGATCTATAACACATATATCAAACACCAAATTTGGTTCCATGCCTAGAAGATCAAGGACATATATTATTTTTCTAATAAGGAGGCTTATGGAGAAGTATAGAGAAAGAAAAAGAGATCTTAATATGAATTTTATGTATTTGAAAAAGGGTTATGAGTAACTAGGGAAGTGTTGTGGATGGTTTAGAAGAAAAAAGGTGTGCACAATACGTTGAT